>JAYKKI010000006.1:42310000-42880000 GCA_039881145.1 Druceiella hillmani
TCCTAGCTTTTTATTGTTTAGTATAAAAAAGCTTGCCTGACTGATGTTAAGCTTTCATTATTAGATATGAAATGAACGCATTATTAGATATAAATGTATAGAAAAAAAACAAAAAATTAAATAGTATTTATTCTTCTTACCTTTATTTTTGACATCTCATAATATTGTAAAACTTGAAGAAATCTGAAACATAGAAACACATTTTTCTGCTATTGGATAGAAAAATTAATTTTCAAATATCTGAATGTTCTCATTGAGACTTATTGGTGTATATTCTAACATAACCAAGTATTTTCTTTGGTCTTTAATTTAGTTGGAATGAAATGATACTCTCTAAAGCCACTGAATAAATTGTGAAAAATTAGTGGTCAACCTATAATGCTTGCTATATATAATGCTTATAGATTTACTTTCTTTATTTTTTGGTTTTAAATATATTTTTCCCGTCGATAAAATAGTTTCAACAAACGTTTATGATAAATCCTGACCGATCTATAATTTATCACATGTTCTATCTCTAACTTCTTTGATCGGTACCAATTCAACTCGTTCCAACAGTTGGCCAAATTCACCAAAAAAATCATTTGCCGATTAGAATTCACATAATGTAATTTGCTTTTTAATCTCTGGCGCTATTTTTCCTCACTCTGAATAAATTTTCATCTCAAACACCTTTTATGGTTGTACAAATATTTTTGCGCTCATAATTACTGAAAAATCTTCGTAATTTTCACAATCACTTTTTCTACGGACATATTTATTTTTAAAAAAATTTTTCTCCTAAAGAAATGAGACATTTCTTATTATGCCCCCCAAAAAGGATTATACCTATGTCAACGTTTCGTTTTCGTCTCAACTATATTGGAGCCAAAATGAAAGCGTTACACTCTTTGCGCGTGATATTGTTGATATTGGCAACGTCTTAGCTTGGGACGAATGATGTGGCGTATTTGCTCTCTCCGTGCTTCGCAACCTATTTATCGAATAAATATTTTGCGTCTACCAACTGAAATGGAAAACTTTTGCCTCGTTAGCTCTTAGACACTTAATGCTATTTTTCACGAATACTTTGAATTATTGCTAGATTTTTTAATAATTTAAAATAAATATCAACATTTATCAAAGTTTCCTCCCTACGTAAGGTAGGTATATATTTATAAGCTATATATTGTTACTTGTCTAATCCTTATGCATGCTTACCATTTCTCATGAAAAACAGGATGTACAGGGAAATAATGGGAGGTTCTACGAATAAGGAGTAATTTATCACCGTTGTTTATACTTCTTTCATGACACATGATATGGTAGCATAAATACTTAGGAATAGCGTAACAGTTAGGACATTAACGATATAGTCGTAGCAAAAGTGACGAGTACCCCTCGCGGGATAGCGTGTTTGCTGTTTTCTTTGTGGTATAAACGGAATAAAACTACACAGATATCTTGCCAAATATGCCAAAAATTTACTTGTTCAGATCATTGGCAATACATGTGTAATACTTGTTATCATATCTACGTTGATTAATAACTTTACTTTAATTATTTGAAAGTTCCTATGATAATATATGATTTCTAAGGATAAGTTAGAAGCTTTTTGTTAAGAGTTGCTAATTAGTAAAAAAGAATTCTTTATTTAATTTATTTAGTTTTATTTATTTAAAAAAAAAGTAGGATTATATGGTAATAAGAACTTAATATAAAATTGTATTTTTATTTAATCCTAAATTTTGACTTAAAAGTGGATGACGCTGGTCCTCTGCGCGACCAGGTTCCGCCAAGGCGCGCGAAAACTGTAGGGTTAGTGAATTAAATGATGTACAAAGAGTAAATTCTTAGGTACAACAAAACGAACCAAAAATGACGGAGCTCCCCACTTTGCCGCGCGCGATGCATCACAGCTTCTACTCGACTTCATAACTCTCTTATTCATTGACTGTACAGTTAGAAAAGTAAACAAGGAAACTAGTGTAAAAAAGACTAAAATAACAGAGAAACATAATCCCTGACAACCTCTCTACTTCTATTTACCTTGTATATCAGAAAGAGAGATATCGTGTCTATAGAAAGAAATAAAAATATAATCTGAATGTTATCAATATTTGCAGATTATTCTTTCCGTTCACTTTAGCTATTTCAGTTTTTAAAATCAATTTATTGGTGTTGTGGATAGTTTCATCTCATGCAGCATTTATTTATTTTATGAAGCTGAATGTGTTTTTTTTTCTAATGGTTATATTGGCGTCGAAATAACTAACTAAACCGTAATACATTTTGATCTTTGTGCTGACATATTTCTAAAGTAAGCTTTACGTTAGGATTACGACGATTTAAATTTTGCAGTGAAACAAATATATTCTGGATTTACGTCTCCACTTATTTGGTGGAAAAATATATTTATGATTTAATTTTATATTCCCCTTGGTTATATTTTGCAATATTAGAATACTATTTTGAAAATACAAAGATTAAAGGAGACGATAATTAAGAAAAGTAGCAATAGCGCCTCTGGGGGCGACCTAAGAATGTTTTTGCTATTTCTCAAGGACTTGTGGGTTTTTTCCAAATAAAACTAAGTTAGTGGATAACAGGTTCTATTATTTTGAAAAATTTGGTTAAGCTTGATTTAATATTTAAGGATCTATTAAATATAAAAAACTTAAACATTTTAATATTCATAACGTCAACAGGGATTAAGTTCAAAAATGAATCAAATGGCTTAAAACTTCATTTATGATTAATAAAAGAATAAAAGACCCACTATTTAACCTAGCTTGAACTTAAAAAAAAATTTAAGTTATATTTAGTGTTATAAATGTAACCCATTGCATATTGTTTAGAATCATTTAATTCTACAAGTCCATATGGAAGGTTTTCCAGAAATATTTAAAAAGAAAGAATGACTGAGAAATGGTTTTATTTAAGATACTTTTTAAAATTATTAAACCTCTTTTCCGCACCTTTTAACGTATACTGATAAATTATTATAGTAAAAGCACCAAAACCAATCAAGTGCAGCATCAGCATTTATAACTAGTTTTTAGTTTTTCTAATTTTTTTTATTAAACTGAAATCATTTCCTCAATTCACATTTACGGCCAAAAATAAAATTGCCCACTAAAAAATCTTAACAATAAAAACAATAAAGAATGTAAATTTCTATAATAAGTTGGCGAAATTTCTAAAGAGACGATTTAAAAAAAGTTGACTCTCGATTACATCACTTTTTTGGGAAGCCAATATACATGTAGCAACTAATTCTATTTGTGCACTCTGTAAATATTTTAGTCCACAGTAGTGCACCGAAAAGGTTCGAGCCGCATTACTGAACAACTGCACCTTTTATTTAAAGAGGCTACTGTACATTTTATCGAAACATATATCAATATAAAAGTTATATAGAGAAATATTTTAATGATAAACTGTTTTAAGTTTGAACTTGGTGTAAGCGTACAAAGGAAAAGATATCTGATTATAACTTATTATAAATTGAAAGTTTGTAGTAAAATATGGAGAGACAAATAGCTGATCATAAAAGATTTCAAATTTAAAATTTCTTTTGTCATATAAAGACTCAGATATCTGATTACAAATTTTTCCAAATTTCAAGTTTGTATTTACATGTAGAGACTCAAGCATCTGATTGTAACATATTCCAATGCAAATATTGTTTAATATCGTCAATTTTGTATGCGTATCCACGTACTTATTCGTTCATTGATAAATCACAGAAAGCTATATGTCACTTCTCAAAATAAAATTTCTCATCAGAAAATTTTAAACATATTTATTTTTAGAGAACCAAGGACAAAAAGAGATATTGAAGTAGGCCACAGTTGACTACTGAAAATTATTCATAGAGAAACATTCACAAGGCGGTTAGGCATATACAAGAAAAATAATTTTTTTTAATATAAAAAAATTAAGGTCTATCTGTCTGTGTTTTTAAGTTTGTTTTCACATAAAATTGATTTGAGTATTTTAATAATATGTTTATATTCACGTAGATTAGTTGCTTTGTCGGTTATGTCAAGAGTCGGTGTCAAATAAAATATATTAATGGTTCAATATTCCTTTGAAAACGATGTTTTAATGACCGATAAAATAATTGTATTATTTGTTAGGATTCATTAATAATACTAAATATAGTGCGCCAGTATAAGCAAAGATATGGTTACAAATTTATTAAAAAAAAATGTTTACTGCAGCACGAGCGAAATAATTTTAAATTAAAGACGATTTCGAAACGTTTTAGTTCTTCACTTTCTTTTAGGTTGACCCAATAATCGTAGGGTTTGATTTCTGCTATAGACCAGTTTGAAGATTGTTATTTTGTAAAACAGTTTTTGAGTTATTCACTGCTTTAAGGGTTATAATTTCATTTTAAATGACCCATTTAATGATGCCAATATATGCGTTGCTTGAAGTAAACAGATTCAATGTACATACATGAAAAAATATTTTGCAGCGTATTTATTCACATTTCGATTTGAAATATTGTGCAATTATAAATTCTATAGTTTAGAAAGTGTTTATATAACTGATAAAGAAAGAAATCACCCACGGAAATAGTGGAATCGAGTAATAGATGTCACAATGATGGTTAAATAAAGATAACTTTTAACTCCAGGAATATATAAAAATCTTTGAAATTTTTTGATATCATCGGTTCTATCCCTGATCAATCGATCCATTATCTCAATTTGAAAATTATCGTCATATGTTTCTTTAAAGCAAACCTGCGTGTGCGACTTACATTCAATTTTTTTAAATTTTAAGAAAAAATATTTATAAGTGACATAAATATTTTTTCTTAAAATTTAAAAAAAATGATTGCGATTGAAAACTTGCGTTTAGACATTATGTTTTTTGAATATTTTCTTTTTTAATTTTCTCCGGATTTTTGTAAAAAAATTCGTTAAATTAATGTGAATGAAGTTTATACTTTTTGGTGGTTAGCCAAACATCGACCGTAAATTTATCGTCCCAGAAATGTTTGAAAATCAACGATACCGTTTTCGTACATTCTTACCACTGATCTAATTCTAATTAATATTAATAGTAATTGGTATTATCAATTTATAAGCAAATTCATATTTCAAATCTGACTATGTGGGCTAGTTGAGAAGTTCATTTTCATTTCTGTTTCTTTATATCCTAATTGCAGTTTATATTATTGGTTAAAATAATTAGTTATAAGCGACGAAAAATAATATCATAGAAATTAGTACGAGCCTTTTTCTAGCTATTTCCTTAATTGTATCTATTTACCTAGAAATGTTACTGAGATACTCAATACCAATTTGTTTAAAAATCCAAAAAGCACAATAGTGCGAGGAAATAATTTCTAAGGATATTTATATTAATTAGGAAGTATCGAATGACTAGCTTATACTAATATTGACTTCTTTACTAACTATTCGTTTGCTCAACTATTTATCGTAACCGAAAATAAAAAATTATACGGCCACACTTTAAAAGCAGAAATTTACAAATTTTTCCGTTTTTTCAGTAGATTTTATAATCTTTCATAGGAAAATCATTTCTCAGTATGAACAATTACAGTTTTTTAAGGAGCTTTCAACTTTAAGCTCTGTATTGTTTTACAATTGAGTAATAGAATAAATTAACAAGGAAGGATGATGCTAAAGAATTATCAAATGTAATGTGTTCATTAATTTAGTTTTGATAAATCTTATCATTTTAAATAGTATAATAAACTTTTTTTTACAATGATTTTTTCAAGTAAAATTTTTTCTTAACCATGATCTATAAAATGGAGAGGGATTTTCGAATTAAAAATTATAGTTCAATGTGCCAAATATTTTTACCTTGTATTAAACCTTTCTAGATTATAATTATTACCAGTACTGGTAGTACTAGCCAATATAAACTTATTTTTTTTGTGACTTTAGTAATATGCAAGGTATCTTCTATTTCTCTATTTAAGTAATACAGTCATCGAGTAGAGAAACAAAGTAATTTTTATATTTCTTTCTGGACTTAACAAGATGGTTAGTTAAACTTGATATTAAGAACAATAAATAATTCTACGTAACGAAGAAACATCATCAAAATATATTCAGGGTGTGGAAATAACAAGCAGGAAAAATATGTAAATTACCAATTCTTGTTGATCAATTAACATGTTTGGCTGACTTCATAATTTATAATCTATAGACCTATTAGTGACAAATAATTTTTTGCATCATGTTTTTCTTGTCACATTATTTCTTATTAAAATGATACAAGTTAAAAATATTTATATAATGTTGTCATAAACGTAAAATAAAGTTCTTAAGAATAAACCTAAAAAATGTTCTTTTACCCTCGTAAGTGCCACTCAATTACAATTTGCAGATGTTGAATTAGAACACAACGATCGCTCTGATAAAATGGATGGATGAACTGATCGAAAGGATATATAAGATCTTATCATAGTAAAATAACTAATATGAGAATGACAGATGGAAATGTAAAAACATAAGAAAACTAAGGAACTCGGACTGTGCTAATCACTGTAATTATTATACCACTGACTTGATTAGCTACAGTGACGCTAACTATGCAAACGACATTGAAACCAAACGTTCAGTAATTGAATACATATTTCTCAAGGAGTACGTTCATCGTCCGAGGACTCGAGAGTTACGATGGCTGTATTTGTCTATGAGGTTTTGCCACCCACAAATGACGGAATATGCGGAAGTTAGAATATGGAAGTAGCTCATGAGATTTGTTATATTGCTGGTGAAAAATTTTCATTGAGTCGGATTGAGAATTTCTTTGTCTCCCCACTTTCAAAATGTTTTTCCTGAAAAAATTGTACCACAATAGTCACGTTTCAATAATTACTTTTTTATTCTACTCATCTCTAATGCTTAACGGAACGTTTTTGTAATACTTCGGGAATTTAGATTAAAACAAAGCAGACAGAGTAAAATATAAAACAAAGTAGACAGCGACAAGGCGCCCTGCTAGCAACTAGCTGCCAAAGAACACACCAACCACATTGGCGTTAAAAAACTGCTCCACTTCTTTCTTGGGACCATTGCCTTGATTGAAATCAGAAACTACCATAAAAGCACTGATTTACTCCTGAAGATGAGAGTTTAAAACTTAAGTGTTCAATTTTGTTGTATTGCAATTTCATGTTCATCAACACTTGAAGCTGGAAAAGTTTTAGAGGTTAGATAATTACTTGAGTTAATTTAACATTGTTTATTCTCACTATAGTGAGTTCTCGTTCTCTCTTCTTCGTTATTCCTTCTTTTTAAACTTTTTTCTTACATTTCTTCATTTTAGAGCGTACATGAAACTAAAAAGATTTTTCGTATAATTTAACTTTCTCTGCTTATAAAAGTCCATAGCTAGAAAAAATGGCTAATGTACTCCTAACGAATCATAATTATTTTAGGTGCTTCAAATAGGACTAATATTAAAATAATTTTTGTAAAATATTAGTTCGAAACACATTACCTTACGGCTCTAAAACATAATGATTTTAATAATTATTTGCATCTTCTTAATGGCTGTGTCGATGTTAATAAAATAAATATAAATCGCTTATATAATTAAAATATATTTATGAAATAATCAACATTAGGATATACGATAAGGAAAATAATATTAGAATAAAAATAAAATACAATTTGTTATTATTATTTTTAATAAATTACCCCATTTTTAAATTCATTAATTATTTTTGATTACAAGGTATTTTTGAAACTTCCAATTGTTTGGAATTTTTGAAAGAGATTCTCAATGTTTGTGAGATGTAACATAAGATTTATATCTAAAACATTTATGTGCCCGAGAAAATTTGTTTCTTACTTTATTTAAACTATTTTAGACTATGCCCATTATTTTGTACTGAATGTGGCAGATATTCTGTTTGAGTATAACAGAATATCTGCTACATTCAGACCGACCATCCTCGAAGACTATCAGCAACTGTTATGATGGCACTTGTCTCAAAAAATGTGTACAAATATATAAAACCTTTATATATAAAATACAATAAGTTATAATAATATAACACAACTATTTGTATAAGAAGCAAAATAAGAATAATAAAATAACTAAACCAAAAAGAAAAAGCTTTGGTCCAACATGTGAATATATATATATATATATATATACATGCTTACAACCGGTCAGCAAATAGAAATCATTTTCACAGTTTCATTATTTTTCAGAAAAATTGTTTTTATATCAATGCCAACTGAGGTACCAAAAACCTGTCAAAAACAAGATTAAGGTTCTTTATATATTTAGGCAGTGACAAATATTTAAAAACATAAAATTTATATTAAGATATTGTTATTTCAAATTTTTCAAAAAATTAATATATCACTATTATATCTTTCACATACCCTAAAAGGTTGTGCATATTTCAAAAACTATAATTTTTAGGATAATCGCTACAACCTTTCCATAAATACTCAAAACTCTATTATTCATCATTTTACCTTGAGTAGTTTCATAAATGATGGAATAAAAGAGTTTCGTTGCATATAATTCAGTTTATTTCCATTTAGCCTAAAATTCTGAAAGAAATATTTTTAAAGCCTTCCAAATGATATTACCATTTACATGATATTACCATTTACATGATATTACCATTTACATGATATTACCATTTACATGATATTACCATTTACATGATATTACCATTTACATGATATTACCATTTACATGATATTACCATTTACATGATATTACCATTTACATGATATTACCATTTACATGAATTACCATTTACGTGATATTACCATTTACATGATATTACCATTTACATGATATTACCATTTACATGATATTAACATTTACATGATATTACCATTTACATGATATTACCATTTACATGATATTACCATTTACATGATATTACCATTTACGACCATTTACATGAAATTATTTTTTTTTGTTTGAGTGTTTCATTTGCCACCTAAAATTTCCATATTAATATTTTCGAATTTGATATATTATCCTATATATGGGTTATAATGTTTTATTACTATGCTATATTTGAAGTTTTTAGACAAATGTGAATAATTTTTTTTCTTTTTCGATTCGGAACCCTAAATCATTTGCCAGATGCCTTTCTTCACATTGATTCCTCAACTGGAAGAGCTACAGTCATATGACAAGTAGATGGACGTAAGAACAGACGAAATTATAAGGATACTGATTTTAATATTCTTCTACGGAATCCTAAAATTAACAAAGACATTTATCATTAGGACATTCTCAACAATTCCCAATGTAATTTTAATGAAACCAGCATAGTCGTATCTTTAGATAACTGAAAATATCAAAAGACATTGTTACCCTCTTATTAAGTCCAATTTTAAAATATTCCTATCTTCATAGTTATGTTTATGCGATATGGTTAAAAAACGAAAAAGAACTGAAAAAACATCAATGAGGCTTGGGCGAGACATGCATATCAAACAGGTATGCGACGAGAAGCCAACTATTATAATCAAAAGCACAAATACCAACAAATCACTCATTAGGTTAAAATATATGTAGAAAGATAAAACTTTATTTAAATTTTATAGCTATTTATAATCAGTCTTTTAATTATGATTAAAAATGTTGTTAATTATTACTTTAAACAACAAAAATATAATAAACCGCCATTTCAGTTCAAAAACGCGTAACAACAATGAGATGTATATTGGACTTTTTGTAGATGATTTGTAATGGGTCTTTTGTATGTAATCACAAAACATATTAATTATTACAACACCAACAACAAATTTACTAGCAAATGACGTATAAAAAGTATAAAAATTATTTTATAATATATAAATAATACATTTATATCGTAGATCCTTTTGAAACGCGACCTACTCCCCACTACACGTACCAACACTGACGTGTGTTTCTGCATAAGTCACCCCTAGCACTTCGCCCTCCTATCTTTTCCGTTGCACTTTGTCTTTTCGCTAGGCGGTTACCATTTCGCTGAGGGCGACGTGGCTGTGTGATACCTCTCGTTCATTTTGATATATTACAAGACGCCAAAATGCACCCATGATCCATCGTCATCCCGACAGGCCTGCTGTGTACTCGCAGCTTAAACGAAGCCAATACACGATTGTTAATGGCGTAATAAACTCGACCTTGGTACTTAACATTTTTCAACAAAATATGTATATATAATTCTTTCAGACAATTCATCTTCTTCATTATACTGTTACTGATGATGTACTATTATATTGTAAATTTATCTTTTTCAGGTGAGCGGAAAAATATTTCCTGCGAAATAAGTCCGCATTATATATTTCAAATTCTTTGTTTTTATTGAAATATGCGAATAGATATGACAGGAATGAATACTTTACTAATTCACTTCGTTATTATGTAACCTAAATCTACTCTGTGTTAAGGCTGCTTCATGCAAAATACATCAGTTGTTTCATTATACTCACGTGTGCAATGTCTTCAAAGATCAATAGCGTTTGGAAGCAAAAAATAAAGCAATATGTCGTAGCTGTACTCGGTATGTTTAGTATAATTTTAATATTATTATAATACAGTCATTTCAATTATTTTTTTTCATTTACGTGGTATTAATAAATATTTTATATTTTCATTAGTAATTAAAGGTTATTCATTCAAAAAATAATTACAATAAGCTGGAGTTCTTCATCCAAAATGTAGAAAAATTAATCCACGCTCATTTCCATTTGAAAATTCAATTAAGTACAATGGTGCCGAGTGAATGGAGAGAGTAAGAAAACTCGAACATCAACAACTCATTTAATACTTTTCTTGTAAAATAAATTTTAATACTTAGCCAACTTTTCGGGCATCTTACTTGACGCGATATTTATTTAGTGCCAAACGTCCCTAGGTAACATTTCTAAAACAAGTTATAAATTTCATGCATTAGGTCAAATTGAGAAGTTATTGAAATTAGCTCAAGTCGACCCGTGCAATTAATTTACAACTGTGCATGAGACCAGTTTGCTTTTGAATTTGGCCTGTGTTGCATGCCAAAATTATGACTTCATGACCTTGTGTCATTACCCCGTGATTGTGAAACTTATAGACAATATTAATAGGATCGTGAAAAGAAGTGAACAATTCTATATTAAGTTCTTTTGATGTATCTTTTGCGATCTATGCATCTTAACTTGGGGTAAATGTCAAAATGTTTTTTTTTTCACTTTCCTAACTGTAAATATAGCTATTTGATCCTAATTTTTATACACAATTAAAAGAAACTACGTGATGTAGTATTATTTCTACTTTCTTTAATTTCTTTACCACGACCTAGGTTTCTTGAGAGATCTTTGCTAATATCCCACCTGAAGATGTTGTAATACAACGAAACCTAGATCGTAGTAAAGAAATTAAAGAAAGTAGAAATAATACTACATCACGTACTTTCATTTAATTGTGAATAATGAATTTCTACAAAATTAACGCCAAATATATTCAATACCCAATTTTTATGTCATTATTGTTCCCCGTAATGTTAAAAAGTATATTCTCTCTAATTATTATTGGTGTACTTCCTTAAAATATACTGACTTTTACGTTTATAAAAATTGTCGTCTCATTCCAGAATGTTCATTCATATAAATGTTATCGGAAAGTTAAGTTAAGAAATATTTTCGTGGCCACATATATTTGTCTGTAGATTTATACTGTCGCGGACCAAAACGAATTAGTTTAAGGGAAAATAAATCTTGAACGAAAAAATATAATATTAAATAAATCTGTTCATAGGCTAATGCTAGGATCTCAAATCACAACTATCAAAAATATCTAAAGCTTTATAGAATAAATGTATCGACGAAGATTCCGACCGGATACCAATGACAGAATGAAAGTACACACAATATCGAAAGAAATTCTTCAGATGATGATATCAATGCACCGTTGGAAGATTTATCAGTGTACAAATAGTAAGAAGTGATCGAAAACACTATCTTTCTCCTAATTCCTCCATTTGCAGATATTTTCAAGTTAAAAACTTATGAGCATGTCTGATATATTCTACTCAATTGTTTAATTTTTCTAAATCTCATTCAGGCCGTAGATAAATTTGAAATATCGTAATAACCATTATTCAGTAAACTATGTACATTATCTTTACTTGACGTTTCGTTTAAGAATCGCTAAAAGTTTAAATTTTCGGGAAAAGAGAGAAAAGTATCACTTTGTAATTTGGTTATTAATTCAAGCTATTTGTTACATATTAAATAGTTATGCTTGTTATGATATATTATGACAATGTATGTTAAATAAAAAAAATTACAAATAGTGATCCTGAACAATTTTTTGTACCTACGAGTTTATGTCATAGTTATTTTGAATGCAACCGGCAGATACGACCACGAGCTGCTATATCAATATAAAACAATTACTTGAAACAAAAGTTTTAAAAAGTAAATTATGTATTCAATGCTTAAAATGATTACTCTTTTCAATTAACATACAGCTTACCTAAAACTTGTTTGTAACAAATCTAAAAAATAACAAAAGGTTAACTTATTATCTACAAATATTATGCATTGCTCACAACATATAAAAAGATTCGATAAAATATTTTTAAATATAATTTTAATAATTTTTTTTTTATTTTTTGCAATATTTACATCAACCACGATGTTAATAATTCTTCTATGGCTTGGTAAAAAAAGGAAATAATTTTACTTGTCTATTCATTTTAATCTACATTAAGTTTGTTATATAAACTATGGTAATTTTGTGGTATCTCTATTTTTAAGCTTTGGAGGTCGTTGAATTTATGAAATGGTGTCGTCGAAGATTGATTGCATTAAGGTACAATATTAGTATTAAAACACTTATTTTTTTTAATTTCTTTGGAGAAACAATTTCCAGTTTTAATTCAGGGATTTATAAGCATAATTATTTAAGTCCAACAGGCTTCATTACACCCAAAGGAACAAAAAAAACTTTTACTGAAAGACTTAACCACCCCCAGCTCGACATTGAAATACGAAGATTTATAAAATATATTTACATTTTTTGAAAATCATTTGAGTACATTGGTTATTAACCTAGTCAGGACTGGTCACTGACGAATTTAGAAAATAACATGTGACGGTGCACCGACAAAACAATAATTTAAAAATAGTGAATGAAATAAATGTATTATGCAATTAAATAAGTAATCCTTGAAATTTTTCTTGGAGATAAATATACGAATAAATCAGATTTCAAATTATTAAATTCTTGAATTAAATTATCTTCTACATTTCTATTAGAATTGAAAATATTTTTATAAAATGATAGTTTATTCTACTCATCTCCGTAATATTTACACAAGACTATTTTATCGTTTTTAATTTTCAATCGTTTTAACAGAACTCTTTTAATTTTAACTTCTGGATTTATCATTTCAGTATTCTTGTTTCTCTTGCGTATATTTTATAATTTTCCGTAACTCTTTTATAATACAACTCTCCCAAACCACATTGTTTTGTTGCTTGTACTCATAAATAGGATATTTGAAACAGTGAAAAACTAAATCTCTATTGAGCAGTAGACTCAATCATTTCTTTCGCAGCCTTTTCCCCACCATAAACTACACAGTTTTCTTCTGTTTTCATAATGGTTGACTGCTCCTTAATGATTTCTTCGTATGGAGTGGGACTTATAATTGTGTCTAATTTGAAAAATTCCCTTTCGCTATTTCCGGGTACGCGATCAGCAGGTAAATATGAATGACCACTAATAGGAAATATGAGCTCTAGGTGTCTTACCATTAAATGGTTTAACAACCATTGACAACACATGGCGAGTGTAAATAAGTTTATTTTTTGTCCGCCACAACCGTCAGTAATAAAATCTATTGTCTGTATGCCTGTCTGTATGCAGTAGATGCGTAACTGTATCCGGTCTATAAAAAAGCAAAACATTGTTTTTAAATAGTTTTTTTATAGCTTTCCTCAACGACCGTAAAACTTTAAAGGTGTAATTGTCTTCTATAATAACATGCCTAGTCGGGCAGCTTTGGCAAAATATATTTTGGTTTCCTTTAAATACATATTAGATATCTTTTAATAAGCTATATGTCTTGACTCGCTCTTATATATCTTTAGCTCTATAAATATCTTGGCTCGAAAAGTACAAACCTTTTTCTCCACCATATAATTTTTTTCCGCAAATGTTGTTCTTTGAAAATTTGTCATCCCATTAGTAAGCAGAGTAAACAAACATGCGTACGTGGTCTATCGAATACTCAATTATATTGAGTGTTAAATATTTTTCTGAAATAAGATTTTTTGACATGTTGAACAGGTATGTCATGTTTATAAATTTCGTATAACTTTTAAATGTTCAATTTACTGGGAAAACATTTGCAATTCTATCTGTCACTACGACTGTAATGAGCTTCACGTCATTCTGGTTTTTCGATGAAGGAATGTACATATTGTTTTTATCCGTGTATAAGCTATTCCTAAGATTTCTCCCCACACCCCCCCACCCCGATTTTTAACTGGAAACTCCCTTGTTTGCAAAGATTTTGATATTAAGTCTAAAATTCTTCCTTTTTATATTCTGAATGTTCTTAAAAACATTTTATGGTAAACTGGAACTTTTGTCCTATCAGCTTAAATATAATATGTTGTAAACTGTTTCGCAATCCTTTGTCCTGATCTTGATCTCTTTTTTTTTGTAGACACAATTTAACTTTTCAGTATAAGTGCATCTTATTTTGTTTTTAAGCTATATTTATAAAATGCAATAATTATGCGCGAAATAATGGGACAGGGAGTATATCAACAGGGAGTATTTTAATGACCATTCCGGTCACTTTTTATTTTTTTTAAAATTATAATCAAAGTGCGTAATTCAAAACTTTTATTTATTATTCGTTTTAAAAGTCTTACAAAAAATGTCATTGTTATGACCTAGACAAAGATGTGAACCTAGATAATATATTCGCTACTATATTTGCTTTCGAATTTTCTGGTTGTACAGCGCTTTTCCTTGCTTTGTTTTTAGGCATGTCTGTTTGTTTCGCGACAGTATCCAAAATTTTTTCAATAATAGTTAACATTACAATAAAATGTACAAAAATATTGACCATAAGGCAGCGCCACAAACGTATGAGATACCATTGAGAATGCGGTGGTCAGTTTTAATTCTCATTGGCGCTTTGAGCTCAAATTATATAACGGACGAACCCAAATGTGTTATTAACTTTTTTTGTTTCGGAATAAAAACAGGTTGATTGTAAATAATATAACCTCAAAAAAAGTTGTATTTAAATATTTTTGTGCGTAAACTCCGGAATTATATCTAACTTATGAGGCGAACCAGAGGAATCACACTCCACGCTTGGCACGATTGACTTGTAGTAATATATTTTAAAAAAGGCTTTAAAAACATGTGGTTTATGGCCGTGAAGTTGCTTCAAAAATAATACGTACGAAATCAGCTTATACACATATTTCCTTATTCTTCTTTTGTTTCGATTGTTGAATGAACCGAATCACACTCCATCTGAATATGGCCAACAGTTAAATATTTTTGATAATTTATAATATCGTATTCTACAATCAATGTTATTGCTCTACAATCAATTTTAGTGCATTAGCCAAGTCGACATTACAGTTCTGTGTACTATCACCTTCTGTAAATAATACAGTAGGTACTGTATTCAGGTCAACATCCTTTTTAAAAAAAATGAGAAACCCAAGAAGCAAATATAATAGAATCTATACTACCTTCCCCTTCATGCTATACATAGCAGTAAGCTTCTTATGTTATCAGAAATAAAGAAAGTGAATTGATGCAGAGCAATTGTTTACTTAAAGTAAACAGTTGACGCAACTATGTAAGGATCCAGTTGAACGGCTTGAAAATCTAATATAAATATATTAATTTCGTTATTTACAGCTCTTGCCTTATATGTTTTTTTTCTGACCCTGTTATATACTTCTAGATTAGTATTTCTGTTAATAAACTAAAACAAAGTTTATTTTGATTTTATTTTGGCTTATAAAGACCAATATCAAGTGAATGTGCCACTTACAAGAGTACAATGTAAGATGGTTTTTCTTATAATTAAAGGTATCTCATTATCTATCAAACACTCAATAAAAATTTTATAAGTATCTTTAAAAGATGTATAGCTTAAATTAACTTAACGTTTGTTTGTAGTTTGTCTGCAATAATGAAACTCAAACTTAGGCACTTTCTATAATAATCCCTAACATGTCTCTTTTTATTATATTTATAACTGAAACATTTTTATTATATCCGGAACTGTACTGACTCCATAGTTCTTGTGCTGACTCCATCATGTTCATTACATTCATTGATTCACGTGGAGAAAAAGTGTTAAGAAACATCTTTTTATTGACATATGTACACCATCTCACTTTCAATTTTCATTTCATATTTCAAAGATGCTTTCCGCCCTGATGTATCATCATATATAGTAGGCCTTGCTACAGATAGCTTTTATACAAATTTCGCGTCAACATTTTAGACTGCTTTCTACTCATGATTCTCCAAAAAGTAGCAAATAACTCTTTCTTCTGAAGATTAGTAAATTCATTATATTTAAAATATATTCTGTCGACACATTTGTAAGGCTTACTATATGTATTTTTATATTGTTTTCTGTTACAGCCTTTTCGATAAAAGTTCCTCTCCGCGTCTTTTAAATTTTTCCGAAGTCGTGTTGATTTATGTTAAAATGATAAGTAAAAGTTAGAAAATAAGTTTTAAGGTGAAATCCTATGGTGAATTGTCAATGGTCAAATCTCCTTGAAATATACCGATCATAGTTACGTTTTCCCGCTGAATTTTATGGTAAATCACTAGTTCACCTAGTTGTCGTTCTCTGGATGACCGTTTACACACGAAAGAAACCGCAAACCCATTTTCTATAAACAAACTTTGACTAAGATTTTTTGAATTAATTTTTGTAGGTGTAACTAAATACGTGTCCGAATTTAAATATATGGTAAAAATTGGAATAATTCTGTGAGAATTAGCAAAATCATAACGATATCCACATTAATTTATATAGTATCTTACCGTAATGATAAACTTATCTAAAACACTCTAGTTTGCTAACATTTTATCTTTTTCACTACACTCCACATATTCACGAGTTGTCGTCATACAAAATATTGCCAATATAAAAATCGAAACCTAGAACTGCCTTTAGGAAGTTAAGGTAAAATTTTGTAGTTTGAGTGTAGATACAAGGTAGAAGAGTACATGTCAATACTCAATGTTTTGGTATTTTAATTGCAAATACGAGTTTGAGATTCTTATTGCAAATTAATTGATTTATTTTATCATATAAATATGTTTCATGCGTAAACGTACAATCACTAATCCGAGCGTACAATCACGAATATTATCAAAATCTTACACAAGACCATTTGGAGCAATTAGTATATATTATAATAGTCACTTCTATTATATTTAATTCAGAATTTTTAATATTTCAAATAGTCGTACATATCTTAGTTTCTATGACTTTTGCAGTGATCATTATACTTTTTATTATTTCAAATATACAATTTTCCACAAAATATTATTTTCTTGGCACATTGTAAATCTATGTAAAAACTAAATCCTAAAACCGAGAAATCTTCCTTTCTGAAATCAAATTAAAGTTTCCAAAAGTCTTCTAATTTTCATCAGAACCAATAATTTTTAATTATACAATTTTTAATTAATAAAAAAGAATTTCAACCTCTGATTATATTTAATTCATATCGTCGTCTAGTTTCAGTTTACTTGTTGTGATGACTTATTCAATGATGCATTTAATGGAACTGATTGTCAGAGTACCATTGCTTCAAAAAAATTTCGTTAATTTTATCGAAAATGAAAATCTATTTTGAAAATTTTTTTTAATTACCCTTAATAACAGTAAAATTTTATCATGTGAAGAAAAAATGGCTTTTGGTTTATTAAGTTAAAATATGGCAATTTGACAGGCTCTTTTTCAGGTTACTGAAAAAAAATATGTTTACCTTAATTGCCCTTCCATGTCAAAAAATGAAAGGGCTATTTTCTTTTTTTTGTTCTTTTGCGCATTCCAAAATATTTTATTTTAGTAGCATTATAATCGCTACGGTTTTTCCAAAAATTTAATTAGCCTTTATACCTAATTTCTTAATAGAGAGATCACTTTGACAACTTGTAACATTTGAAGTAACCACTCGAATTTTCTTCGATACACATAAATATTCTATTAAATTAGATACATTTACTTAAAAACGTGCAAAACAGTAATAAAAATTAAAACAGAGGGAAATAAAAACCTCTTCTCTGTTTGAGGTTATTTTATTTGTAAATTATCATACGTAAAATAACGAGAAGATAGCTATTTTTCGACTTCGAATTCCAGCGGCGGTACCATTCTTCACATATGGTACGCAGACGGCCTGGATATCATCGGCGATCCCAATCCTAAAGGCCAACGGCACCGTCACAAATGAACCACTAACGGACGAGACCATATCCTGGATGGCAAGCGTGGTCGCTGGAACCGCCGTACCCAGCGTAATTCTGTTCGCATTCATGGCTGAAATTTTCGGGAGGAAATTTAGCTTACTAATATCCGCTGTACCGCAGGCTGTATGTGTTGACTAATTTTCTTATAATTTACTTTTATGTGATTACTTCATATCATTAAGAGTCGCTAATCAATAATGATCCAATCTAAATTTTTTCTCACATACTTCTATTAGTTATTTGTCTCTTTATAAATAAGCATTTTCAGGAACTAACGGCGTTATGACTATTCACGTATACAAAAAGGAAATCGTTTTTTTTTAAAGATTATATAATTTTGTCATCTTTTTTCAAATAGTTATAAGCGATTAGACTCAAAAATAATTTATACTATTTGAAATATTTCCTCATATGGGATATGAGAACAGTCATCATTGTAAGTAAAACCAAATTACTTACAAATTTATTACACAAAAAGTTAATTTACAGTCATTATATTTATTTGTTTTAATTTGCAATTTTTCATTGTGATAAATATATTTAGGAACTAATTGAATTTCTTTTACGGCGAAAGATTTAAGTATGCAATTAATGCACATCCGTTGACACCAGAATAATGAGCGTCCCAAATTTGACCCATTTCGATGTTTTTCCAGCTCTAATATATGTATTATTATGCATAGACGCCTAGTTTTTTTGACTTTTTATAAAACGTGATCGTTATTGTTTATAAGTCTTCGACCAAGTAATCGCAACATATATTTTTTTATCGAGCTTACCTCAAAGCGCGGTTGAGTCAATTTGAGCCAATCAAGGATGTCAGAGATTGACTCCATCTTTAGCTTTGACTTGTCAGAATATCGATGAATTCGTCTGGTGCTCTCACGGCATTTTGAATATTCGTGGCTCAGCATAGTGGGAGTCAGGGAGGCTTACATCAAAGCGTGGTTGGGTCAATTTGACCCAGTCAAGAATGTCAGAGATTGACTCCATCTTTAGCTTTGACTTGTCAGAATATCGATAAATTCGTCTGGTACTCTCACGGCATTTTGAATATTCGTGGCTCAGCATAGTGGGAGTCAGGGAGGCTTACATCAAAGCGTAGTTGGGTCAATTTGACCCAGTCAAGAATGTCAGAGATTGACTCCATCTTTAGCTTTGACTTGTCAGAATATCGATGAATTCGTCTGGTACTCTCACGGCATTTTGAATATTCGTGGCTCAGCATAGTGGGAGTCAGAGAGGCTTACATCAAAGCGTGGTTGGGTCAATTTGACCCAGTCAAGAATGTCAGAGATTGACTCCATCTTTAGCTTTGACTAGTCAGAATATCGATGAATTCGTCTGGTACTCTCACGGCATTTTGAACATTCGTAGCTCAGCGATTCAGGGGGTAGGGGCGGAGGTGTGGTATTGGAATCGCTACATTAGTAACCTGACTTCAGTGCCGAGAGTGCCGTGTGTTTTGTTTCTGTTACGTCGTACGTAGCGTAACGTAGTGTACGTACAACCTGTGGAAATTATTAAATCTCTGCAAGATGTCAACGAGAACAACTCGGAAGATGAGCTGTTGCATTCGTTCGCTGAAGAGTGGCATTAATTACCTAAAGATGGCGACTTATCATCATCCGATGATGAAAATTTTATAGATCAAACTCTAGACCGGTCAGGTAAATATCCTTTTTGCATTTATATATTGATATTATACAAGAGTCAATAAAACTATTTCCTTTTACAATAATATGCGTTGCAGGTACGATATTACTCTCAATTCACTCTACTACTGAACTTTATAATAGCTATTTTGCCTAACAAGTGTTTTTATAAATAATTATTTGTAGGTGAAGAAATAACGTCAGCAACTTTTAACAAGACAGTACACCCGGACAATGCAGAAGTTGTGGAAGAACCAGAAGTCGTAGTGGGCCGCGCAATCGAGGACAAGGTTGAAGTAAACCGTAGCTTTGCTAACATGATACATATGAATATTTGGAACGAATTCCTCTTGGAACTGAACATATAGCACCTGATGGAATGACTCGGAAAGTTGGAACAATTAACTGTGTTCCACCAAGTAGGCGAGGTCAACAAAATGTATTCAAAGATCATGCTGGACCAACTTCATATGCAAAAAGTAATGTGGATGAGACATGCCGCAGTGCTCGGCGACTTAAGGTAGACGAAAAATATTTGAAACGAATTTTGTCTTACACCATAGCAGAAAGGCAGCGTACTCACTCTCCTGGCTTAATTCTAAGATTTGAAGAGCTCGAGGCTTTACTAGCTATAGTTTATGTACGTGGGTCTACAAGTGCCAAAACTTTAGATCTAATGCATTGTAGTCAATTAAATGGGGTAGCCACGATGTCTCAAAACAGTTCGGGAAGTTATGAATTTTTTTAAATTCGACGTGAGATCTGAGAGAACACAAAAACTGACAAATGACAGGTTTGCATGGATATCCGAGGTGTGGTACAATGTTCAAAGTTGTTATATTCCAGGACCCTACATAACAATTGATAAAAAACTTTTCCCTTCCGAATGTCGATGCAGATTTACTCAATTTATAGTCACAAAACCTAATAAATACGAACAAAACTTTTGGTTGGGTGTAGACAAGGACTCTAAATATATGGTTAATGCATTACCGACTCTAAGCAAGTATGACATCAAGTCAAATCGAGAATATCTTGGTGATTAATTATAAAAAAATTGATGCCTCCGTAACTTAAAAAAGAAGAAACATCACATATAAAAAATTTTTCGCGTCTCTGTCACTTGCTTAAACTCTAAAATTAAATGGTACAAGTATTGTTGGTACCGTAAATAATGCTCAACAGAAAATATATGTTTGCTTCAAACAAGTAAAATTAGAATTGTACCTTACGGTGGTTCTGAAAAAACACGATAACACTTTGAAGTATATCATGGGAAGCAAAAAAAAAATGTCATACTCCCTAGCACTATGCAGCTAGATATTCAAACTGAGACTGGTATAAAAAGAAACCAGATGTAATAGCATTCTAGAACCGTTCAAAGTATGAGGTAGACGTTGTGGATCAAATGGCTATCAAACATTGTGCAAAAGCCCCATCTAGGCGTTGGCCATTTCACACTTTTCATAATTTGCTAGACATAATAGAAATAAATGTTTCGATTTTGTATTGTGAACTGATTGAAAAAAAAATCAGCAGAAAAGATTTTACTTTACGATTGGGAGGAGAACTAGCTAAGCTGTACGCAAAGAAAAAGCAAAGGCCAAATAGTGATGTCAACGTACAAAACGAAATAATTTGGCGTTAAGACAAAAGTACTCTTTGTTAGGTAATTTTACCTTCTTGTTTCAGGAACAAATTGTTTATGAAATGCTAAGTCTAAAAAAACGGTTTACAAGAAATGCACATCAAGAGTTTTGCATGTGTTCATTATACGATTAAGAAATGTAGAATTTAATTTTAAGTTTAACTTTAATTATTTACGATTTTGATGTTTATTATAATTATTATACTCAATATTTGACTTCGCAAAGTAATTGTAATGCCTTCCTTATAATTTTATATAACGTTTAATTTTAATTAATTGTGATTTCGAATCCTAATATAATCACTATCCTCAATATGTGACTTCGCAAAGTAATTGTAATGCTTTTCTTATAATTTTACATAACGTTTAATTTTAATTAATTGAGATTTCGAATCCTAATATAATCTACTCATAATGTGACTTCGCAAAGTAATTGTAATGCCTTTCTTATAATTTTATATAAGGTTTAAGTTTAATTAATTGTGATTTCGAATCCTAATATAATCACTATACTCAATATGTGACTTCGCAAAATAATTGCAATGCTTTTCTTATAATTTTACATAACGTTTAATTTTAATCAATTGAGATTTCGAATCCTAATATAATCTACTCAATATGTGACTTCGCAAAGTAATTGTAATGCCTTTCTTATAATTTTATATAAGGTTTAAGTTTAATTAATTGGGATTTCGAATCCTAATATAATCACTATACTCAATATGTGACTTTGCAAAGTAATTGTAATGCCTTTCTTATAATTTTATATAAGGTTTAAGTTTAATTAATTGTGATTTCGAATCCTAATATAATCACTATACTTAGTATGTGCTTTCGAAAAGTAATTCTGATACCTCTCTTATAATTTTATTTAACATTTAACTTTAATAGTTTTTTATTTTGATACCTATTGTATACCAAAGTACTTATAAAATATATTTATTCTGTAATAAAAGCACACTATTAAAATTATGAGTATCACTTTATAAATATTTTTGCATTATTGTAGCAAAATAAAAATTAGCCAATATTTACCCATCCGCGCTCCTGCAGGTGTCGAGATTTTCCGCGCTTCTAATGTTAAAGTACCTTGAGGTTCATATACATATATATATATATATATATATATATATATATATATACACTCACACAAACACATACACACACACACTCACACACACACACTCACACACACACACACACACACACACACACACACATATATATAAAAGAAAGTTAAAGCAGGGGACAGATGGGTGGAGCCAGAGTAGCGCAGAAAACTGAGACTGAGAACAGTCGCTGAACAGGAAGAAAGGTAGTTTTTGCACAAGTTTTTTTAAAATTAAACTTTTTAACGAAATATTGTTAAAATAGATAGCATTCTTTTTTACAGTTAAAAATTTATTGAAAAAAAAATCACCAAAATCGGTCATGAATTGTCACCTGTGTTATGTCCTCGTACGTACTAATATTCACATATACAAACCAAAGGACGGAGGGTGATGATTTTTTTTTGAAAGAAAATTTAAAAATTATTTCGGTTGATAAATAATAAACAGATTAGAAATAGTTTTAGTTGTAAAAAATATGTTTAATAATTAAAAATGCTTCATTAAAAACTCATTACTTGTAAAATTACCTGAGTTATAATTACTTCTATCATCAAAACTCAAGGCTGGCGCGCAGATTGATAATGAAGCGAACCTCCGCTGGTGGGCAATTAAATAATATAATAAAATTGTGATAAAGTGCATTCTGCACATAGAAATTATTTTAAACAGAGTTATTAATTTAGATTAAAGAATTATGATAGATGCCAGAAATCCTGTTTTTAGAATATTTGTCTACCTGTCTGTTTATATGTTAATTTATTTGTCAATCACCTAAAATACTGGACGGATTTTGATGAAACTTGATATGGTAACATTTTATACCCAAAAGCAATATATGAGAGAAAAAAATGATAAAATGAAAAATTCGGAAAAATTGTTTTATTCCGAATTTTACGTAAACGAAGTCGTAGACATAGCTAGTAAAATATAAGGGCGCGTTACATTAAAACATTTCCCTTTTTTAAATAGACTGTATTGTTTCCAAATATCGACAGAATTCAAATTTATTTGTTATATGTTGAAATGACCTCATACTCAACTGGAGAGTCATTTCAGATGGGTCGAAAAAACATAGCCAATAACTTTTATAACTATCGGGTGTATCAATTTAATCAGTATCGATCGGACCCTCTTATGACTGTTTACGTAAATTTATTTTGAAATTATTAAAATATTTATTTTTTTTGGTAGAAATCTCGCGAAACTTTGTCAAGTCAACAAATTTGAAAATTCATGGTAGACGATTAAATTGAAACAGAAATTGCCTCTGAGGTCATGTAAAAAATTCAGGCGAGTATAGTGATAATGATGTTTCTATAGGCGTGCCAGTACTTATATCATATTTTGATATATAACAGATCTAAGTGACCACATATAATATTAGCTCGGGAGCATTACGCGGGAAAATACAATGTAATAGACTGGAATATTGCGGAGTCTTTAAGAGAGCAATAACATAATATATCACCCTCGAGGACTAGACAATGAAGCTTAAAAGACGGATACATCTTTGAGTGATGGAATTTTTTATTCCTCAATAGCTTAATATTACATATTATTATATACACCAGTGTTTATAAAGCTATACGAATAAAAAATACCAGAGTTTTATTTTAATGTGAATTATTATTTTATAAAATCGCTTTTAGATAAAGCTAATTAAAATTTCGAGTAAACACATTTTCTTATTTTTTATTATTAAACAGCTAAACCGTAATTTATACTTTAACTATTACATAATCATTCAGACCCAGTTTAAATATTTACGCTATAAAACTATTTGTAAGTCCTGACGAGTTAAATGAACAGATATTATAACAAATTTTTGGCCTGAAGAAGTCTATAATTTCAGTTTTCTTGCTAACCCAAAATTTTCAATGTAACGAAATTATGGTTAATTTAATAACATGATAACACTTTGAATAATAAACTGATATAAAATTACCAATTAAATTCAGAAACTTTCCTCCTTTGATATTCTAGTTAGTTAGGTTATTTCAACAATTGGGGTAATCTAACAGCAAGGCCACCACGTGGAAAAAGAAAGAAATATAAAAGTCTGAATATTTCACAGGCAGTCTACCTCGTAAAAGTGTGAAGTTAGAATGCCCGCCAAGGTATATATTGAAAGCGCTTAAGTTGTTCTAATAAAACCTCCAGAAATATCGTATAAACAATAAAAGTCAAGATTTTATAACTCCAAAGTTGAAAATGTATATTTTTCCATGAATATCAAATTATATGAATTCAAATGTTGCCAAGACGATTGGCCTTTATGAATATTGTTGTTAAATGTGATAGTGAACAATGTTCCTGGTATTGATAAAGAAAATACATTTTATCAAAGTAAAAGGCTTGTATTCCTTAATTAAATTCTTGCAAAGTTAGAAAGAAATCAGAGAACATGAACTTTTCATGTAAAATCCTGGGGCTTGGACACGATTGAGTTCAATTAGTTTTTTTCGAGAGAAATCGAACAGTTTCCTATCAGAATATGCATGATGTATGTCTTTTGCAATTGTTGAAGAGAGTTATCGGAAATATTTCATTTGAAGTTTCTACTCAGGAACTAGTATTTAGAATTTTTACTTCTTTTAGCAAATTAATATACTAAATGAATAATATATTTTTCTTCATGGTTACATCTTTTGTCGTCGGTGTATGCCTGATCTACCCTCACTTCTTCAATAACTATCACCTCTCCAAGCAATAAACAGACATTACATGTCGTTTAGAAGCTTAATATTATCATAGTGGACTTAAAAATGACCTGAAAATTACTTGAAAAACAGACGAAAAAAACCTCGTGTAGTTTTATATTTAATTTCGTTCTAAAAAGTTTTCTTTGATAATCTTCTCTATGGAATACGCGAAAAAACAATTTTAATAACTACACTCTTTTGCATAAAAAACGGGCGTTTTTAATTTTGTCTTATTATTAACAAAACATTATTTATTAAGAGGTTGTATTAATTGTAATTATTACTGGCAGGTATAGTGTATTCTGGCACATAAAAACGAACGTTCTAAATTTAAAATTTATTCTTTTTTAATGAAAATTCTCTTTCACCGACAAAAACGAATTTTTTGGTGATAAATGAAATCCAACTCTTATTAAGTACTTTTTCATTTGTTAGGTTTTTTATTTTAACGAATAAATTTTAATTAAATTTCTGCTGTTTGCTGCATTAGTTTACTTCTGTTTGCTGTTCTCAGTATGGTTGGAAAAACGATAAGAGCTAGTAAAATTATTGCGCTGCTTGAATAAGGCTGTAGCCAATGTTATATGTCTCAGCAGTATAATGTGAGTCGTTCCACCGTCCAAAAGACCTGATAACGATACCAAGAAACGGGCTCCGTCAGTAGAAGGCCCGGTTCTGGAAGAAAACGGTGCACTTAGCCATGGGACAACCACTTCATAGTCAGTTAAGCACTACGAAATCGTCAAGTTACGTAGGTGGATCTCAAACAGAACCTCGAGGACTTCAGTGATACACGAGTAAGCCTATGGATAGTTAGAAGGAGACATCAGGCCTTCAATATACGTAGCTATCGCCCAGTTCGGGACCCTACATTGCTCCGTGAGCATCGAGTTGCCAGATTGAGATTCGCTCAAAATTTTTCGTCATGGACTCAATAAGACTAGAATAGTGTTTTATTCTCCGATGAAGCTCGTATATCGGTTAGTGGTGAGGATCAACGTCGACGAGTCTTACGAAGACCTGGAGAACTATTTGTAGAAGTGTGCTTTGAGGAAATCACCCCTTACTTTGGAGGCTCCGTAATGTATTGGGCTGATATTAACTCAGATGACCGTATCGAGTTAGTTTTTATTAAAAATGGCACACTTAATGCGCAAAGGTACATAACAAAGGTTCTTATTCCTCATGCCTAACCCGCATTAACAGCAGTCGGAGGCGAGTCCATTTTTATGGACGACAACGCTCGCGCCCACCGCTTTAGAGACGTTGATGCATATATGCAGGAGGCCGAAATTCGTCGGTTAAACCGGCCAGCTAGAAGTCCCGACCTCAATCTGATAGAACTCATACGATGGATAATCTCAAACGATGCGTCAGAGCCGTAAATCCAGCTCCAGAAAATGTTCAGGCCCTTAAAAATGTGATCGTTGCTGAATGGAAATGTATTCCTCAGGAAATGATAAAAAACGTCGTTGAAAGCATGCCTAGCAGATTAAGCGCATTGAATTTAGATAGAGGAGGCCATACTCGTTACTAAATTTTTTAAATTTTATGGTAAATCAATCAAAAATATTCAAAAATAAAGTTTAGGCATTTTTAATGTATCAATGAGAAGACGCTCGTCTCTGGACTTTACATCGTTGTTTTTTATTTATTCGCATTTTTAATGACTGAAGTAGATAAAAACGATATCTCAATAATAAATAACAATATTCTCATGATAACGCCATATAAAATGCATCAAATAATAATAAAATAACTCTGATTATCCTTTATTCCTATAAGTTTCCGTTTTTTTGCAAAAGAAAAATACTCGAAAAAATTCATTCAAGAGCAACACATTTTTCTCTCTGTGCTCAAACTTATTGCAACACTAGACTCAATAGTAGCGTATTTCTTTCTATTAGGCCCTGCTATTGATAATAAACAATTTACAAACTTAATTAGTTAATTTTTCGTGAGATTTGAAAAGAAGGAAATATTGACAAAATTTGTGCACAATTAAATGAAACTACGTGATGTAGTATTATTTCTACTTTCTTTAAATTCTTTACCACTACCTAGGTTTCGTTGTATTACAACATCTTCAGGGCTATTAGCAAAGAATCTTTCTGAAGATGTTGTAATACTACGAAACCTAGGTTCTAGTGGATTAGACCTACACTGAGGACTAAAAATTTACCGATCAAGGAGTGTGCATCGGAGAGGAAATCTCAAGGTTGTGATTCAGGCAAACATGAGAAAAATGGAGATTTGCTATCAGGGAGGCAAAGGAAATAGGTGCAATACAGATACTGCTCCGAAATGTGCGGAGACGTAGTCCATTAGCGAAAGCTCATGGGTATTTTTTACATCTATAGAAGGTATAAAACATTATTAAATATAATAAAATATGTTTCACAAACGTAAAAAACATTATTAATTTTCAAAAACGTTGAAATCTACATTTATAACTCAACTTTTCCAGTAGATTTCAAATTTATGTTATTGGCGATTTTTCAAAATTATAAAAATTATTTTCAGAGTATTTTTTATGCGTATTTCAACAATAGTTCTGACTATCTTAAACAGTTTCCTCCCTATGCAACCATTGACAGATTATTTTAGATTAAATATGTTCCTTAATAATGTTCCTTAATAATTACCACATTGTTGTTTTTTGGAATCTTTGTACAGCGAGGTAGGTTAAGGCAAAAAAACTTAGGCAAAAATCCGTTAGCAATTATGGAAACGTGTTCGGAAAAATAATTTCCATATCAGTTCTTATGTTTCGAAAATTATAATAACAAGTACATAAAATATTCACACGTTTCAAATTTATAAGGCATCAGCGTTATTTTTTGTACACTTGAGCACATTAAACAATTATGGGTTTCTTATTTATAAGTATTGAAATTATTTTTCACCATGTGTATTTCCTATAATGTCATATATATATATATATATATATATATATATATATGTATATATATATATATATATATATATATATGTATATATATATATATATATATATATATATATATATATATATAAAGTGCATATTTCCTAGCACCCACGTGTCTCTTGAAAGGATAAAACCATATTGAATTTCACAAAACAACGAGTTTTAAAAAAGTGGTGTACATGGGTAACGTCAGGTAAAATTTTATAATCCTGTTTTTCCATAATTTCGATTATGGAATTTACGTAGGGTGAGAAAAATGTGGAAATGTGTCTTTCGTAGACATTTATCGCAATATCTCTGGAATTACCATACATAAAATTCTGAAATCAATAACTTTAGAAAATTGTACCGTGCCATTTTAATTTAAACTCCACTTGACGTCTATAAAATTAGTTTAATAAATTTGCCCCTTCTAAGATTTACATTTCAATATTTTGAAATATCAATTGTTGATATGAATACGGTTTAATATATTTTATCATTATAACATTTCAGCTTTTTACGTGAAAATGTTTCTGAGAAAACGTCGTGAACCTTTTTAACTATGTCTCTAGATATGTCGTTCACAAAATGTTAAAAAGGAGTATTTTGTAATCCTTACAATTTGCTATTTCAATTGATGTAATAAGTAATAGAAATATTGGTCCTTACACCATTTTGTCTCTATTTATTTAACGTTATCTAACGAATATATACATTTTAATATACTTTGTCACTTCACCAATTTTCTTTTTCTTTTACGGATACGGACCCTTAGAAATAAAAAAAAAAACACGTATATCATAAAATAAAATAAAACATGATAAAAAATATCATCTATCTGATTCTACTTGCTATTTATCTTATTTCAGTTATGCTGGGCTATAAAAATATTTACAGTTCAACCAGGCCTTCTAATCCTGGCAAGGTTTTTGGCCGGCATATCAGCTGGATCGTTCTTCGGATTAATGGCCTTGTACTACAAGGAAATAAGTGATGCAGAATCTCGCGCCACCTTCACTGCTTTGGCGGTTCTCATGAATAAGTCGGGAATGCTGTTTGCCAATATCACTGGAACATACTTGGATTATTACACCAACTTATACCTATTGATATGTTTTCCTTTATTTCACCTCATTACATTCAGCGTTTTCGCGCCTGAATCACCCGCTTATCTTCTTCATATTGGACGTAGAGAAGTAAGTAAATAAATTTACTCATATAAAAAAGTAATAAGAGTATGTCTGTGCGTGCATAGCAAAGTAATCATCGAACATATATTATTGAAACTTTTTTTTTCATAAGTTTTTCATTGCCTGCAGTAATAATTACTACTTTTTTCTTCACCGATTTGATTAGTTAATCGGTAGTTATTTTGTTGCGATATCTCTTTTTTTCAAAAACACAGTGTTTTTGAAGTCACACTAAATTAAAACACAATTTTGTTATTTATAACCTCCATTGAGTGAAGCGATAAAAACTGCCAAGTTTAGGTAAACAATTATTTTATGAATCAAAATTATTAGAGCTGAGGATTATAGTCATCTGAACGAATTGTTATTTAAAGGAAAAAGACTGGAGAAGAATAGGGCATTAGATAAAACAGAGAAGTAATTTGGGATCTAATATATGTGACCTTTTTTACGCTTTTTATTATTAAACACAGTCCATAAATGATTAAGCTAGTAGCTACGTGTGAAATGGGATGTACTTGAATTAAATATAAAATAATCCTACCTAGTGCGTGTTTAAATAGTTATAAAGCGGAAGTTGCGTAGTTTTTATAAACCCAGCGTTATTAATCTAAGTATACCCATTAGACGTTTTAATCTCTTCTATATACCTATTGGATTTTATCACATTGTTCATACAAATAGGTTGAAGTATCCATAAACATTTTGCTCCCATGAAAATAGACACGACACAGGATCAAATCCAAAATACCTTAATTGGTTTTCTTGATATCCTTTTACCATCTTGTTTTGTTATTTTGAAAATTTTTTCATTTCGAATTTCCGTGTTACAACTACTATGAAGATGTATTTATAAAACGGCACATTGCAAGCTTGAGTAAAAAACCCAAACATTTTAATCAGTCGTTCAGTGAGTCACTTACATCAGTTAAATATAACTTCAGATATTATTTTATGCCTATATGTATTATGAAAATTTACAGGAGGCTATCAAAATTATTGCCTGGTTTCGAAATGCAAAACCGGAAGATGAGATAGTCCAAACAGTTGTAAGGGAATTGGAAATAGAAGACGGACAAATGAAAGATATCAATCAGATGAATTTAAAAGCCATATGTAAGTTTAATTTTCCATATTTACTGCCATGAAAGTTAAAAAATAATTAGTAATTCTAGCAAATTTTAAACTCAGTATAAGCAATTAAACGTGCAAAATTGAAATATGTACATATATATATATATATATATATATATATATATATATATATATATATATATATATGTATACATACATATGTTTATATACCGACCTTTACCTAGATCATCAAAACATTTCAATAAATTCCAATAATTATAGCACATTGAAACTTAGCGCTTACAGAATGTCATACGTGAAGATTATGAAATCACCCAAGTGTTAATTTGGTTGATTGTAAACCTTCGATAAATCTTTTGATACGGTTTCTCTCATTTAACTTACTACGTTCCAAATCAACTAAATGAACAGCTTTATTTTTCATTTTGTTCGTTTAATTTCATATTCTCACTTCAAAACATGAATTAAATGAATAAAATGAAACGAATTGCTTAACTAAATTTACAATAAATCATATAATACATTACAGATTACGCTATCAATTTTAACAAAAATTTCAAATATTCTGACGAAGCATTTTTTTCGCCATACCAACGGTACGAACTCGTTTATGGCTGTGTTTATGGCTGTCTGACACTAGAATCAGAAGATTTTACTATTTCTGCATCAACTAACTGCTACTCGTCTTCGTCTAGGGATTTCGTTTTTGATAGATATTGGAATTTCGGCCAAGAATATTGGAATTTGATAGACATATTTTACGATTTTCTGTTTTCTTTTATTGAGATTTTGAATTCGAATTAGGATATTATTCCTACCTAGTTTTATTTTCAATTTTTCCTTGTGAAGCCATAACACATAAAGGTTATTTTTATATAACTTGATGGCCACTGTATTCATATAATATGAAAACTTAGGCATTGTACAACGGTGTGGATGTACTGCATACAAAACATGCGAGGGTAAAATTAAGAACGTTGTGCAAAATTGGACCTATTGCAGTAACTGACCTTGTAACGAGAACGAGAAAGTGTAGTCGTATAATTAGTTCTCTGGACAAAAATTTCACGCTAATATGTCCAAATATTTGACTTATGGACCACAAATTGTTTTAATTCCAGTTATAATTCTATTAAAATCTTCCAATACAGTAGGAATTCGAATAATGCTCAATTAGTACAATAGGATCAATTAGAATAATGCAAGGTTCTGACTAGATAATAGGATCAATTAGACAATAGGGTCAATTAGAATAATGCAAGATTCTGACTAGATAATAGGATCAATTAGACAATAGGGTCAATTAGAATAATGCATGGCTCTGACTAGATAATAGGATCAATTAGACAATAGGGTCAATTAGAATAATGCAAGGTTCTGACTAGATAAAAGGTTCAATTAGACAATAGAGTCAATTAAAATAATGCAAGATTCATACAAGATAAAGACATTTACTAAAAGATTTATCTCTGGTTTAGTTTACAAATTAGAAACCGTGAAATAAATTAAACACTAAATCGAGCCCGTGCTTACTATAAATAGATTAAAATGTGTTTAATTTACACTAGGATAATTTATAAAAACGAAGGCCTGAGTCTTGGAAACCTTTATTTCATACCTTTTTCTCTGTGGTCAAGAATTTAATGTTATTTCCAGAGCAAAAAAATTGAGTAAAATAGTTTCTTTAATAATTTGTTATTATACTATATACATAGCTAAATGAAAGCCCGAGAAAGGGTTAGAACACAGCACAATATACTTAGCTTGCTTTATGGGCTCGATTCACAAAAAGAAATCCCACAGAAAATTTGTTAATGGGGAAGGTTTTTACGTCTAAATATTTCCTCGTCTCAGATGGCTGGTATAACTATATATGTCCGATGATGGTATAAATGCAAAAAATCCTACGCATAAGAAGAAAACGAAATTGGAAATACCAAAGGAAGCTAATTTAATGAATGGAGACACACAATTACATTTATTTTAGAAATAAGCCTAACAAATTTGGAAATTCGACCAAAATCATAAATTTTAAGAAGCCCATGACGAGAAATTCTTGATGAATAATAAATTACTAGCCTAACCCAAATATTTAAATAAAAGGTAATGTCTATCCAATATGAATTTGCTAAGTTTGTGTAATGTAATTACAATCACAACATGATTATTACCACGAAAAGCTAATACGTTTAAATTAGATAAAATTTACCACAACTCCAGTTTTGGGTTTGAAGAATTCCTTTTGAACTTGGTATTACTTTGGATTTCAAAATTATAGTTAATCCAGCCATTTATTATTCTCTAAGGAGACCTTGTCACTAGTTTTTTTTTCAAATCTATGTTTATAGTGGAGTAGAAGCTTCTCGTACATCGCTGTTAGCATACGTAAGGGATACGGTGTTTTATAGTATGGTAGTATAGCTATGGATTTCAGTATTGTAGTTAGCTCAGCCATTTACAATTATCTAAGGAGAAATTGTTCCTAGTTTTTCCTTTTAAATCTATGTTTATTGTGGAATAGATGCTTTTCGTACATACGTAAGGAACGCGGAGTTCAGTTAATAATTATTATTATTTTGGTAAGAAAATGATAAACGAAACACAGAAATTTCAGAAAGAGAATTTAAAGCACTCTTCCTTCGATAATACCAATTAGTGGGAAAAGCGAGCAGAGCGATAGATGATGGCGCAGTCTCGTTAAATTATTGGTTAAGTTGAGGAAATTATTGGTTGGGTTGAGTTTATGTTACTTAAACGAGCTATCCTTTTACTTCCGTACTGCAATTTAAAAGTAACTTCATGCTATGTCGATGTAGAGGAAATATTGTTTGACTATTACATGAGCTAATACTGATAAAATTATTCGTTGCTAACCTAATATTAACAACTAGCTTGACCCGTGCGAAGTCTTCGCATTATTTATTCCATTATGAAGCTCAGATGACAGATCAAACAAATATTTTACTAAAATTGACGTATAGAGGCGCAAGTATCAAAAGCATTGAGCTAAAGCGCCACTTTATTTATACGTGAGTGGATTTGAAATTAAACAAAAATTTTACCGACCGTCAATCATATTGACGTTGAGCCGTTAGATTGCTGTTACATTGCTGTTTTGTGTATATAATTTTAATAATTAATTAATTTGCAAAAACAATAGCAATAATACATTTTTTAGTTGTGGATGCCGGTAGAGCAAGCAATTATCTATAAAATGATATATAATTTATGTGGATTAGTTGTGAGGTTTTTTCTAAAAAGGGAGAGTAACATCTTAACCTTAGCGTATTAATATATATGATGATGATATGATGATGATAAGGCCTTATTGTTAAATTTTATTGCAAATAATCAATCTAAAATTATCAACAATATTATTGTAACTCTATGCTTTACAGTTAAGGATAAGGCTTCGAGGGAAGGTTTTAAGGTGTTAATAGCTCTTGAATGGGCTTTATCCTGGTGTGGTACCTACACTGTTTTAATTTACGCCTCCGTGGTGTTTGAAAGAGCTGGAAGCTTCATATCACCGAATGAGCAAGCGATAGTGCTGGCATCCATTATGTGTTTTGGGTCATTTTTCGCAGCCAACTTGATGGAGAGTTTGGGTCGTAGGGTAAGTTTTTTTTTATATTAAGTAGTAGTATTATTTATAGTAAAATATATATTTCAAACAAAATTGTTTTTTTTAACACTCTTCTTTTTTCACAAAGTCTAATTTATTATAATATATATATATATATTTTTTGCTAAAATATTCCACTTATGAAGAGCTAAACTTTTTATCAAAATTGGTTTTATTTTTTCCAATATAATGACGGAAAAACAAAGAAATTTATAAATATGAGCGAAGCATGTACCATAAATTGAACAAATGTATTGACCACCATGGTTTTGTATTCCATTATACGTATGAGTAACATTTCATATAAATTACTGGTATTCACCGTCGTTTAGTTTCATAATCTCAATTTATTTTTAATTATTTAAATTATTATTTAATTTAATTTAAATTTGTTTATTAAACTTTGGCTATTCAAATAAATCGTTAACTAGAGATAGATTTTGGTGACGTAGAGTACATAAAAGATTCTTTTGGACTTCACTCGAAATTCTTTTAATAGCAAATAAAACCGTTTAGATATGTGCAAAACTATAATTTAAGGGTTAATTTTGTAAGAAATAAAATAATCCGATATCTTTTCCTTTAATGTACGTTATTAAAACCCTCATAGTAACTATTAACTAAATACAATGAATATATAGTATTTCTTTGCCTATCTGATTGAAATTTTTCTTAATTAATATTGGTCAAATTAATTTTGTGTAGTTGTAACCTGTAGTTATAAAAATGTAATACCGCACCCGGTCTGTCTTTTCTTATTGTTTTTGTGAATTAGTACTTAACAATGCACGGTTTAAATGATTTTCACTATCATATTTCCATATATGTTAACAACATGTAAGTAAAGTACCTATTAAAAATTTTTAAAAAAATAGGTCGCTTATTGATTATAACTTTTCAAAACATTTATTTAGGGTCTCTACTTCTTTACCTTTGGAATGACAGCTGCTGGAATGTTGACTTTAGGAATATGGAACGTGCTAATTGATATGGGAATCCATGCTCCATCTTGGATACCTCTAGTAGCTGCTAGTGTTTGTTTGTTCTCTTACACGGCTGGAGGTCTTACACTTCTCTTTATAATAAAGACTGAGTTTTTTAATTACAAGGTAAGTTACATAAAATACATTTAATGGTAAAATCGTTTACCTTTATTTAATATAGCTTATTAATATGCAATTTCTATATTTTAAATTTACATGCAATGAATTTTACGGTTAATTGTTTAATAATAATTTTTTTTAAACAAATCTCTTACACCGCGTTGGATCTCAATATGTGCAATTGTGATTTTAAAACATCGAGCTTTCTGTGCCAAAAATCTCAACTAGAAGTTAGAAATTAAAAATCCCGAAAATCGACATTTCGCTTAATTTCCAGAATATTTATTTTAACTCAATAATTGCTATTACATTTTAAAAGTTAATCCTCAATTATGTAAAAAAACACACACGACTATTTTTATTTTTTTTTTCATGTAGAAATAACTTTCACGTCAGATTCATTTTTTCTTTCGGAAAATTTTAACAAAAAAACAGATATAAATAGGAATTTTTAGAAATTGCCATGATACAAATCAATTTATTTATATATACTTGTATCTAGTACTGGAAATACTTTGCTTTAGCAAAGAAGAAATGAGGAATGCCCATCAGTGATTTTTTAAGTTCATACATTCATTAAGTAAACGTCAAAAATAAGTACCTCAAATTTAATCTTCAAGCAGGCAGTTATTTGTACCGGTATCTCTGCACCTAGTCATTTCGATATTTTTGTGTTTCACGTAATATAAATCGTAAATTATTCTAAAATCCTAACTTCAAAATCCTGTTGATGCAACTTTATCTTAATGATGGCGAGATTTTCGTGCAGTTACATCATCAACCTTCAATGAGTTTGGAAGAAAATTTATTCTTACCATTAACATAGCAAGTAAGGAGATAGCAGCGTCAATGTCATAAAAAGCATACAAGTTTTCTAAGTTCGTATTTGATATTAAAAATGCTCCAGCGACGTAAAGTATTCAGAAGGATATCACACTGATTTTATAATCACGAATTCTACCGCATGATGCAGTTTTGTCTGAAGTTCCTTAACTAAGATCATTGTTACAGTTTTGCCATATCCGTTTGTCTATCAATCCATCGTGTCACAGTTTTTTTACTCGCTGACTATTAGTATAATAAGTTAGAAATTGCATGGTAATAATGCATTTAAATTTAAATTGCTGATTTAAATTTATTTAAATTAAATCAGCATTTTTGAGTGTCTCCCCTACACTTTAAGCAGATGCTACTTTTTTTACAAACCCCTTTATTTAAGGTATCATGAAATCAGTTTTTCAAAAATTTTGGTAATGTGAGCTGAAAAGCTCTTTCCTTGTTATTGCCGTCGTGTCTATAGTTCTGTTTTGACGACAAGAGTCACAAGTTTTGGAGCTTAAAGACTTTGGAGTATTTCATCCGGTGGTGAACAAAGTTAGAAAGGGAATTAATAACAGCTAAAACAATATATCACAGGTACATAAGCTTTAAATTTTACGAGTAATAATCGATGAACTTGTGACCTATATTTGGCTCAACAAAGAGTCAATAGAAAATGATATTCGTTATGTACGAAAGTAACTTGTTTTTTAAATTTTTATTTAATATTTTTGTAAAATATGTATTGGGGAGTATATTTACATGGTTGAAAGTTATGATATTTAAATATGTATCATGTTTTTACATCTCTGACGGATAAAATAGGCTGTATATTTACTTGTGAAAAATTAATATTTTTAAATAGTTTAATAGAAGCACTATACAATATGGCTCATACAGTTAGTACTATACAGTTAGGCTGGAAATCTTGGGGAACAGTTATTTGTGTACGTGATGAATCTATGAAGGGATAGTAGATATGAAAATTACATATAATGCGAAAGAATTACTTTATGAAGGAATGCTTCCCAAAGGCGGCCAAATGGATTGCGGAAGAAAGCTTGAAGATTAATAATGGAAGAAAGTAACGTATACTAATTCTTATTTTCGAAGAGTCCGTTTCATGACAATTACGTTTGTTGATATAAATTTATTTATCTTGAATTTACTATTGGGTATATATAACTTAATCTCATTTTAATAAATTTCAAAGATCATTTTTTTATTCATTACATTTTAACCATATTATATAGATTAAACTGAGCGGGCGATTTTAAAGACAGAAAAAATGGACCCATATACATAAATAAAATCATGCAATAAAAAACGCGCAAAATATTTATATACTTGTTTTTAATTTTCGTTTTTGTATACATTATATCTGTCGCAAAAATCTGGAGAACGGCTTTCCCCATATTGAATAAACGTACCAGAGTCTTAATTATTGTTCGATGTTTTGAAAGCCTTATAGTTATTAATCGGTAAAGTTGATGTGCTCCATAATGAATATAGTTAGGGATTCTAGGAATTGCATCCAATATTAGTAAAAAAATCGTGGTCAAGCATCAATGACATTGCTCACCTTCAACTATTAACATTCAATCATCCCAAATATCTACAGAAGAGATAATGTTATTTTTACGTCAGTATTTTGATTGGATGCAAAATAAAAAATAAACTCGTTTAGACTACTTTTAACACGATACTTGGTCCACTACTTCTTTTTTCCTTTTCTCAAAAGTAAATTTTAAATCGCAAGTACATCTATGGTTAAGCTATGATAATCTAGCAGAAGAATGAGAATGGTTCATCGAAGGAAGTTCATTAATACATACTGCAATGAAACAGCCAACGGCCCATGAAAATTTGTACCAATCAAAACCTGTTATGTTGAATGTGGCTCATCTTATGTATACGAAAAAAACAATAAAGATTGCTCTGTAGCTTAAACATTGAAACGAATAAGTAGTTTCAATGTGTCGCTAACGACTTCTGTCGAGTGGTCAATGAAGGCGTTGAATTAAATAGTGCTACTCTTTAATTTCTGATTTATGTAAAAAAATTAATCGTTCATAATTTTTTTTACTTTGAAATTACTACTACTACGCTACTAAATTGTAATTAAATTTTCCTATTTCTAAAACTTTTTTACAACGGTTACATATCATATGGCTGCCTAATTTTGTGTAAATAATTTTAATGAAATTTCAAGTTTACAGTTCGGATTCATTATTGGCAACCTTGAAAACTTTTGGAACCTTATTTAAAAAAAAAATCAAATTATAAAAAATGTTACATTTGAAAATTACCCCTTTCATAATTATAATTATAAATTAGATGGGGTCTTTTGACAGAGTGGTAATTTCTTATCTTAAGAACTCAATACAAAATGGTGGAAATTCATTTAGCGTAACTGCGTTCTAAAGTTTTCAATTTTTTCGGGCTTTTTACACACGAATAAATTATAAAATTATTGACTAAATCCTTAAGTGATAATTTTTTGCAACATGTAAAATCTCAAAAAATGAGTTTGCGAATGAAACCACGAGGTGCTTAGGGAAAAGTGGTACGAAAATATGGAGTTGTGGTAGTTACTACCTGGTTATAATACAAACCTATCGTTTCAGTACTATACTGCTAACACTCTAGATCTTTGATAATAATTATCAAAAACTGAAAAAGAATAGGAATTTGTAAGCCAACAATAAGTTATTAAGGGTTTTCGTCTTTAATAACAACCTTACCGACGAAATATTAGCAGTTTATTCGACACCGGAAAAATGATCCTTCATTTTATCAATCGCACGGTTAATTTAGCTGATCTAAAAACTTACAGCTGTCGAAAAGATTCTCCAAATGAGAGTGTATTAAAGTGGGCATTTGAATCAATGATGATAGGTGACATTCTGTCATTTTATCCAGAAACGTCTAGTAAAAATTAATACTTTTCGAGAAATGTTTCTTAATTACGAAAACCTAAGTATCGAAATAAACCAGCGTTTGCATAAAGTTTTCTTTTCCATAAAGTTATGTTATTACACAATATAGAAATCCAGGTTTCAAATATGTTTTTTGCATCAAATGAGATTTCTTTTATGTAGCACACCGAATGGCAATTTATTCTTACAATTTCATAAAAAATATAATATTCGTGAATTGTGAGCATATTTAGTTTTGAGTATTTTTAGTGAAATATAGGTATTTTTTTTTTCATTTTATAATCTAAGGAAACAGAGCCGATCTGTTGACAGTAATTAATACTCAATGAAAATTGATACGTTAAACTCAGTATTTCATGTCTTTTTTATTAGATACTATGTAATTCTACTACATTTTTTTTTCTACTACATACTATTTTTTTTTCATCAGCTGCATGCCATTTTTTTAAATGCCCTAAATGGCCATGTTGAAGTGGCCAAGATTTAAGTCTTGATTTCTAAATATGTATATGACATTGCGAAAATGTTATTTTCTCAAACAATATTTTCGAGTTATTTATTTCACACCGAGTTCATAACCATAAAGAGACCAATTATTTTGTAAATTTTATTAAGCCCCGGGTTATAAACATTGGTTACCAGTGCGTAAATATATTACCTGGAATTTTTTTCAAGTATTATATTACAGTGTTCGAGTAAACGTTAATCAACTTCTAATAACGCTGGTCTTCTCAAAATGTTGACTATGGCAGTTTTGGAGATAGGAGCAGGGACATGTTATTTGTAGAAATCTTCAATGATATCTCCAGGGCCATTTCAGATAAAATTTTGAAAATATTAATTTTCAAATGCTCATAATTTGCTTTTCAATTTATATTCCACACGATAAATGTGAATTAAAATTGAAATTTTGAATGCTTATCTGCTTTACAAAAATTTCAATGTGAATATTTTTAAGCTCTATTGAGTCATACTGCCTTACTATTTTACCAAATTTCAAGTTTCTACCTCAAACAGTTTCTGAAAAGATTTTAGTGCAATTTTTAGCAACATTATTTTGAGAAATACCGATCATAAAATTTAAAAAAAACCATCTTTATAACAACTGTTTTCGTTCGGAATGCTCTTTAAATTTATATGTCATGCGATACAAGAAATGGGGAAAAATTATTATTACTTTATTTACTATCACGTGAAGATTTTTAATGTCAACTATTTTATAACTCTTCAAGTCCATAATTATATTGTAATTATTTATTAATATATAATTAAATCAAAAATGTGTACCTCAAATATTTCTCAAAGCTTTAAGACTACATGATACTGAATATCCTATTTCACAGTGCCATAAAATGTTTCTTTGTACTTCAATTCTTCAATTAACTTCCAGTTATTCATCATCATAAATTCTCTTTCGTATTTTACTTATATGACAGTTATATGTAGATGTATAAAAATATATCTTTACTGCATTGCAAAAAAGTTTCCAAATTATATAAACAACGACTATATATTCGTGGAAATTACTAAATATTATACAATAATGTAATTACTAAATACGTACGTACACTGTTTTAAAATTAATACTGAGTTTTTTCCTTAAAGGTAATTTAATTTGTTTTAGGTAAGGATGGTTATGGCAAGTTTGGCTGCTATTGTATCCAGGTTTACGCTCTTCGTTGCTTGGAAAATGTTCCATCCCATAACAGCGTATTGGGGGCGACCTGCACCATTCTTCCTCTTTGCCTTTTTCATCATCATCTTTTCAATATACGTATATTATAAGCTACCTGAAACAAGAGGAAAGTCTTTAGAAATGATCCAAAGGGAGTTGGTGTATGGAAGAAATTAGGTGGATCCAGTTATGGATGTGAGCAACAAGGTGCTGGAGCGTCTCAAGTGAATGTAATCGAAACGTAAATATGTGTAACTGTAATAATTAAAAATTTAATTTCCTGCTTCGTAAGGAATATAAGAAAGAGTAACTGAAACTAATTGACGTATTTTTCGTTCTGCAAACTTCATATTTTTTTTAGAAATTGTCTTGTAATTATAATCTTAAAAAATCCTATTTCCTCAGTGGAAAATTGGAAATTTTTTGACGTTTCTACTATTATTAGCACACATGTGTAATTTGTTTTACATTTTGTAGCAGTCACTAGATTTACAATAATGCACTAGAATATTTTTAAATATTTAGTCTATTCCCGTTCGGTAGAGTTTTTTGATTTATTGACATAACAAGGGTCTGTTTGTTTATCCAGCTTTGTTAGAAAATAATCCAATATTTTGATAAATAAATAACTAAATTTAAAAATATATAATGAAGTTTTGAGACAAAGTTGAAAAAAATTGTTAAAAAACTTGTTTTTTTCTCAAAATAAAATCTATTTTAAAAAAATCATCTGAAAATTAATAGATTGGTTAATAAATCTATATGGAAAATCTTTGAGATTTAAGTTTATTTCATATATTTTTTCGCCTCAGATATTCCTAATATTTTGGGGAAAGAAAATTCAGGAACCAAGAATTTGCAAAGTAAAGAAAGTTGCCAGGTCCGAGCTCAGATCAAGAAACATAGTTTTGTTTAATTTTTTTTAGTGAAGATGATAACCCTTTGGAGTTAATATATGTAAAATACGTGTATGGAGCACAGTTTCCCATTTAAAGCTTTGAAGCTCATCTTGAACCATACAAATAACAGCAAATGAATGCGCGCGTCTCCTCCATTTTTTTTCGAATAGCGCCCGTCAAGTAATAAATTTGGCATTGATATACGTCCACAGTAACAATCTGACTATTTACAAGCGGTACATAAAATATTACCATATTTCCAAAACAATAGAAAGAACCTTTCGGTAAATAGATTAGATTTGAGTTTTTCCAAAACATCTCCACTGCGAAAGATTCAGTAGGAGTAATTAGTAGTTTTATCACAATGATAACTGCTTTTATCATCAGAACAGCAAAACATTCCTCCAATGTAGATTTAGGAGCATATGCACAACTATTCACTACAAAATATCGTTCTGATTTTTTAGCTGATAAAAATTTTATCACGACAATATTTTTTTAGTGAGTGGAGACAATGCTCAATTGTATCGTGAGTAAAGCCGAGTTGTTTGGTTACCTCGCATGGGCTCTGTTTGATTAATTTGACGAGCTCTGTTTGATTAATTCGAGCGAGGACCATTTTTTAAGATCCATTCAAAGCAAAATGTGCAGACCAAAATGGGGCTGTGTGGCAGCTAGCAGGTCAGGTCCTAAAATGTTGTTAATGTTTCCATTGCCAAAATTTCAGATGTCCTAAAATTTTTCACTGAAGTTGTCATTCATTCATAATGATCGACACTAAAAATTGTTAAGGCTACGCATTTATTAATATTGTTCAAGTAGAATTGTTTAAAAAAATGTAAAATATTAAAGCGCAAAGAAGGAGATAATCATTTGTAAAAGCTTCTAAGAATTTCTTAACTAAACGAATATATTAATTTATTATTGACTAATATTGTACACATATTTATATACGTTTAATTTTGTTATTTTTTAAATTTTTATTTAATTTTTTAAAATGTAGGCGCACACGCACTCATACACGCGCACACACACACGCACGCATTCACACACGTACGCACGCAAGCACGTACGCCAGGGTACACGCATGCACGCACCCACGCACGTACGCATGCACACACGCACGCACACACACACATTTATTGAACTTGACCGCTATAAGCTTTCATTTCTTCTTCACTTTGTTGTATAATGTGACCTATGCAACCATCAGAGTTTTCTTTTGCAAAGATCTGATATTTAAGTGGTAAATGTCTCAAAATTTTCCGCTCTAACCAAATTCAACATCGTTTTTCTTCATAGTTATTCTAAACACTACAAAATGCATTAAACTTCTTGCGTTAAGTCTTTTTGAAACAATTTATAGGTTTTGATTACCTGCGAGTGAGTTAGGAAATTAATCATAATTTTACGAAATTGATAATTTATTATGTCAATTAAATAGAAAATTGCTGTAAACACTAAATTTCCATTGGGAATACCTTTTAGTAAGACATTTATTTTTCTCAATACCAAACTACAACAAAAGGTTTAGTGTTCAGTAAGGGGTGTAGTAATTGCTTCCAATAAAGGTTTTGCTAGTGCAGTACTGGTACCAGTAGTCACTTCAATTAAAAGTTGTAGTATTTGGCAGTGCTACTCGCAACTACCGTGCATGGATATTTTTTCAGAATACTTTTGTAAATAAAAAAATGCTAAATATACGTTACTTCGTAGAATAGTGGCGTGATAAATGGTAGTTTTTTTTTGAAAATCATCCCTTTGAAAATATTGGCCTTATTATTATTCAAATAATATTATTATCAATTTGTGGTGTTGAAAACTTATCCACATGTCTTGTTATTTCACTTCTTGCGCAGGCACATGTAAATACGTGAAGCTAAGATATTGAAAAATAGATATAGGAAGTAAGTCTAAGATATTAGAAAACAAATAAGTATGTAAATTTATAAACAACGACGTGAAACAACTAAAACATTAGTGGGTAAGTGGTTAACGTGAATATGCATACATACAATTATGAAACAAATAAGATAAAATAAGTAAGTATGTACAGATATAAACAACGACATGAAACAACTAAAACATTAATGGGTAAGTGGTTAACGTGAATATGTAAACATAAAATTATGAAACAAATAGGATAAATAAGTAAGTATGTACAGATATAAATAACGACATGAAACAACTAAAACATTAATGGGTAAGTGGTTAACGTGAATATGCATACATAAAATTATGAAACAAATAGGATAAATAAGTAAGTATGTACAGATATAAACAACGACATGAAACAACTAAAACATTAGTGGGTAAGTGGGTAACGTAAATATGTAAACATAAAATTATATATAATAATAATAGTAGGTAGATAGATATTTGTAGGTACATAAAAAGTTATTAAAAATTATATTATCACTAGAAAAGTAGGTATGTGTAGGAGTATAAAGTAATAAAGCATAACATAAACGTAGTCAATAACTACGGTAAAATAACTACTAATTAATAAAACTAAAAAGAATATTAAAAAGAATGTTTCTTCTTCAAATAGTGAATGACAAATTAAAAAGCACAAACCAAATAAGCATTTTGAAGAATTTAGTTGTATGTAAATGTATTAAGTATTTGTTTCTGAAATTAAAAAAAAATACAAGCAGAAAAATTACACATTGAACATACTATAGCGAGAAAATAAATTAAAATGGAAGATTACGCTCATGTTATATTTGATTTATGGGTATAAAGTCATAAGTTAGTAACAAATTTCAAATTCATTCAGAGATCAAACACGTTTATGAACCCAGTATTCGTTTGGTGAGACACATCTCACCATACTTTTGAGTATTTGATGTGCTTATCATATATTATATTACTAGCGATAATATAAATAATTTCCTATTTCATTCACCGAAACTGGAATTATTGTACATACTTAAAAGTCTACAGAATTAATTGATTAATAAAAAGTCCATGATTTTGATAGTATTTGCTTAAATATCAGATATTTTCATAATTATAATTTATGAAACCCGAAATGACTTAGTCAGATAAAATATTTTACACTATATGTGCCAAATATAGGATATATTTGACGTACGTAATATTATTGTAAATAAAACAGGTAACCATTGCAAAAAATGTATGTAATTTACCATTTGAGTCACCAACATTCTAATTATCTTATATTTTAGATAGACATGAAATTATTTTCCAAATAAAAGGTCAATGAATTTGTTAAAATAAACGATTATAATAGACAAGTCACAATGTTTTGTACGTTTATAAGTAAAATATTTAAAATTTAAATAAAATAGTATATAATACAAAATATAAAATTAAAGTAAAAAGTATATATTATATATAATAAGTAAAATATTTAAAATTTAAATAAAATAGTATATAATACAAAATATAAAATTAAAGTAAAAAGTAAATATTTTATATATTAAGTAAAATATTTAAAATTTAAGTAAAATAGTATATAATACAAAATATAAAATTAAAGTAAAAAGTATATATTATATATAATAAGTAAAATATTTAAAATTTAAATAAAGTAGTATATAATACAAAATATAAAATTAAAGTAAAAAGTATATATTATATATAATAAGTAAAATATTTAAAATTAAAGTAAAAAGTATATATTATATATAATAAGTAAAATATTTAAAATTTAAATAAAATAGTACATAATAAAAAGTATAAAATGAAAAGTATACAAAATTAATTGATTATTAAAACACCGATGAGATTGATAATATTTGATTAAATATCTGATATTCAATTTTCATAATTATAATTTATGAACCCCGAACTGACTAATTATCTTATATTTTAGATACATATGAAATTATTTTCCAAACAACAACACAAACAACAAGACAAGTCACAATATTTTGTACGTTTATAAGTAAAATATTTAAAATTCAATTAAAACTGTAATACTTTCATATTTATAATTTATGAACCCCGAACTGACTAATTATCTCATATTTTAGATACATATGAAATTATTTTCCAAACAACAACACAAACAACAAGACAAGTCACAATATTTTGTACGTTTATAAGTAAAATATTTAAAATTCAATTAAAACTGTAATACTTTCATATTTATAATTTATGAACCCCGAACTGACTAATTATCTCATAATTTAGATACATATGAAATTATTTTCCAAACAACAACACAAACAACAAGACAAGTCACAATATTTTGTACGTTTATAAGTAAAATATTTAAAATTTAAATAAAACTGTAATACTTTCATAATTATAATTTATGAACCCCGAACTGACTAATTATCTCATATTTTAGATACATATGAAATTATTTTCCAAACAACAACATAAACAACAAGACAAGTCACAATATGTTGTACGTTTATAAGTAAAATATTTAAAATTTAAATAAAACTGTAATACTTTCATAATTATAATTTATGAACCCCGAACTGACTAATTATCTTATATTTTATATACGTATGAAATTATTTTCCAAACAAAAAACAAGTCACAATGTTTTGTACGTTTATAAGTAAAATATTTAAAATTTAAATAAAACTGTAATACTTTCATAATTATAATTTATGAACCCCGAACTGACTAATTATCTTATATTTTGTATACATATGAAATTATTTTCCAAACAACAACACAAACAACAAGACAAGTCACAATATTTTGTACGTTTATAAGTAAAATATTTAAAATTTAATTAAAACCGTAATACTTTTATAATTATAATTTACGAACATCGAACTCGCTTGGTAAGACAGAACTATACTGTCGTAGATTTGATGTATGTAATGTGTTGTGCCATTGACATTAATAAAGATAAATTCTCATTTAAATCACATAGGTTATACATAACGTATATACTCATTTGTTTATTTATAGGCAATAATTATGCCATTAAATATTTACTGTAAAAATATATGGAACAGATAGTTATTTCTTTTAAAAAAGTACTTCTTCAAACCTTTGTTTTTTTTAAAGTGTTATTAAAATAAAAATCATTATAAACAAAGTTAATAATTTATAAGTCCGTTAATAAGATACTTGATTAAAAATCAGACACACACATAAATATAATTTCTAAACAGCGAGTTCGTTTGGTAAGACAGAAAACTCCACATATTTTTAAATTTGAGTTATGTATTTTATCTTATGTCATTGAAAATAAGACAGGTTTTTTTTCCAATTAAATTGCTTGGAATGTATTTATTTTACATATTAATAAAACTTTTATTTAATGAAAAACAATGTGTGACAATATTGGCAATGATGAGAGCCGCTGCAACATTTATGTTAGAAAAAAAACTTTCCATCGACACGGTGACGAGGTTTGCGACCGATATATCATGCTGACGAATATACCAGGTTTTGTGTTACACCTCTGTTGGAGATGGAAATTAACAAATTCTAATGTTTCAGCCTCTCACTTCTAGAACCGACATAACATTTTCCCTGACGGGTCTGATAAAAAGTTGTTGAGGAAAATGTAGAAAGGACGATGATCTTCAAACACAAAGCTCTTAGCTTTAGTCGGATGAGCACCGAAGCCTATCATGAGTCTATATCTAAAGCTCTATAGTATATACGATAGCTCTATAGTATACCCTAAGACGCTAAGACGATACCTGTTGAAATTGTCGACGTATGAAACCCGAAAATGTTTCGACGAAAGTACACGTGAAACTTTCACCGTCGGGGGAAATCGTTTGCTGAAACAAACCAAATATATAACGATTGAAAGAATTTTAATCTATATGTGGATACTTGATACACATAGTATATATTGTATCATTAGCATATAAAAATATCTAATACAACCTGAGAAAGATGAAAACAACTGGTTATTTATTTAATTTCAAATTGTTTATCATGTTATGAAACCCGAGAATGTTTCGTCGAAGGTACACGTGAAACTTTCATCGTCGGGGGAAATCGTTAGCTGAACCAAACCAAATATATAACAATTGAAATAATTTTAGTCTTCATGTGAATACTTGATACACATAGTATATATTGTATCATTAGCATATAAAACTATCTAATACAACCTGAGAAAGATGAAAACAACTGGCTATATATTTCATTTCAAATTATTTATCATGTTATGAAACCCGAGAATGTTTCTTCGAAGGTACACATGAAACTTTCATCGTCGGGGGAAATCGTTAGCTGAACCAAACCAAATATATAACAATTGAAATAATTTTAGTCTTCATGTGAATACTTGATACACATAGTATAAATTGTATCATTAGCATATAAAAATATCTAATACAACCTGAGAAAGATGAAAACAACTGGCTATATATTTACTTTCAAATTGTTTATATCATGTATCTATCGAAAATATCATATCTTTTTTAAAGCTTTTCATATAATTTCGGCGTAGACAGTCTTTACGTTCGGTGTCGGATACATAATATGCTCAAATATTCGGGCGTAACGAAATTAGTAATAATTAATTTTTGAAAAATGTAAGTAATGTTATTGACCTGGAATTGTTTTTGTAAGATTTTATAGCAATATAATAAAAGTTGGTCGTTATGGTGTGCATATAAAGTTCCTCTCTCGCCTTCACTCAGCATGTGTAGCGAGATAATGCTTGAATACCCTACGAGATTTCTCGTAAGAAGTTAACTTTTTTGAGGTTTGAAATCTACTTAGGTTTGTCTTTAATGAGGATTATTCGTATTTACATATTTATTTGTATTAAAAAGTAATTTCTTTTGCAGTCCTGAACTAACTACTATCTGTGGAGTATAATTCAAATTTGAATTTTCATCCCAATACCAATTATAGAAGACACTATTTCCACAATGGATATAATTGTGTAAATTAACCGCTAGATGGAATTATAGACATTACGATTATGCAACAATGTTTTATCACATCACTAAATAATTCGTTGTGCGGCATGATTGGATGGAGAAGAAAAGAGGTTAATAATGCCAAAAACTATAAAAATTACTTACAAGATCGCACACTTGGAATTTGTGTAATCAAAAAAAACCAATTGAATTAACGCAAAGTTTCGATAATGTAGTTAAGTTGTAAATTGATAGCTTTTACTGCGATTTCTTTCCGTAATCGAAATGCGTTAATAGATTTAATTTTTATATGTACTTTCTACTCTTTTATTTCCTTTTTCTCTTTTTTTATACCTTCCACGTTTACATATATATTTTCTGCTATACTTATTTTAATATTTTTCATCGTTCCGTACCACAAAAGGAGAGAAAAAACCTTATTAGATACTTTCGTCTCCATTTGTTAGAAACGCAAACTGGTAGTATCAAGTTGAAATTAATATCAAATACTTCGGTCTACGGTCCCTTGAAGCTGTAAAATAAACAATATTTTAAGTTAACACAATAAAAAACGCAATAAAAATTTAACGCAATAAAAAATAAACAATATTCTAAGTTAATGCAATAAAAACTACAGGGTACTTTCCGTTGATCTAGAATCATGTAATTTGTCAGCAAAAATTTAAAGAAAAAACGAAAAGCGTTAACTTGTAGTTACGTCACAATTTTTTTTTAAATACGCCTCTTAAAGTTATAGCAGGCAATATATTTTCATTCTAAAATGAAAATGTAATAGTTCAATATGAATATTATATACTTTTAAATATTTATAAATTTCTAAATGTGTTCAAATCCCTCGTAGTGGGAGTTCTACTCGTGCTTGACAGGTTTGTTTCAATGCTAAATGCTTCTCTACACACCATATTTATAGTTCATCATATTGCGGGAGTGAAAAGTATCAGTTTTCTATAGTTCCCACTCTAAATATTCTGACATATACTTGCTCGTAACAAAAACACTGTGATTTTAAATCGATTCCAACCATTCAACAAGTACTGCAAATACTTGAAAGCAAACGACACATCTGTAACGGTGGCTACCTGCATTACAGCTTATAACACGATGCTAGCTTTAATATATTTCTTAAATATTGAATATATTTGGCGTTAATTTTGTAGAAATTCATTATTCGCAATTAAATGAAACTACGTGATGTAGTATTATTTCTACTATCTTTAATTTCTTTACCACGACCTAGGTTTCGTTGTATTACAACATCTTCAGGTGGGATATTAGCAAAGATCTTTGCTTACGGTGGCATGAGCGCCATCTGTGGGCGACACATCAAATATCTTAGCCAAATTGTATACTTGGAACACGCTAGATGGCGATATAGTGCGAAGACTTCGCACGGGTCAGCTAGTAATTTTGAATTCCTCAATAATATTTCTGGAAATAATTTACTCAAGATTTAATAAATAATCATTCCTAAATAAATAAAATAATCATCGATGCATTCTTGAATGACTGAAAATGTCAACAGCCATCCATTTTAGCTATTGCTACGTTTAATGTTAAAACAATATCTATATTGTTACGCTTACAAGGTACGTTTAGCCCAGTTTAACACAGGTTAAGTGTAACCATAACACAGTTCTTAGTTGCGTTACAAGCTTGACCTTGCTACTTAACATTCCGTCAGCATTTTTGTTCCTAATTATTCAGACTAATTGAATTATTTTTTACGTTGTTTTTGACTACAAAAAACATAACATTTTATTACATAGATTCATTCGTATTTTTCAAATGAACTGAAAGAATTCTCTGCTTAAGCAATAAATTTGCATTACATGTTTAATATCTTTTGTTTTTATTTAAATATACAAATGGACGTAGCGTAAATTGGTGTTTCATTCCATTCAGTTTGTCGCTATGAGGGCTGCCCACCTCACTCAAATATTTGACAATTTAGTCTGAGTTGCTGTTATTTTCTGCAAAATACATCAGTAGTTTCATTATACTCACATACGCAATGTCTCCAAGTGTTTGGAAGCAAAAAGTAAGACAATATATTGTGGCCATACTCGGTATGTTGATGTAAATTTATTATTTATCGAGATCTACTTATCACAATGAATTATATAATCAAACCAAGAGGAAATGTACGGCCCTATCTTCTATTTAAAATCAAACGCAACTATTGAAACGAAAAATTAACCAGTATCCTCTCAAATAAACGTAAAAAAATTAAGCCAAGCTCGCTTCGACCAGAAGCGTAAATCAAGGAAAATAGCGGCCAGTTCTATTTTTAATGCAAACTCTAAAGAGATTATTTAAAATTTAGATCTTGAAATAGTTTTATTTCATTAACAAATTTTGTGGCATTTTACTTAGCAAGATTGCTATTAATTGCTAAACATCTTAGATAAATCTTCTAAACCAAAAATAATAAAATTTCATATATTTAGGTTAATTTCAAACCCAGTTACATGCACAGTTGTATTTGCACCAAGTTTACTTTTTGAACTTGGCCTGTGTCTGGTAAACATTAGGTGTTAAATAAATAATCATATAGTGCATTAAGTTAATACGTGGCGTATTATGTGATAAAATAACAATATAAATTATAATATAATATAAATTATCTAATAATAAGTAATAAGTAACATAATAAGGTAGTAAGTCAATTCAATCTATCTGTTACGATCTACTCTCTTTAACTAATAGCAAGCATAGGAATATGGTTTTTTTCTCAAATTCGCTACATAAAATATCGCGTATTGATGTGCCATTACGACCATATTCATTAATGTTGAAAGTGTTATATTGTTATGATTTTTTTAACTGTTTTTTGTTCACAAACAAATTTAGTATTTTTTTTCTAGAACCGCCATTCTTTTAAAACTTTTTAACTAGAATATAGTTATTAGTGACCATAAATGATTGACTATGAATGTAGAGAATACCTCCATATTCAAATATTTATTATCACTATCTCGAGCCAAAATGAATTTCCAGAAAGATTAAATATTGAACTGATAAACAGAATAGCGACATACCAGTTTGTTCAAATTTTAGTTACATAAAGGTCAATCTTTAATCTTAAGTCTCAGTCAATGTAAAGATATACGTTAAGAAGAAATGCGTTTATAACGAAATATAATCAAAGTAACCGTTACTGATTTTATGGACAACCTTTTAGGTTGAGAAAATAATTGTAAAATTTTTGTGTTTGAGATAAGAAATCCTAAAATATCAAGATAACAGAATAATGAAACGGATTTTCAATACTAAAACTGAGGCTAATGCGTTGCGAAATTTGTGAAATTTGATACTTAAATACATAAACAGAAAACAATTTCGATAAAATTGTACCGGATTCTGAAGCGATTTCCTGTCTTCATTCTGCGACACAAAGTTTTTAATGTAATATGCCAAAAATAAATCTCAAAAAACCAACTCATTATCCAATAGTTTCATGATATTTTTTAAATTTTTAATTTACATTTGTTTGACAATTATGGGGTGATGGCAGAAGGGAAGAAGATGAGTGCAAAAAGTAACAACTGGGAATCAATAAACGAAATATTAAAGTTAACACAAATGTTTGAGGAACCTTAAATTTACTTCAATAGAACTGCATGGCATATAGAATTACAAGGGACCATAGTTTGACCACGGAAACCTGACAAAGGCAAAAATATTTTTGTAGTTAATTTTATAGTGTATGTGTTTCCAATCTTTCATCCGATTTTTAAAAAATGTGTCACAGAAGTGACGGCCAAGGGTAGTGATAACACGGTAGGCGTAAGAAGTACATTAACAACAATTTTGATCATATATTAATCATTATATATTCATATATTAGTCAACATCTTCTTTTTATGACAAAATTTAACTCATCATTTATTTTTGTATCATTATCTCTGATAATTACATAAATTAATATCAAGAGTTTAATCCCTAGATCTCTATTATTTTGTTAGTTTTAACAACTCGATGCACTTCTTTTGCCTCGAGTGTTAAATTCTAGCCGGGCAGTATTACGAGAGTGCGTGGTGATCACTCAGTTGAAAGAGATAATAGAGCAAAGGTTACCAATACTGACATAAGAAGAATCTGTAATAAGTGGAATAAATACATTGCTGAAAACAAACAATAAAAACTGCCGACAACAATCCTCTACATTACCATTAATTGTTTAAAACCGACATATTTTTCGACGTTATCCATTCACTGAGATATTGCATTAAAAACTCGCGGAGCTGTATTCCACAATTTATATTCGTTTATATTACACTAAATGCCAGTGAGGTGAAAAATTAACTACTTAGGTACGCCATTAGATCATAATCCTATGTTTCATAATATTTGAGTAAAGTATACTTATTGCCTTTACTTAACGCCTCGCATGTTATCCGGATCTGTAAGATCCAGATACATTTTTAAGTTGCCTGAAGCAAACTGAAGGTAATTTGGAACAATTAATACGTTTTAAAATTTATTATATTTTAGATATTTAACATTTTTCAGATAGTAAAAACGGTCTCAGAAAAAGATTAAATGAATTTTCTGTCCATGATTTTTCTGCCTTTCTAAGATATGATCAAATTATCCACAAAACTTTATACCCAATGTTGCAAAGCCATAAAATTTGTTTGACCCTTACGCTGAGAATTATTTTATTACAAGACATTTCAAGGATCATCTGATAAAATTTCAATTTCTGGTAATGTATAATTCATACCCTGTCCCTCAGGTTGCAGTTTATTCTCTTTTACGAACTAAACCAGTCGTACATAGAGTGACATAAATTTTCACTAAATGATTCACAAGCCTTTCATTAGTTTAATCGGAAATCAAAGTATTATGTTTCCAAAAGTTTTATTAGTTTGTGTTATAAAACTTGAAACAGTTTGCATAAAGAAGAAATGGTTTTCAATGTAATAGGTTAAAAGAAAATATCAGTTCTGGAAAGCTTTTCACAGGACCTTGAAAACAAATGTCACTAAGTGAATTAACCTTGTCAGTATCCTAAACGGTTTCATTTTCTTTTTTTTATAATTTAGATAATTTATTACTTCTAAGTTATTTTCATCTTCATTTTTAAACGTTCTAAATTATTTTATTTTAGCAACATTAAAATCTCAATTTTTCATAAAATTAAATTCTCCCATTATGTCTTAAAATTTATGATTAAAGATAATTCGTGTAACAATTGAACTTGTTTTTGAGTGTTTTACAATAAACATAAATATTGCATACAATTTAATAGACTCACTCAAAATTACATAAAAAATTACAGAAAATAATTTCTATTAAATTGAAAACAGTTTTTGCTATTTGAAGTTAGGTTATTCGTGATTTATCATACATAAACCAATGGAAAGTTCCTCATTCATCACAATTGAGTTCCAGCGGCGAACCCTTTTTTCACTTACGGCACGCAGTTAGCCTGGATATCATCGGCGATCCCAATCCTTAAATCTAACGGTACAATCACAAACGAACCTCTAACGGATGAGACCATATCCTGGATGGCTAGCGTGCCGGCAGCAAGCGCCGTTCCCAGCGTAATCCTGTTCGCATTCATAAGCGAAATTTGTGGAAGAAAATTCAGCTTACTAGTATGCGCTGTTCCGCAGGCGGTATGTAAATTTCCATTTATTTACTTGAATATATTATCATCCAATCTTTTTCTATGTGGTTCAGCTTCTCGTCTTAAAATGGCTACTTATCAATGATATGCCCATCTTTAATATGTCTCTCGTACGATTTTATCGATAATTTATACTTTTTAATAATTACTTTGAGGAAACAGCGGACATATAACACTGGGTGGTAAAACTAAATAAAATTGTTGGTATTCATATTTCTAGAAGAGATCAAAATTAGATTAATTCAATATTCAAATGCATGGGTCATTAATATTTTATCAAGAAAATATTCTCTTGGCATATAAAGAAAGTAAGTATCTATCTACTTAATGTCCTAACTATTTCTTACAAACTATTTATATTCCGGATTTTTAATTCTTTCATGGCTTTATATGTACTGGCACATACTATTGTTTCACATCTATGTATATATCTGCACATACTTACCCACCTTTCCACTAATATTTTAGTTTCTTCATATGCACGTGTACATTGGTAAATGCTTGTCTATCTATTTACTAATGTCTTAGTTGCTCTATGCTTTTGAATATTTCTTTACGTATTTACTTAACTCTTAACATATTAGTTATATGTTATTTGCTCCATGTCATTGCATGATTTTGTACGTAATTTATTATTTCCTTAGCTACTTATTTTGTTAATTTCATACTTTATGCTACATCAATATAAGGAGTGAGCAATTTTATTCCATTGCCTTCTGGCTTCACCACCAAACTCTGAAAACTACTTCTCACCTCCTTCTTGTCTGGAATAGTTCCTTTCATTACTGTTTGGCGCCACATTTACATCCTAGCTGCAAATTATGATCAAATAACACCTTCAAATTAAGTCAAAAAGCCTAAACACGAAAAACCTATTCCTAATTGAGTGGTTCTGTAACAACCTTTCAATTCCTTCATCAAACTCTGGCTAATATTTGCGATCAAAAGACTCGTCCAAACAGGTCAAACAAGCTTGGGCTCTATTGATGAATCTGCTTCTCATGGTTGAATAGCCCTATCACCATCTACCGACCTGTGATTAATTTATTTCCAGCATCTGTGATTAATTTTTTTTTAATATTTCAAATGAGTCCAAATTTGGTCTCAAATTTTTAAGGTCAATTGTGAAGTGCGGCACCAAATCTAACTCCTTTCTTTTTACGATACATTCATCACAAATAAACTAACATCTTTGGTTTGATAAATAAAAAAACTATTTGCAACAAATTAAACTTAATAGCAGACAAGGAATAATAAATCTAAAAAGTCTTCCTTTTTAGAATACATTGACCATAATTTCCTAAAATCGATATAATTTAATTGTTAGCCTATCAGGAAACTGTGAAATAGGTTGTTCGCTATTGTCTGTAAAACTTATGTGAAATACTTTTATTTAGAACTTCTAATTAAACGTTAGTATCAAGAATTTTATTTTGATTGAGGAATGGGAAGAGACAGGGGGAGTACCCACTTTGCTTCTAACTGAGAAAGTTCATATATTACAAACAGGGCTTAAAAGTGAAAATTGATAAATGAAATGTAATTTAATAGTAAGGCCTAATTGATTTTAAAGACGTCTTCCTTGATAATATCTGAATATTGCATCTAGGTAACAGAACCAATATTTCGTTTCATTTAATATACCAACAAAGGAACATAATTTCGTTTTATTATTTAGTATATTGTTATATACGAAACATGTGTAAAAAAGAAAATTCTGTTATACACACATATATATATATATATATATATATATATATATATATATATATATATATATATACATATATACACAAAAACACACACACACATACACTCGCTCACACACACACACACACACATATATATATATATATATGTATAGAATATTCCCAGGAAAGGATTATATTATTCAATTCTTTATATAAGAAAATCCGAAAAAAACAATTATTTCACATTTCATCTACTGGCTTATTTATTAGTCAATATTAATTCTTATGGCTCATTCCAATTTATTTTAAACTATTAAATGGTACGTTTCTTACTTTAGATATTATCTGCTCCAAAAATAAACTACTTAAAAAATATTTTGCTGTAAGTATCATTCTCTGTAATAAAAACAACTTTTTCACTTCAAAATAAAATCGTACATTATAATAATTAAGGACAGGGAAAACAGGTAAGAAATTAATTTTTGCTAAGTTTCCGTATGTTATAATTAACAACGAGATGCTTTCGTTAAAAATTTCTTAATTTTTATTTTAATTAATGAAACAGTCAATACATCAATCAAATAATGTGTATGTCTAATTATAATTGAAAATTACTAATAAAAAAATGATGACGAAATTTTTAAGGAGTAAACAACAAACCATATTAATTATTTCAAGGAGAGCAATGATGGAGTGAGCCTCTCCTGATTTGGCCGAGGGCAAGAAACCATCGGTAATTAGTTTATACAACCGCCAGAACATTTTTTTTCCTAATAAGTTAGAACATGCTATCGAACAATAAATCTAAAAATATTTCAACCTCTTTTCAATTAACGAATATCTCCATGAAATATCTTTTTTGAATTTGCTAATTCCTTCTTTCACAATTAAATGAAACTACGTGATGTAGTATTATTTCTACTTCCTTTAATTTCGTTACCAGGACCTAGGTTTCGTTGTATTACAACATCTGGTGGATATTAGCAAAGATCTTTGCTAATATCCCACCTGAAGATGTGGTAATACAACTAAACCTAGGTCGAGGTAAAGAAATTGAAGAAAGTAGAAATAATACTACATCACGTAGTTTCATTTAATTGTGAATAATGAATTTCTCCAAAATTAACGCCAAATATATTCAATATTCAAAATTCCTTCTTTAATTATATTTTTAACAAACTTTTCTTTAACAAATCCTTCTCAAGTCTAAAAACTTCTGGAAATAACATGTTTCGCTTCTAGTTTTTATATTCCATCGATATAAAGATTATATAAAAAGTTGTAGTATTGATGAAAGCGATTGGTGTCTAAAAGACGATTTGAAACATCACAAAAAATACAACTTCCTTATTTATTATTTATTTTATATTTTTGCTAATAGCCCACCTGAAGTTATTGTAATACAACGAAACCTAGGTCGTGGTAAAGAACTTAAAGAAAGTAGACTACATCACGTAGTGTCATTTAATTGTGAATAATGAATTTCTACAAAATTAACGCCAAATATATTCAATATCATTTATAAGTAAAAATATCGATAAGTACATGGGTTGATGCGATTACAAACTAATGAACCTCGCTTTATTCATACTGACGTAACAAATACTTGCTAAAAATCTGTAAAACTTTTGTTATAACACCAGGAATCTACCCAGCACTAAAAGGCTGAAAGTAGTGAAAAAATTTGGGTAGATAAATTTCCTGATTTTAAATAATGATGCTCTTCAAGACAATGAAACACGTGTTTCAGCATTTTCCGAGGTTCAATCGCTAGGGGAGCGAAAAGAGTTAGTTAATTTGTGTATGAATAAATATTCTTATGGTAATTTTTAGTTAAACTTACTATTAATGTTCTCCAATATAAATAATGAAATATGTGTTTTAGCATTTTCCCAAACATCCTCTTCAAAACCATTAAATAAATACTTATTTTGACGCGATCACAAATTCACTGTTTGAAATAGATTAGGAAAACAAACATATCCAAAAGTTACTTTGTATAACATTTAGAAAAGTCTAGTCAAAATCTATTCTCTATTGACGTATTTTGAAAAATGGCATAGCATCAACATTTGAAAAGGCATCCACTCACGTTAAATACTTAAATAATCAGCATTCCGTTGTGAATCACAAAATCTGCTAAACACTTTGTGAAGAATCCGTGCATTCACATACAAATATTTATGACTTTTATCATACTTCCGTTAATTGTATAGATATTGATATTATAACATCCCATAAGATATTTCCTAGTAGACCCATACCTTTTGCAAGATAGAAATTTAGAGAATTTTAAAAACAAAAACATGAATTTTTTAACGATTGCTAAAAACAGGATTACATAATAAATGTATACCTAAAGTTTCCCAGTAAACTTCCTGTGTCAGTTTTGAGTACCGCAATTTATTTTAATTAATTTTAACTTGAACAAATTTGTGGATGGGGTGAACGTGTTTTATCTAACATGAAATGTAAAAAAAGATGTTTTAAAATGCTAATAACTTGCTATTTTAATTTGTATCTTACACGGAATATAAATTTTAAAAAAATGTTTTTCCTTGCATCATTTCCCTTCTCTAAATTTCCTTCTTAAATATATGTATTTAAGTGTTTACTAATGAAATATATACATCCTTCTATGTTATGTCACTTAGCAAAATTTCAATTCTCAAGAAAAACGGTTGTAACAGATAAACAGATGAAAACATGAATTTATAAGTGGGTCGTTTTTTACAGTATGGAAACCTAAAATTTAAAAAAAAGATTCGTAAACATCGTATGTTTTTGTATTATTTATTAATAGAAATTATCTAATAATAGAATAAGAAATGATTCATTTTATTTCAGTTATGCTGGGCCATCAAAATGTTTACAGTTAATCCGGGCCTCCTCATCCTAGCAAGATTTTTGTCCGGTTTGTCTGCTGGAGCGGTCTTCGGATTAACGGCTGTGTACTACAAGGAAATAAGTGATATAGAATTACGTGGAACCTTCAGTGCTCTGGCAATGTTCATGTGCAAATTGGGTATGCTTTTAGCCCATATCACAGGAACATACTTGAATTATTATACCAACTTATACATATTAATATGTTTTCCATTATTTCACCTCATCATATTCAGCGCTTTTGCGCCTGAATCACCAGCTTATCTACTTCATACTGGTCATAAAGAGGTCAGTAACTTAATTAATTTATATATATATATATATATATATATATATATGTATATATGTTATAATAATAATTAGATCATATCAATAAACGAAACTAAATAACTAAACTAAATAAATTTTACGGTTTTACCTCAAAAATTTATTAATTTTTGCAAACATCAAACTTTTATTTATTGATATCGATCAGATAATCAATAAATTACTATGCGGCTATGCCCAGTTCTTTTACATGCAATCATCATAATCCTAGTTCATTAAAACATGGTTTCATTCTTTTCTTTCATACTACTTTCCACACTAGATATCGGTATTGCTGTTATTTTCGTTTTTAATTTTATTATATATTTACACTCATGTAGCAGCCATATGATTTCTATCAGATGCTGGTGCTCTCATTTGGCTGCACGCCAGATAAAACGATTTTACAAGTCTAGAAATGCGTAACATAATTCACAACTATTATTTCGCTAAGAGCGACTAAGACTAATAGGATAAAACTTTCTTATATTATAGGAAGTATACGGAACTAGAACTGATCAAGGGTATACGAGTCGTAACTCAAAAAAGACAAAAGTTTGTAAAAGTACAAGTACATCAAATGATAAGAAAAAAAGAAAAGGGGTTTATGATGCGATGTAGGTGACAGTTATTACTTGATGCAAATTTGTTAATAATTGCAATATTAATGAAATGAGTGATTGATTCACTAGTTGCTACAAAGTAGGGTTTTTGTACATGCATCTTAGAGAACTGAAGGTGACCTACATAATGGCTGTGTAGTTGTGAATCGTTTTTAAGAAACTACTTGTGTGTAATACAAGCAAACAAGTCAAGTGCCTGTTTGAATACATACAAAGCCAAGAATCTTTAGTAATCTTAATATATGGTATGTTAATCCTAAATCTTAATTATTAATTTTGCATCATGCATCTTTTAGTAAATTTGAATCATGCATATTGCATCATTTACGCATTACATTTAAACTGAATTTTTTTGCAGGAATAGAGATTGGTCCCTAAAAAGAATCCCCTAGAATTTACATTAATCTTACGAAAATTGGGACTTATGTGTTTAGTAAACTACCTGACAATTTGGTTCTTCGCAAATTAAAAAATGAAAATTCGAAATGACTTGGTTGAACTGTTTTAATATTTGTAGTAATTTATAAAGTAATTAATGATATTTGTTTATCGCTCAAAAATATTCTTATTATTTTCTTATAGTATTTTTGCCAAAATCCTCGTCTAATGGAGGATAATAGGTAATATTACGACAAACTACGTATTTCATAATGTCTGACGTCCAATCCATTTATTCAAGAAATCAATGCAAAATAAACGAACTTAATAGTAGAATTCACAATTCTGTTCCAGGAGTTTTAGAAAATTTTCTCTAAGTAAAATAAACTTACAATAGTTTTCAAAGTTAATTTATTACTAACTTCTTCCTACAATTTTGCTCGCAGGATTACTTAATTCAAACGTTTGTTAGCAACAGTAAGTCACTGTTCAGTTGTCACGATGAATGCGCCGATTTTTTTTCTTTATTCTTCAGTTTAAAAGATGTTATAAAAATTTCTACCACAAGGATTTAATATACTTGTATTTACTAACTAGGATTTATTAAATATAAAAATTAAAACTTTTCAAGGTTTTATAATTTTAAAATGATATGAGCAAGGAGACATAGAAATATACTGATAGAAATACTCTCAACATTGGTTCCAAAAACAGTTACTTCCAATAACCTAGGATGTTAAGCGGCTAGTACTTGCATTCTTTGCTTATTTCCTAGGTTCTATGTTGAATCAGAGGCTTTAATAAAAATTTGTTTGAGATATATAAAATAGCTCATCACCCATTTCTTTTCCCATTTCAATTGTATATAAAATTTGGATATCATCTGTGTTTTTACATAAATGATTAACAAAACGATTGGTTGCATGCTGTTTGTCAACTATGTAAATGTAATTTTTTAGATATTCTACTTCTAATATTACAGAAGGCCATCAGAACAATTGCCTGGTTCCGAAATATGAAACCCGAAGATGAAAAAGTCAAAAAACTTGTAAGGGAACTGGAAATAGAAGACGAACAAATGAAAGATGTTAATCAGCTGAATTTAAGGACAATATGTAAGTTGTTTTTTCTTTAATAAAAACTCCTTTTTTGAATTTAAACAAAAAGTTGCGAAGACAATAAATTAAACTTAGCAATCTTATGAGAATAGAAATGTGAAAATTATCGTGAATTGAAAATTATTTTGGATTGATAATTTGACGACATAGGCATAAATATAAACAGGAAGGTTTATAAATTGCTTCTGTTCCTGAAGATAGTCATCATCTAGCTTAATCCGCTTTCTTTTGTTTGGTTTGTAAAGCCATTAAAAATTGTTAAAAAAAATTCTCAAGGTCATCGAAATACGGATTGACTGTCGTTTCCACTTTTTTATTTAATGTAAATTCCAGTCCAATTAAGGTTATTGTAAAATGAAAAAGTGATGAAAAGTATATGGTTCCAGATCAGGTAAATAGAGGCATGGGAGTAGCGCAGTAGCAACAGTAGTTCAAACCGACAATTACGGAATTCATTATTGCTAACATTCTTGGCCAATTTTGTTTATTTCATCACGTCTCCATTGTAAAAGGATAAAGTTGTAATGAAGTATATGATGATACCCTTGATGGGGTAATACAACAATAATGATTCCCTTCCAGTCCGATAAGAGATGTAGATATAACGATGGATTCAAGTTTCATAAATATAGCGAAATTTTTCCAAAATTGTTTTGAATCTTCTTCAAATAACTCCAACGTATCACGCAAAATCGTGAGTCAGTTGCAATTTTATTCGGCTGTAAGGAAACTTTGTGTAACACCTAAGGAAATCCCGTTCAATTTTAAATAATATTTTGAATTCGCCTGTAAGTGTTTTAAATAACGTATTTTAGATAATGTAATATTCATCTCAGATATTCCTCTAATCTTTAATTTGTAACCGCAAATCCTATAACCAAATCACAAATTTTCTGATTTTTATCGCGTTTGACGAGTGCAAGGGTCATTTTTAAAGCTCTGAGACAAAATTTAAATTAAACTGATCAATTTGACTGTTTTAATATGGATCAGATACTTTTATTATCGCCACCACGTTTTCGTTGATACAAGTTGATTATCCCATTTCTATAATAAGTACTTAACTAGCTGACCCGTGCGAAGTCTTCGCACTATATCGCCATCTAGCGTGTTCCAAGTATACAATTTGGCTAAGAAATTTGATGTGTCGCCCACAGATGGCGCTCATGCCAATTGTTATAAAAATTAATTTTTTTATTAACAAAAAGATTTTTTCGAATTTTTTTATATTTTTCGCCCAAAGTAGAAAACATAAGCTTTAAGTGGGTACTTTTTTTATTTGTTTTTGGTGCAGTAGTTAAAGAGATCGAGCCGCTCGACCAAAAAACACCTTTTAGAAATAATATATTTAGATAACGGCGTGATATCCAATTATATCCATATTAAAAAAATCCGTCACTTGTCACCTATTAGATCACTATATACTTGGAACCAAAAACAAGGAAACAAAGAAATTTTGCACAGTGACAACTCAAGGATTAATAAATATAAAAATATGATACGACTATAATACTATTAATATTTATTTACAATACCTTCACCTTCAATTTTTTTTTCACATTATTGTCGACTCCATAATAAACGTAGCCAGTTCCGTCGCCTGTTTTGTATAGGTGCGACTGTTTACACATAGCTCACAAAATAGAGAGCGATGTCAATACGTCAAGAGAAAAAAATACACTTTTCAGATGATAAAAACACTTTTCAGATGATAAAAAATACTCTGTGGAGAAGAAATCAAGTATTTTTTTTAAATTTCGAACTACTAACGATCACGAGTATTGATTATATATCTGCCACATAGTAGAAGAAGGGGGTGAGTCGCATTTAGCAATGTCCTGCTACCTAAATTCGAGGGTGGAAAAGTTGTTGGGATTTACTATTGTATTCTAAAATTACCACTCCTCATCACAAAGATATATATATATATATATATATATATATATATATATATATATATATTTATAACGCTTTGGCAACTGATAATAATTTAAATTATGGTACAACATACTGCCACTCAACACAATCCGGCATATCTTAACTTAATATCATCAAATCTTACCCATCCTAATCCAGGTGAAATAAAAAAACTCCAACCCAATTTAACTCAACATGAGCCAGTGTAAAATGTATTAAATTTTAATTCAACACAACTTCATCCATTCTAACACGAAAAAACCGAACGAATCCTACTCGAATCTAAATTAACCCTACGAAACCTAACTTTAAAAAATATAACGTATGCTAATCTAATATAACCCATCTTACCCGTACCTATCACAAATTTACATAGCATGACCGAAATAATTAAAATTAAACCTAAACTAACCCCACTTAACACAATATAACCCATTTCAATTCAATATAATCGAGTTAACCCCACCTAGCCTGATATAAACCAACCTAACCCTATCTAACCTAACCTAACAACCCTTACTATAACCTATCCTTATTTATCCTTTCATTACTTAACCTAACCAAACCTAATCTACTTATAATACAATCTAATGCAATATAACCCGACCCAATTCTTCTTTATCCAGCCTAAATTAAACTAATTCGGTCCAATTTAGTATTATCCAATATTTTCAAACGTACACAACGTAAAACAGTTTAAACTATTATCTAACCTATGCTCAGCTAACTTAGCTCAACCTAACGTGGCCTAACCTAATGCAATCTAAACTAACTTAATCCGACCTAACCCAAGTTTTCCCAGTATAACTATTTCTAAACTCACCTACCCTGATAGAGGGTACGTACGTTCGTGGGTCGTACATACGTACGTTCGTGAGTCTCTGCCCACGTTTACTTTAATTAATTATATCTAACATAACAATAGCAAAGAAGTTAATATTTTGGAAGCAACATTTTGTTGTAAAGCAAAAATATGAAGAAACTTAATGTTTTTAGTGTAAAAATAGTCTGCATGTCCAATGGAAACTACAACTGAAGAACGAAAGTATAAAGTTCTAATTAACTTAATAACATACATGCTGGATACCAAATATCTGAGTGGATATGTTGTGGAGCTATAAATCAAATTACAACATTTCGGAACCGAAAAGAAAAGTATTTGTTCATAGATTGGTGAAAATATGAATATTTATTAGTATATAATTCTAACGGTAAATCACGTGGAAGATTTAACAATCATTTGTCAATATTTTGGAGGTAAAGCAACGAGAGATTTACGGTATGTAAAGGCAGAAACAAAATGGAAAGGCAGAAAGTTTTAAAGACAGAAGGATTCAAAATTTTACAAGGGTGAAAAATGTGATGTGATATGATCACAGTCTGCTTTATTGTAATTTTAGCTATCAACGTACAGTGAAACCAAATATTCGTCACAATTATATTCATTCAGTTAAATATTTTTTTAGTTAAAGTGTATAACTTAGGGTATCCATTAAGTTAATACTTTTTTCAAGTTTGTTAAAATTTTTAATTACATTAAAATGCATAAACGTGATAGAAATAATTATGTGGTTATCTTAATATCCGGAGTTCAATTCTAAAATATTTCCATACATCAAATGGAAAAATTTAATAAATCGGTTACATCCTCGTCTATTTATCTTTAGGACATCATAGGAGATTGAAAATAAATATCAATAATATTTAAAGACACTAACGGAAGGAATGCCCAAATCTTGTAAAAAAAAACTATTACATAAATGAAGTAAAAATATAATTTTATCATGAAAGTTATAATTTAGTTGCTTTTCTGTTCCTATACAATGCTTTTTAATCCAAATAAAATTAAAATCATATTTATTATTTCTTCATATAATTCACAAAAGTTATGTGGATGAATACTTTTTAGCAACATTGTAATATTTCTTTACTGTAGTATTACGGCGAATCTGTCAAGGACCGAATTCAATATTTAAGAAAAATTGTGTTAGAGCCACGGCTACGATTGACTTGAAGTGGAAAGTACTTTATTAGATCTCTTTCTATCGTTATGTGGTTATTAGAGCAACAGCAAGAATTTCTCCACCGATCTAAGAAAGAACTTTCGAAAAAATCAAGATCATTTTTATTACATTTACAAGGAAGCAATATATTAAGTGTATTATATTTTGTTGTAAAACGAGATTGTCACAATAAGAAGTAATTTTCAATTTTAACGAAATTAAGAGATAAATGACTACTAAATGGAATTCGACATAACATCGCAGAATGAGATTTTCCCGTTTTCATTTTGTATTCTTGGTTATACAGAATATATGTGCCTTAAAATTAAAAAGTATTAATTATCAGAAATATTTTCATTCTTTTTTCAGATACGGTACTTGTAAAATTCCTTGTATGAAGTTATTTTGACTAATTGTTCAAGGAAAGTATTAAATAAGATTTACAACAGTAATAAAATATTTTCAAAATTTATTAATTATCATACTTTTATTTTGACGTAAATGAGTCTGTAGTAATGACAGATTATAATATTGGAGACCCAATGATATCCAAATATACAATGACAAGTTAAAGACTCCAAGGCGGTTTGAGCTAGTAATGGATGATGGCTTAAATGTTTTATTGATCTTATAAAAACAAAAAAAAAATCTCATAACACTCCATGGAACCATGATCACACCATTGATCACTTGTAATAAATATTAGACTGACAATAAATAAAGTCGCCACATTTTCCAAAGATTGTTTTTTAAATAAACTTAAAAGTTTCGTGCATATTTATTAGAGTATACAAACAGTACGCTTTCCAATTTTTGTTCAGTTATCAGCTGACTTTCAACCACTGATTAACAAATAAAATACGGAAATTTTACGAAAGAACTTAGGCTACTCAGAGTAGTTTTAGAAATAACAGACAATAAATATGGATAAATATGGAGTACTTTTAAAAACGCAAGCGAAGCAATACGCGCGACACTGAGTGAAACAGTGTTCACCTTCGATTAATTCAAGCATTAAATCAAACGATTTATAGCAGAGAATTACAATATTTCCAAGTCATCATACAGAGCAATACCGTATATTAAATATATAAATATCATATATTTAATATCCTTTTTATTTTAAATATTTTTATATTAAATATATAAAAATCACATATTTAAACCTCTTTGAAACTTATCCCAAGTTAAGTTCATATTATCTCTTAGAGCTATTCTTATGTTCTTATATTGCATTAGAAAAACAAATTCATGCTTTACGGGACAAATGAAAATATTCTGATTGTGTACCACACCAGCTAACGCTGATAAGTAAAAGTTCGGGTATATTCGTTGTAATAATAATAATAATGACCTCATATAATGACCTCAGTCGTTAAATTTTATTAAATATATTTAAATTAAAAAATATCCATAAGTTTGTATTGATGTCATCTTTTACAGTTAAAGATAAGGCTACGAGGGAAGGTATTAAAGTTGCTACAGTTCTTCAATGTGTTTTATCCTGGTGTGGCACCAACACGGTTATCGTTTATGCCTCGGTGGTGCTTGAAAGAACTGGAAGTTTGATGTCACCGAATGAACAGGCGATAATACTTGTATCCATTTTGTGCTTTGGATCTTTTTTCGCCGCCAACTTGATGGAGAGTTTGGGTCGTAGAGTAAGTAGATTAGATTGGTTATTCGTATTAATATAATTAGAAAACGTCTAATTCATGAAAACAATTTATGCACTATTTTTTTACTAAGATTATTTGGTAACTTATAATTTTATCTATAATACTAACATTTTTTTCTTCATTTTTCTATTTGTCATAATACAGGCAACGTCAAAATCAGAATCTTTAAGTATCTATCTGTAACTCAGTTTCATTCCAATTTTATTCTACCTAAAGAAAAAATAATTAAAACTTATTTTAAAAGCATGTTTTATTTCCGTTTTCAATTTGCGTTTTGAACAAATATTTGGTCCGATTTAGTCAGCAATATAAGATCTAATCGAGCAAGTCATATTTACCATATCCCAAAATTAATGTGAACAATGCTGATACCCAGCTATGAACGTACCCACAATAAGTAATCAATTGATACCAACTGACCTGAACGTGTTTAGAAATTGCCAGCGCAAGAGTTACAGAAAAATAGTTTACTTTTAAAAACAAAAAAGGTTTATTGAAACCTTTTGTGCCATACCTGAGACTATGGTGGGAAAACATTTTTGTGTTGAGAACTCTATTAACTCAACTAACTCAACTCTACTAACTCAAATTTCTTCCTGCTGATCACTTTTATGTGGTGCTAAAATACGTGAATATTTTACATTTTGCACATAATTCTTTAAATTGCAATGAAACCATATATTCATATATACTCTGAGCGTTGAGTTTAAAATAAATAAGATTTACAATTAAATTAAACTACGTGACGTAGTGTTATTTCTACTTTCTTTAAGTTCTTTACCACGACCTAGATTTCGTCGTATTACATCATCAAGTGGGCTATTCGCAAAAAATTTGGTAATCTTTACTAATAGCCCACCTGAAGATGATGTAGTACAACGAAACCTAGGTCGTGGTAAAGAACTTAAAAAAGTGGAAATAATACTACATCACGTGATTTCATTTAATTGTGAATAATGAATTTCTACAAAATTAACCACAAATATATTCAATATTAGAAATAAGATTATTAAAGCTTTCTGTTTCTTGATCAGAGTGAATATGTCAAGTATTGAATTTGACTTTACGAAATATTTATTTAGGGACTCTACTTCTTAGGATTCGGAATAACAGCTGCAGGAATGGTGACTTTAGGCCTATGGAACTTGTTAATAGATATGGGCATATACGCCCCAACGTGGATACCCTTAATGACCACTGGCGTATGCTTGTTCTTTTACACAGCCGGAGGTAGTACACTACTTCTGACTATAAAGATGGAGTTGTTCAATTACAAGGTAAGCTAGAACATTTTTAATGGTAAAATGGTTTATAATGATTAATAACGAACGATATTGTGATTAATTTTTTACCAATTTAATTCCGAAATTTTCTGGTACTTTATAAGCATGATCTTAACATATTTATATAGGATTTTAAAAGAAAATGTTTTACGCAATATAAATTTAGACTCAAAAATGTACTACATTAAAAAGTTAAAACAAGTTCCCTATTTTGCACACCGTCGCTTACTTTCAGAACAATTATTTTTCTCTTGAAACTTTCATCTACGTAAAACTAAACAACGTATGATGCACACACACACATACACACACACGTACGCACGCATGTACGCACGTACGCACACGCACACACGCACACGCACACACGCACACACGCACACGCATACACACACACACGCACGCACGCACACACACGCACACACACATAGTTATATATATATATATATATATATATATATACACACATATATTTACATTGAAAGGTGTAAACGGGAACAATGCAAGTAATATTCCTCATTCTGAACTTTTCTTTTTGAACAGAGTGAAAATTTTGTAATCAATTATTAAAAAATTAAGATGACTACAATAGTCGTCTTTACAGTGCGGTTACCCTATTATATATGAACGGTTATGTCTGATATCTTATATCTACTTAAATAGAAATAAATTGACCGTTTATTGATAGAATGATATATAATAGATGTCTACTTAAATAGAAATAAATTGACCGTTTATCGATAGAATGATATATAATAGATGTCTACTTAAATCGAAATAAATTGACCGTTTATCGATAGAATAATATATAATAGATGTCTACTTAAATAGAAATAAATTGACCGTTTATCGATAGAATGGTATATAATAGATGTCTACTTAAATAGAAATAAATTGACCGTTTATCGATAGAATGATATATAATGGATGTCTACTTAAATAGAAATAAATTGACGGTTTATCGAAATATAATTATTGCTATTCTTTGAATTATTTCATGTCTTTCAATTAATTAATGCTTATTAACTTTATACCTGGCATTGATTAAATTATATAAATTAAGTTATTAATGGAAGGCATAAAAAAATATTTTCAATTACATGCTAGATACTTTTTAACATTTACGATATCAACAATATCCAAATTTACACCAAAATTACAATTGACTACGATTATAATTTTACGACAAGGACTAACGTAAAAGTAACCTACCAGCAGATTCAGGGTATTTTATTTATTTATTTATCTACTGTAATGTATCTAATTGATACGTAGTGCGGACTTATTGCTACGAGAGTAATCTCTTACAGCCAACCACAACACCAGTCCAGCCCCGTTCGAAGAACGACCGGGAATCGAACCCGGGTCCCCGCGGTACGCCGCATCGCCTTGTAATCAACCTAACACGCCACGGCAACGACGATTTTGACAGTAAATCGACAATTAAAGGGAAACAGACATTTAAAAACGGGCCAAATTCTTGGAGAACATTTAAGAAGTAGGGTTTCGTGGTTGTTTATTTTTCCTTTCAACATATTTATCAAAAATAACTAAGCTCGATTGAATGTAAATAAAATTAATGCATTTAGTGGAGATCTCCATATAAAGTACTTTCTTGCCAAATGTTATGTGAATATTAAAAAACAACTATAGGAGACAAGAAGCTATGGCATACAGACAGGCAGTAACATAAAAACGAATTGGAAGATATTGAAGATACTGGCTTCATTTCAAACTGCCTGTGGTATCATTTTCTTTTTTGTTATGAAACTGGGAAATCAGTAGGATATTGATAAACGCAGAACAAATAATTGTGTAAATACAATACATATGATCCATTTAGACTCATCAATGCGTAGAGGGAAAGTCACCATTATGGAATATCATTTTGTTTTAGGGATATAAAACAAAAACTTATTAGAAATTAAAACAGTTTAATGTTATAACAAATTAGTCATATATTTATAAGTAATAATTAACAGTCTTCTATGAAGCATCTCAATTAACAAAATAAAATTTACCTCTAAAACAAAATCTCAAATTAGTAACCAAATGTGGAATAGGTACCCATATATAGAATATGTGCAAAAACCAACATACTAATGACAAAAATAGACATAAACATCAATGAGATCAAATATACTTAATTATTATTATAGGAAAATTGTAAAAAATTAAATAAGTAGCTTCATTTACTTGCAGAAGTCACAGATCCATGTATCAAACTCTGGACCAGCACAATCACAATGAGCCCAGAGCCCACACATTATGCACTTAATCCAGTTTTCTCCACTGGTATCCGTGGAAAAAAGTCTTTGGCAAAACATACATTCAGCATCAGCAGAGTCAGGTGATTCTTGGCCCAATAACTCATCAGGCTCACTGTCATCAAACTGGATAACGTCCTGTTTCTCAGGATCTTCTTCTTCAGAATCAGTCTTATTTTTCTTTGTTCGTGTGTTTTTCTTCGCAGTTTTCTTTTTATTCTTCGTCTTTGTTAATTTATTTTCTTTTTCTTGTTTCTTCAAATGTTGATTTACTAAATAATTCTTGTAAGGTGATGTTATCACAGCTGCTACGGCAGGTTTTCTTCCTCTGTTAGAAACTTTTCGTCGTTTCTCTGGCACTGGACTTATATACCAGACCTAGAGTGCTCCTATTAAGCCCGGAAGTCGAAGGTAAAGGTTCAGATTGTAAATTAGTACTGGTTTCTGGTACAGGTCTTTCTATCCGGGGTTGACCAGGTTCAGATCTTGATTCCTGTGTAGTAATGTTGGTTGTACAACCGTCTCTTACAGCATTATGTTGCGCAGCTATAAAGTCTACTTCACTGAATACATTTTTATTTAAAGGCCATAATCCAGTGACCTTAAAACCGTTAGCTGCAATCTCGCCTGTTTGTACTTTCAAATAGGATTTTCCAAATAACTCCACGATATCATACGGACTTAGGGGTCTATTATTGTTTCTTATCCACATACGTATTTCCTCACTGTAGTATGTTTTTAACGGCCCCATAAAAGTTTTGTCTAAAGGTTGCAGTTTATGAGTTGTATGTGGAGGTAAAGAAACAATGTCCATGTTATTTTCCCTAGCGATGTCTATTATATCGATATTACGAGTATGACTATAGTGTCCATCTAGAATCAGCAAAACCTTCGATTCAGGAGTCGGGTTGGTGTGTTGAATGAAGTGCTTGAACCAGTCTGTGAAAATGTTCATTTGAATCCAACCTGAAGGATGTGCAACTCCAACTGATCCTGGCGGACATCCTCTCATTAGTTGAGCACTCATATTTTTTCTGGGGAAAATAATAAACGGTGGAACAAAATGACCAATGAATAGCATTCATGCAAACATATATTGTCACAAGGGATCCTCTTTCTGCTGAAGTAAGTGCAGCTATCTGGCGTTTCCCTTTATGACCGATGATTTGTGGTATTTTACTTTATACTATTGTAAGGCCAGATTCATCCACGTTATATATACGATTCGGTGGATAATTATTTTTAGTGTAAATATCTTCAAGAAGGTTGAAAAAAGCATCCACTTTTTCTTTATCAAATCCAAATGCTCTGGTAAAAGATGTACCAGTTGGCCTTCTTATCGAAAGTTTTTCTTTATGACGATTTAAAAATAACTTCGACCACTTATTTCCCGCCATACTTGATTGAGTAAAGGGATTCCCCAAATTGTTTCTCCTTGCTAGCATATACGCCATACGGCGAAGATCAGTTCTTGTCAAACCGTGATATTTGCTCTCCATCGGAGGCATAGGACGGACGACATACAGTATTGGGCATAGGACGACATACAGTATTGGGCACCTTCAAGTTGGGAGCCCAATACTGTATGTTGTCCTAATGTTGTGACTGCTGCATCTTGTGAAGACTGTTCATTTTTTTGGCACAAACGGAATAAAGTTGTCCCAAACACTTGAAAATGCTGTGCCGCTTTCAAATATCCCATTTTCTTTTCCCGGACGAATTTTATAGCTTCCGCCATTTTTTCTTCATCCCAGGTTTTTCGTTTCGTGGTCGAATGTAGAGCCTACATTCTAGAAACAAATATAACACATAATTTTTAAAAGAAATAATAACAAGTACCTAACATGTGAAAAAAAAGCGCCCAATTATGGAATATTCCATAATTAGGCACCAACGACTGTCCATATTCGGATTTTTATTCTAGTTCAAACTAGTATTAATATTTTTTTAAGACACAATATTTTAAATACAGAAGATCACAAAATAGAAATATAAACGTAATATCGATATACTCAATAGAATAACAAGTCTGTATACATGCATAATAACTGATAATACTCTTTTAATACATACCTTCAAAAATTTCTGCGCGACGATAAAAAAAAACACGCCTGTCACACGCGTATCGTTGGCGCAACTGGCACAAACGCGTGAGTGCGATAGTAGAGACAGCGAGTGAAATAGAAGATGGTAACATTACGTAAATTGCGTTTCAAATTTATATTTTCGGAGAAAGCAAGGTATTCCATATTAGGATACTATTCCATATTTGGTTACTTTCCCCTAATAAACTAAAACCAAGAAGAATATTAAATTTCATATTTATAAATTTTCTTGGGTAATAAAAGGATTTCAAGACTAGAGCTCCAAAGAAAATCTAATTTCGTATAATTAAATCGAAAAGTTTTTATACAAAATCGGTGTTATGCGCTTTTGTATCGACAGATATAAAGTTAAAAATTTATAAATTTGCTCTTAAAATATGAAAAAAATAATTATATTTAATTACATTAACCTTTTACAAATATTTGTTTTCAAATAGGTGTTTTCTTTTACAATTGTATAAGTTTATTTATAAAATTTGTTGGAACTAAGCTTATGTGTTTAAAATAGTAGTGACAGGACATCATATATTTTTCAATATTTTTAATTGTATTTAAGTAATATGTCCATTTTCGGCATTTAAATTCCAGCCAGAAAATAATTTTGTCAGAACTGTAATTGTTATTAGTAAATAACAATTACAAACATGTAATAATAAAATATAATGTATTGATTGTCATAATTTCCAGGTTAAAATCCATGAAAAAATCTTACAGTACCTCTGTATAACATATATAATGTATCTGATAATTTCTCTTTGAAGATAATGATGAGTAAAAAATTAAAAAATAATTTCTTTAATTTCTCAACTTTGCACATAAAGTATCTAAATTGTTAAGAATAATTTAAGCAATTAATAAACGTATTTCACAACATAAATGATTTTTTTTTTAAATTTATTCATGCAGTTAAATTTGTTTTAGGTGAGGACTGTTATGACAAGTATATCTCTGGTTGTATCCTGGTTCATGCTGTTCGTCGCTATGAAAACGTTCCATCCCATAACAGCGTATTGGGGACGACCTGCGCCATTCTTCCTCTTTGCCTCTTTTACTGTCATCTTCTCTATATACATATATTTTGCATTGCCAGAAACGAAGGGAAAAACTCTGGAAGTGATCCAAAAAGAGTTGGTACACGGAAGATGTTATAAGGAATCAGTTGTAAACGAGAGTAATAAGGTTCCAAAGTGTCTAAACCTGAATGTGTGTAACGATCACAATTTAAAATAAAACTTCTTTCCTGCTTTATAAATAAATAAACTGCAGTGATGTTTATCTGGATATATTTCTTTAAAAACCTTGTTATTTTACGAAAATAATTCCGAACAAAATTATTTAAAACTGTCGCTTATTCCTAAAGTTTTAATGAAAGAAAAATTACCGTTCACTCAGGAAAAAAAAGTTTGCAGAATAAAGAAAATTGACAGGTTAGAGCACCGATCACATGGTCTTTTCGGTAAGTAGCACGACTGATAGTGTTTTTACAACTTTGGGAGCTTTCATTATCAGACCGATAAAACTGTCCTACCACATACATGTAGCCGATTTTAACAATTAATCGTTTGGACAAATACTAACTCTTAAAAAGACTTCGGGTGTGTTAGCTTATAAAAATTCCATCTTGACAAAATTTTAGTAAATCGAATTTTCAATAGTATTGCGGGCAACACCGGTTTGCTTTGCTGCCTCGTATGTGCATATATTAAAAAGTGATTAATCCACTGTTTTATTTTTAAAAAAGGCTAAAATGTCTCATTTCTGATATTGCAAAAGCACGGCCTCTATAAACCGTGTAATTTGGGGATCTACTATTTTTAAAATAGTAGTATGGATTTCAAGCAGGCACTTTATCATTAAACTTCGGGTTCTGACTCCTTAATGCTATATTGCAGGGGTACTGCTTGACTAAATCGTAAAACTTGAGAATTTGATATTTTTAAATTAGTGTTGTGGATTTTTAGCAGGAAATCTATCCTTAAACTCCGATTCCAACTCCTTAGTCCTGATGTTGCAAGGGTACTGCCCAACTAAATCGTGAAAATGTCTGCTGTTGTTTAATTACTTTATGGTTTTCAAGATTCCTGTCATTACACTGTGGATACGCACTTTTCAGTGCCGTTGTTGCAGGGCACAACCCGCCTAAACCTTTAGACTTGATGATCTGCTATCCTGTAATCTATATTTTTAATCTCAAACAGAAATTCTATCACCAAAGTCGGTATACCAACTCCTCAAACCTAATGCTGGAGGAAGATTGCTTTCCTGAACCGCGAGTATTGAGAGTCTGCTGTTTATAAATTCCTATTTTGGGTCTCGACCGGCAATGTGTCATTAATCTCCTGGTCAGTCACCTCAGTTTTGACGTTGTGGCTCTTTTTATGTTGGTAGAATATGTCTCAAACCAAGACTCTGTCATTGTACTTGGGATTTCAGCTCTACGGTCCTCATAATGTGAGGATATTGCCTATTTCAATTGTGGTCCTTAAGAATCTGCTATTTTCAAATTAATATTATAGATCTTAGAAAAATTTTGTTTTCAAACCATGAACTCCAATTCCTCGGTCTGATACTACAAAGATACGGCTTGTTTTGTAATTTTAACTCACATCTTCGCATTAATCTATCAATTTGGATGATGGTTTTTATTTGAACGGCCTCTGTAAAGGGGCCGTTCGAATTTTTTCGAAAAATTGGTTAGGATTTGTTCATGGAAATGAAAGATACATCATAAAATTCTTGAAAGATAAACATCTCAGGTGCTGTGACTGAGATAAGTCTAACGATAATCTAATAGTAAAGCCACTGAAGTTTTATGCAACTAAGTACGGCATAAATCTGCCTTTTAGCAAAATTAGGGTGCCATGATGCAGCCGCTAGGTGGTGACACGAACTTATCACTGATAAGAAGTAAACTTATCCAAATTTTTATTTGTTCCACTTGTCGAAAATAACAAAATAAACAGATAGGTAAGTATATACAGGTACATACAAAAACATGAATTATATATATTATATATAAATATATATGTGAGTAAGTGCAGATATAAACTAATGCATGAAATTATTAAACATTAATACGTTGATAGGTATGTAAGTAAGTAGTAAAGATATGTACTAAGATATATAGTAACTAAAATATTATTAGGATATATAAAAATATTGCAATATATACAGAATATGTAGTATGTATATGCAGGTTTGAAATACTAACAACGGTGAAGCCAAATGATGGAGTTGATTTATATATCTGTACGTATGTGTGTATGTATATATGACTACGGATTTGTTGGAAATATGAACTATAGTATTCATAGGATTTATATGGATAAGACTAGTATCAAACGCTTCATGCCTTTGTATGTATCTATGTATACATACCTATTTACTGTTTACTTTATTTTGTTTACGTCAAGACGAATGAAATGAGCCCGATATAATATGAACGATATATTCGCCCAATGAGAGTACCATCGGTGGGATTAATAAATTAATGATTTTATTTTATTATAATTAAATAATTTATTTTATAATATTATATTTTTAGCGCAAATTAAAGCTTACAGCACACGAATCAGAACGGCAACAGAGCATCGACGGGGCGTAAGCGCAACTTACGAGTATGTATCACACAGAGATGATAACCGATTGACGACCTAAAATTTCAGAAGCCATTGTTACCCATGTTATTAAATCCAATGTTAAATAAATGCCCATATATTTTGGGTACGCTTATTCCATAGGCTTACCGCAAATTAAAGCTTACAGCACACAGCGGACGAATCTAAACGGCAACGGAGTATCGACGGGACATTAACGTGACTTGCGTATTACACAAAGATGTATTCTTTGACGACCGAAAATGTCAGAAACCATTGTTAGCCATGTTATTAAGTCCAATGTTTCAAAAAATGCCAATATGTTTTATTACGCTTATTCGACAGGCTTAGCGCAGATTAAAGCTTACAGCACACAGCGAACGAATCTGAACGGCAACGAAGCATCGACAGAGCGTGAGCGCGACGTACGTATCACACAGAGATGTATCTTTTCACGACCAAAAATGTCAAAAGCCATTGTTAGCCGCGTTATTAAGTTCAATGTTAAAAAGGCCCATATGTTTGTTTATGCTTATTCAATAGGCTTAGCGTATCAGTGCAACGCGGACGTCAAATTTAAGTCGATATTTTATGTTTACTTGAAGATCTCAAGCGATTTAGACGTGGAATATATTTTGCATTTGATTGCATAAAGGGAAAAAGGGGTATAAATACACTATACAACCAGGAACATTTCGACATTTTTTTTAAAATCATATGAAAGTATACACATTAAAAACTATATATCAGGAAAGAAATTCTGCAGAAGATGATTATTTATTAAAAAAAAACAATTTGAAAATTTTTGTACCTGACGATTTTGTTTACGGGGTAACGTGTTTTAAACTTTATTTTTTCCACTTACTTTACTTTTTTTTATCACTAAGCACTTATTACACAATTGAAAGCAAAACTTAATTATAAATTATCATTTATAATAATTATAAATAAGTAAACTTCGTTATTTAATTGGAATGTTTTTTTAACCTGTCACTTTCACCACTACATTTTCTTTGTGTACCAACATTCAGAAAACGATAAAGTCTATTTGTCTATGGTTTATATTTCGAATCATAACATCTTTTTTTTATTTTTGATTATATGGCGTTTGTTCTCTCCAGAAGGAAATTTTGCCAATATCAAGTGTGGAAAAAAGGCTAAGTAACACTGATTAAGCCATATTTCGTATATTTGTCATTGTTGCTTGTTAACAAAAGAATGAACACTATAATAAAAATTAAATAAGAAGTTGGCTACAATTAAACAAAAAGAAAAAAATTAAATTATAATATAAAGATAGTATAAAATAAGAATATACAAATAAATATAAAAACAAAAATAAATAAGAATATAAATGTGAAACATTTTATTTTTTGATGTCGTTCTTTCTTATGAACCGAATGATTAATCCTAAAATGGGTTTGTTTATTTAGCTGTTTATTTAAATTTAGTCCAGTTAGTCTAGTTCAAGCCCAGCTCAGTCAGGCGGGCCAGGTTGGGCTGGGATTTTGCTAAAAATTGTTAAAAATTTGTTAAAAAATTTTATTTCAAAATATTTTTGTTAAATTTTTTTTTGGAATTATACATTTTTTATGGAAGCTATTTTTTAAACAATTTTTTTAATACATCAGCCACGGCTAGAAATTATTTTAGTTACGGTTGGGTTGGGTTGTGTTAGTTTAAATTATGTTAGGTTAGTGTTGTTTGGTCGGGTTAGGTTAAGTTAGGTTAAGTTAGGCTGGGTTGTGTTATGTTAAGTTATGTTAGGTTAGGTTATGTTAGCTTAGGTTAGTTTAGGTTAACTTAGATTAGGTTAGATTTGATTAGGTCAGGTTAGGTTAGGTTAGGTTAGATTATGTTAGGTTAGATTAGGTTTGGTTTGGTTATGTTAGGTTAGGTTAGGTTAGGTTATGTCAGGTTAGGTTAGGTTAGATTAGGTTAGGTTTTGTTATGTTAGGTTAGGTTAGGTTAGGTTAGGTTATGTTATGTTAGGTTAGGTTATGTTAGGTTAGGTTAGATTAGGTTAGGTTAGATTATATTAGATTAGATTAGGTTAGGTTAGGTTATGTTAGGTTAGGTTAGGTTAGGTTAGGTTAGGTTAGGTTATGTTAGGTTATGTTAGGTTAGGTTAGGATAGGTTAGGTTAGGTTAGGTTATGTTATGTTAGGTTAGGTTAGATTAGGTTATGTTAGGTTGGGTTAGGTTAGGTTAGGTTAGGTTAGGTTATGTTAGGTTAGGTTAGATTAGGTTAGGTTAGGTTAGGTTAGGTTAGGTTAGGTTAGGCTAGGTTAGGTTTGGTTTGGTTTGGTTTGGTTTGGTTAGATTAGATTAGATTCGATTATCTTATGTTAGGTTAGGTTAGATTAGGTTAAGTTAGGTTGTGGCATATTTCTTTTTTGGATAGTTTATGGTATTCATTTCATATTATAGTTATCTAAATTTGAAATTATTAATATTGACAATATTTATTATTGATATTTAAATTCAGCTCAGGCCTGGCTGGGATTTTGTTTATACTTTTGAAATACTTATAACAATTTTTTTTTTGAAAACATAAATTTTTTATGGAAGTTATTTATTAAACAATTTTTTTAACACATTAGCAACAAGCCGGTAATTATTTTAGTTACATTTATATATATAAATATATATATATATATATATATATATATATATATATATATATATAAATTGAAAACCATAATTATATTGGTATAGCAATGGCAATTGTAAAAGTCGATAGCCATAAATAAAAAAAAACATGAATAATAGATTCAAATATACTAAAACCTATTAAGTTGGTATAATTGATAATTTTTCTTATTTGACGTTTAAGGCTATTAAAAATTACATTGTTTTAACGTAATTTTAAAAATGTATTTTAAGCGATTTAATTTCATTAATTTCTAATCACTTTATGTTTGTGTCAAATGTATAGTGTCTAATGATAAATTTATTGTGAATATAGTAAAAAATAACCATGTAATCTATAAATTTCCACATATTTCCGGTGAGCATTTTTTTTGAAAATGGTTTTTTTTATAATAAATAATCATCAGCTGCAGAATTTATTTCCTGATATATAATTTTTAATGTGTATAATTTCATCTGATTTAAAAAAAAATGTCGAAATGTTCCTGGGTGTAAAGCGCATATGTTCCGAAAAAGGAAATGTTTGCACGATATGAATCGGAAGAGATTTGCATATGAGGAATATCACGGAATATACAGAGAATTTGAAACTCATGATAATAGATTTACAGCATATTTTAAATCATAAAATAACTTCCAAGAACTACACAACATAATTAAAGAAAAAATAACAAAACTTTATACAAATTTGGGAAGTCAAAAAGGAAGGCAAAATTTTCAAGGTAAATTTTTTTCATATATCAATTATTACAATTAACAACACAACAACGACAATAAATCACACATTATGTTTAAATATACGAGAAAAATATAAAATATTATTTAAGTTAATAGCTATATATAATATTTTTTCCCACGTGATTACAAAAATTATAATTGTTGCTATAAACAACAAAAGAACTAACAAATTATGGATTCAATCTTAAAATTTGTAACGATAAAAAAATGTTGAACTTTTTATAGCCTTCCTTATAAGCAATCTTTCATATATAAACACAAAAAATATCAATTATTACAACCAGCAACAAAAATAGTTTGTTTTTATTTTTATTCTTAAACCATGCTTTAAGTTCAAAAATTATTATATAATTTGTAAAAAACACATTTGCTACCGCAAATACTTTTCGAGCACTATGTGTACACGCCATGTTCTCCATGTGTCTATTCACGTTTATCACCATGCATGTCGAACCTAACATTCCACTGACCTACAGGTGCCGTCGAACTCTGTCCTCCCGCTCAGCGGTTATTGTCCCACCGAGCGTGACGTGGCTGTATGACATCTCTCGTACATTTCAGGATATTACAACATGCCAAGACGTACCCATTACACGTCGTCATTCTAACTCACCTGTGTATATCAACTTAAGTGAAACCAATACACATTCGTTAGTAGCGTAACGAACTCGACCTTGCTACCTAACATATTTCGTCAATACATAGGCTTATAATTTGTTCAGACTCTTCTTGTTTTTCTTTTTTCACATCGTCACAAGCGATACTAATGCATTGCGAATTTAAATTTAAAAAATATTTTTTCTGGTGGCCGGAATCTGCATTACATATTTCAAATGCTTTGTTTTTATTTAAACATATGAATAAATATGATATTCATGAATTCAGTTCGTTAATACGCAACGAACTTAAACATATTCAAATCTTTGATGATTTAGTGTGCATTGCTGCTGTTTTCCGTAAAGTAAAACGCAACAAGCGTTGTACTCACATACGCAATGTCTTCAAATATTAATAACATTTGGAAGCAACACGTAAGACAATATATTGTTGCTGTACTCGGTATGTTGAATTTAATTTTGATTTATCAGCAAAATACGTTTATATAAATTATTTTTTTCATTTACGTATGTAAATCTACGTGGCATAAATAAATATTCTATCTAAAAGAAAATTTACTCACAATTAAATGAAACTACGTGATGTAGTATTATTTATATTTCTATTTTTATCTTTGCTAATAGAATCAGAATCTTTGCTAGTATCCCACCTGAAGATGTTGTAATACAACGAAACCTAGGTCGTGGTAAAGAACTTAAAGAAAGTAGAAATAATACTACATCACGTAGTTTCATTTAATTGTGAATAATGAATTTTTACAAAATTAAGGCCAAATATATCCAATATTAGAAAATTTAATGTCATATGCTACTTTTGTAATCAAACGTTATTCATATTAAATATAGTTATAGCTAGGTGTCCCTCACATAAATGTAGAAAAATGAAGATACTTATTTGATGCTTATATCTTATGTGAAACAATTTTAAAACATTGCCAAGTTTTTGGACATTTTACTTGGCACGATTTTTATTAATTGCTAAATCTCCCGTAGATTAAAAGTCTAAACTAAATATATTAAAATTTTATATATTTAATTCAAATTCCAACTGAGTTGAGGCGTTGCTGAATTTGACAGGAGTCGACCAATCCAATTAGCTTAACAACTGTGCGTGTGGTAAGTTTACTTTTGAACTTGACCCGTGTTATGTGCTATAATGTTGAATACCGGACGTTGTTTTATTGTTCGTAATAAGAAATAAATAAGTCCATAGCGAGTGACGTGAATGTATCTTTTGTGACCTGTGTACCTTGGTTTAGCCGAATAAGGATTTTTTTCAAATTCATAACTTCAAATATCACTATTTGAACTTAATGTATTATAACGTATATACGTAAGCAATTAATATGCCTATACTTAATGTATATATGTAAGCAATTAGTATGCCGTCATTTCTACAAAATTTTGTTTAGAGTTCTTGATATTTCAAATACTCAAAACTATCTCAGTTTCAATAACTTATATGGTATAAGTTACAGTTTTTATTGTTTAAAATATGATACTATTTCCTGTATTACGTCATTTTCTAGGCAAGTTGCGAATATTTATAATAACTGAATCCTAATATCGAGGTCTTTCCGTTCTTTCTGAAGCCGAACTGGATTTACCAAACAATTTCTGACAAAAAATTCAACTTCTTGTTCTAATTAATTCATATTTTGCTGTAATTCTTGCTTTTATAAGTTAACCAGAGAATTATATAAAGTCATTGATTGACAAAAATGTTTCATTAGATTTATCTACAATACTTTTATCATATTACAAAAGATTTTTTTTATTTTTCTTATTGAAAATAACAATTTTTTATATGAAGAAGGAGTGGTAGTCGGTTAATAAAATTAAAAAAATTACTATTTGGGAGAGCTTTTTATAGGTGATTGAGAAACAAATGTTAATAATGTCAAAATGGGAAACGATTGTTTTATTTAATAAAGACATTTCACCTGCTATAATTTATAGTTTTATTTTTATTTTGACGCATTCTAAAATATTTTTAGAAGTTTTAAAATTTTTACTTTTACCAAAAGTTAAATTTTGCAATTTTCTCTTATTCATTGATAGATGGAGATCATTTGTATAACATTTAAATTTTCTACTTGCATGTTTTTTAACACACATAAATATTGTATTAAATTCATATAAAGAGCGCTAACTTTAATTAAAAATTAATACCTTTTAGAGGTTAGGTTAGGTTAGGATCTTTACGAATAAATTGTAAATGATTACAGTTAAAATAATGAAAAGATAACTATTTTACAACTCTGAATTACAGCAGCGAACCTGTTTTTTATACATGGCACCCTACTGGCGTGGATATCATCGGCGATTCCGGTCTTAAAGTCCAACGGCACCATTACAAACGAACCATTAACGGATGAGACCATATCCTGGATGGCCAGCGTAGTTGCAGGAACCGCCATACCCAGCGTTATCCTGTTCGCATTTATGGCTGAAAATTGTGGCAGGAAATTCAGTTTAGTTGTATCCGCTGTACCACAGACTGTATGTATTTATTTGTTCAGTTTTATTTAACTACCCTTTAAATTCTATTCAGGCTCTTGTCTAATAAGGGTCGTTGGCCACCAACGATTCAAATTAAATAGTTTTCCATATACTTCTTCATTATTTTCCATATAATCGGGAACCGACAGTGTTATGATGCATGTAGAAATTTCGTAATATCAGAAAAGGTCAAAATTAATTATTTTAATAGATCTTCGAATACTTAACATTCTGTTTAAGAAAAGTACATACAGGCAAAATTAACAAAAATATACATTTATACTGCGGAAGGTATTTAACCTTCCGCAGTATAAATGTAATTTTCTTTGGTATTTGTGAAGAAAATTAGTTAATATGATACAGTGCGCAAACACGAAATCGTTTAATGAAGATGTTTATATTAAAACCATAAATATCTTCTATAAGACAAAAAATTGTATCGAAATGAGGACACACACACATAGACAGTCAGACACAGACACATAGGCACAGACACACACACACAGACACCGACATAACCATATACATAGTACTTAAAATGTTTCCCTTGGCGAATTAATTTAAATGAAAATTAACTAAAAAAACCTTTTAAATACCGTGCACCCATATATATATATATATATATATATATATATATATATATATATATATATATATAATGTTTCCATTGAAATTATTCGCAAATAATAATTAAATTTTTGGCCAGGAAATTTTTTGCCTAGTATGTCTTTAATAGGCGTAAAAATATCACGACTTTCTCAAAAATGTTAGCCAATTTTATTCCTAATTTTTAACAATTCCTTTTTACTTCTTCCATTTGTTATTTAAATAAAAGATATAAGAAATAGTATAATCCTACTATGTCTTTGAGATGACGAAACGAAAGAATTTTTTCACCAGCTCATGCTGCTACGCTGATGGCAGTATCCCCTACCTCATCTTCTTACCTGCATCATTTCTTCTTTCGTTATATACATTCGTCGCGAATACAATTTCACTAGGGTTTCATAACGCAAAACTATTTACAAATTATATCGTTTGTTAAAAAAAGTGTATACACCGCGTTTCATATATTTCATTAAATTAATAATTACAAAAAAAACAATTCAAAATAAAAGACTTTATATCAAGAAAGAGTGGTTCTCGGCTAGTGAAGAGGGAATGACGCAAAAGATTGGCACATACCGGAGACCAAATATGTTGTAAAAATAAAATTCATTGCTATAAATCAATCAAACGAAATTCACAACTCGAAACTCATGCAGTCAATTTGACAATTTAAAATTCTTTGTCTACAATCTCTACTCTGTGCGACTATTTGACTACGTAAACAATGAATCTTATAATATATTTATGACACATGTGTACATTTCAGCTTTCTGCACACCTCCACATAAACTTTAACTATATCAAATCTCACACTCCTCCGTGCGCCCAATATTCTTAAAAAGGGTTAAAAAAATTTCTCTTCACGTATTAATAATATATAAATTAAGGTATTTTTGTAACAAATATTGTTTACGCGACTGTTTGACTACGTAAACAATGAAGTATTTTTGTAACAAATTTTGAAAATAAACAAAAATTTTACAAATCGACCATGGGCATGATTACTTTTTATTATTTTCCCCGTCATAGCTTTTTTTATTGTATTTTTATTTTGTACCAATTCTTTCAAGCGGCTTGTTTTTCTAGAATTTATGAATAGCGTGTTTTTTAGTTTTATGGTTACTGCTACAAAAAGCTGAAGAATTTTGACGGCAAAATAAATCCTAAATGATAAAACGATACTTTTTTATAATTATTTTAATTAAATTGTTATTCTAGTTTAATCCGACTGTGTATTGAAATATATATACGTATATATATATATATATATATATATATATATATATATATATATATATATATATATTTATATATATATATATATAAATTAACGTGAAGATCTATTCATCCGAATAAAAACAGCGAATAAACAAATGACGACGAATTTGCTAGTATAGCTAAATATAGGGCTATCTGCCACGTGCAGGTAAAGAATATTTATTAATACTATATATCGGTCTTGATCACTGCGGGCAATCACGCCGATCGAGCCAGTGAGACAACAGCAACATAGCTGTTTCTCTTTCTAACCAATAGTAATAATCTTGATAGCACGCTGGTGCAGTAACTGTGTACTGGCGGACACGTCTTCATTATTATCTAATTGTAAAAATGTAAATATAAAAATAAATATTTTACCCTATACTAAAAGCGATACTATTATTAAACTAAAGAATAATTAAACAAAATGCAACACATGTTTCGAAGTTCCTTCTTGGAAATTTTAAATATTTTCTGTAATAAATATTCATAAAAATTTTCCAAAAGCAAAAGAGCGATGGGCGAGAAAGACGAAAACACTTTTGAAACTTGTATATTTGGCTTTTTGGTCGCATATTTTATCAAATTTCTCATTATTACGACGTAATGTGGATTGTGAAAGACAAACTTTTCATTCTTGTTTTAACTGTTTAGGTGGAGGGATTTTCATTTCGTTGAAATCGTAGTATTTATTTCTCATTTTCCATTTGGCGTTATTAAGGGATGAAAAGTTTAGTTTATTTTAAGTAAAATCTTTTAGATTACACTAGTTCTCATCATTACTAAAAGTTCTTGTAATCTCTGCGACTATTTATTTTAGCGATGCAAAGAATTATTACTCTTTTAATCTCTCATTATATTCACGAGACTAAGACAACACCTGAAAAAAAAGGTTTTCGATTCAGCTAAAATTTAGTTTCTACTCGCATATAGCTTTTTAACGCATCAACTAATTTCGTATTCTGTCTCATATTATTGTAATATCTTGAAAATATATTGAATATATTTGGCGTTAATTTTGTAGAAATTCATTATTCACAATTAAATGAAACTACGTGATGTAGTATTATTTCTACTTTCTTTAATTTCTTTACCACGACCTAGGTTTCGTTGTATTACAACATCTGCAGGTGGGATATTGGCAAAGATTCCAATTGAACACAATTAAATGAAACTACGTGATGTGGTAAAGAAATTAAAGAAAGTAGAATTAATACTATATCACGTAGTTTCATTTAATTGAAAATATATATAATGCAGAAAATGGAAACGAAAAAATTCGAACATTATGTGTGATAACTCCTTAAATACTTTTGCGTTCCCGTTTTGCATTTATTTAAACTTATAGGCGATATTGTACAAGTATAAACTTACCTTATTTCAACATCCCCTAGAAAAGCAAGTTATTTTTGAACTCTTTGTTCAATTTACTTTTAATTCAAGCAAAAGGAATATAATTTCCAGTCTCGTGAATAACTTTGAAAAATTTAAAATCTAATACAATAACTCCTTATTTCCCTGGTAATAAATATAACTAAGAGTGGGAAAAACAATAGTTTTGTTTACGTAATGATGCATTATTTTCTATTTCTGTAACTATTTCATGTGTTCAAATAGATTCCCTTATCTTATTGAATGCCACGGGAAAATAAAAATCACTCAGCGTAATTCTATTAATCTTTGTATTTCATTTTTAGAGTCTTTGTCACAAAATGAGAAACGTTAAGTATTACATATTAAAATGAGATATATAGGGAATGCTTATAATACCAGTTTATTTCCATCGATCTGGTCGTCCGTCCATACTTTTATAAACTCTCTTATAAACTTCATAATACGGTGATGATTATTTTAATAATATTTGTCGAATTTCTGTTCTCTTGGTTCAAACTGTAAGTAGTTATAAAGCTGTAATTTATTATTAGTTGTAGCATATTAACAAAATATTTACTCAGGACAGCGTTTACGAAACCTGTAATAGTTGCTTGGATGTCAGAAATATTTATTAAACTTGGAATTATGCAGTTTACGAAATAATTCTCCTGGTCTCCGCAGCGAAACAAAGTTGTTAAGAGTTTGACTTCAGAACTAATTATACTTTGGCCTTAGTACTTGTTTGACACCATAGGACTGATTTAAACTGTATCGTAAATAAATATTTATTTATTTATGGACTTTAGCGTATACATATGATGGACTTATTGCTACAAGAGCAATCTCTTAGAGCCAACCAGAAGATCAATTCGGCCCCATTCGAAGAGCAACCGGGATTGGAATCCAGATTCCCGCGGTGCGCCGCGCCGTGATCGCCAATCTACCTTGTGATCATCAATCCAACACACCACGGTGGCGACTATTACTATGTAGTACATTTTATGATAGCCAGATTGAAAATTAAAATGATTGCCATATTATCGACTACTTACCGCCAATGGTTAAATAAACCCTGTGTGAAAAGATGAATGTTTGAAAGACATAATAACAAAACATTGCAGAACATAAAATAAATATATTACAAAGTTTCGATAAATTCGATATATGTTTATCTAAAAAAAACACGTCTTCAAAGACTGTTTAGTTTGTAAACTGCAATAAAACTATTTAGTATTATTATTTACATTCTATCACGATATAAATATATTGGTATACCATTCACCATCATCTGGTATACCATTCACCATTATCATCATTTGTTTGGTGAGCTGGTATTGAATAAGAAATGGAGATTAATTAAATCTACACTAAAGACTAAATATAGCGCATAAGTCAAGGAGAGTGCACATGAGAGGAAACCTCAGGATGGTAATTCGGGCAGATCCGAGAATGATGGAGGAGATTTATTGTCAGGGGGGCCGAGTTTATTGATATCATATGGGGACTGCTTTGCAATGTACAGAAACGCTAACGAACAGCGAAAGCCCATGGATTTTGTTTGCTCCCATAGGAGGCATGAAACATAATTAAATGTAATATAATATGTTTCGAAGAAGTCACAAATTTTCAAAAACTTTAAAACCTACAATCATCGATACAATCTTTCAGTAAATTTTAAACCAATTTTTACACCTACGAAAGACATAGCAGGCAATATATTCACATTTTTCAGTTTTCAAAACCGATTTTCTCAGAAATCATGCAACGTATAAATTTAAAAATTGGCATAGCAATAATCTTATAACTTATTTTGCCAATATCTTACAACAGCAACTTTTTTAAGATATTTGTATGACAATTAAAGGGGAGGGGGGTAACAAAGGTCTTAAAAACTGTTTTTTTCCACTTTATATATTGTGGAGTACGATTTGAAAAGGGTTGTTAAGAGGAATACAAAAAAAACACACAGTTTGAAATAGCATATTTGAGAAGACCCTCTAAAAATATGCAAAACTATAGCGTACCGCCCCTTTATTACCCAAACTACTGGGCCAAAAATCATAAGTAAAACGGCATTGGAAAAACCTTAGTTGAAGGTTAGAGGAAAACTATATCAATTACCCTAAGTATCTCAATATTTTAAATACGCACCTTGCTTTTATTCTTATAAAAATGCAGCATATAATTGTCTAGACTATTACAATGTATTTACATTGTGTAAAATTAATATTTGTTTATAATTTAATAGAAATACTACGTAAATTTAAATGTTTAAAAGTGCCGCAATATGTATGGAACGCTCGTAGTGTGTGATCATAAGAGGTTTCATTTCTTCTTTCACAGATATAAAGCCTTAAAAAAACCAAGAATAATAAAATTTGAGAAAAAATATTATGTATCTAATACTTTTTGATATTTTGTTCCAGCTTTGCTGGGCCATAAAAATATTTACAGTTAATCCAGGCCTTCTCATTCTGGCAAGATTTTTGGCCGGTCTGTCAATTGGAGCGACCTCTGGATTAATAGCCATGTACTACAAAGAAATAAGTGATACAGAATCTCGCGCGACCTTCACCGCTTTGGCGGTTCTCATGAACAAGTTGGGCATGGTATTAGTCAATATCACTGGAACATACTTGAATTATTACACCAACTTGTACATAATGATATGTTTTCCATTATTTCACCTCATTGTGTTCAGTGCTTTTGCGCCTGAATCACCAGCTTATCTTCTTCATACTGGTCGTAGAGAGGTAAGTAACTTAATTTTCACATACTATAAAAGAGTAACGATACCGTATCTCTAGATGCATCACGAAGTAACTATTGAAGAGTGATAGAAATAGTTTCATATTTTAGAGACTTGATCAACATCTACAGTAGTAATTATAGGGTTTTTTTGATGAAGTTTGACAATTAATCAACACATCACTTTTTATAGTTATTTTAAAGTAACACCTCTTTCTTTTGTAAGTAACCTGTAATGGCTGTAGTTACACTTAATTCACACATAATTTTGTTCTTCTGTACATTCGCCATAAGTTTACGGTGTTTATTATATTTTTGGCAATTTTTTAAATTAAATAATAAGCACATTAATGCAGATATCAGATGCTAGAGCTAAATGTTTTTTAGTAAATAATGTATATATTTCCCAAAAAAATTACCAGCAATATTATTTTTATCAGATGCTAGGGCCTGGCTACATCCCAGGGAAAATATTTTGAAGGTATGGAAATGCGTAGCATCACAAAACTTATCTTGCGTGAAAAATGAGTAGAACTGCTGTTTAGATGAAAAAATCTTATAATAAACGTAATATTGACGGCTAAACATCACAATCATTTTGACGAGCCGAAAATAAAAGAAGAGGGAAGAAAACTCATATTGACAAAGGTTACGTCATTAGAAGCGTCGTCGAAGCGTCATTAGGCAAAAGAGCGTTCATGATCTAATATATGTGATCCTTATCATTAATTGATAGGTAGACCGATACGATTGAACCATTCACAAAATGAGTATTGTATACACTAATCACTACAAGATGGGGTTTTCTTGGGCATACATCTAAGAGATCCAGAAATGACCAACGTTATACCTACATAAATGAAATGCTTACTTGAGGAAGTACGTGAATGTAATATAAGAAACCCTGACAATCGCACATTTTACTATACTCCATATACTAATTTATTCATTATTCAAGCAAAACTGGTTAGAACGTCCAAAAAGTCCTCATAAAACTAGACACGATAAGGTACCTTCGGTGTTTTGTAGATGTTCTTTTACCATCCTTTTTGAAATTTTAGTAGTTTTTTCATTTCCAATTTTTTTGTCTTGAAAACGATTAAATAAAGGCACTGTAAGATTGAATAGAAGGCCCAAACATTTTAATCAGTCCCACAGTCACTCAGCCACCCATTCATTTGAATCAGTTAAATATCATTTTTCAACTATTGTATTTCCTTACCTTACAACTTTCTACCACAAAGTATAAATTCACTACATATTAAGTAAATTTACAGGAGGCCATCAGAATTATTGCCTGGTTTCGACATATGGCGCCCGAAAATGAGAAAGTCAAAAAAGTTCTAAGAGAACTGGAAATAGAAGACGAACAAATGAAGGAGATTAATCAAATGAATTTAATAGCTGTGTGTAAGTATATTTTTAAATATTTACTGGCTGATTTGAAAACATAATTACAAATTATTTTTAAATGGAATTTCATTATGCTTTAAAGAATTTAATAGGTTTGGTTAAATACGCTTGGATAGGATGGGTAAAGTCGAGTTATGTTATGTTAGCTTGAATTAGGTTAGATTATATTAGGTTATATTAGGTTACGTTAGGTAATGTTTGGATTATGTTGGGTTAGACTAGGTTTGGTTCACATTGTTATTCATCATTTCTAAACATTTATTTTCTAAATTCCCATCCTGTACTCAACAAAAATATGTAATCTTTTCGATGCCAGTAGCTCTGATGCTAGCTCGACATCAATGTAATAAAGCAGCTTCAACAAAACCAAACGTAGCCTGGCCTAATTCATCCCAAGTCGACAGAACCTATTTAATCTAATTAACGCCACACAACTTAATCTAACTCATTGTAACCTAATTTAATTCAACGTAAACCAATACATATTACCATAATCCAACATAATCACACTTAATCCAAGGTCATCATTACGTAATATAACCCAACTTAACTCAATCTATTTCAACTTAACTGAGCCTAGTCTAACCGATCCTTACTTTACCAAACTCAATCTAATCTAACCTAACTCAACTTAACGTGATCTAACCCAACATAATCCAATAGAACTTATCCTAAAACAAAAATAACCCAACTATCCTAAACTGAGCTTCCAAATTTATCCACCATAAACAACACGACTAACCTTAAGCTATCCTAAAACCATCTAACCGATCTGAATATAACCTAACTGTATATAATATAGCCTAGCCCAAGCTAACATAATCTAATCCATAACTATGCAATAAATCTCAATTTAGCCCATCCCTATACAATCTAACCCATCACAACACAACATGACTCCGCCTAACTCAACGTAATCAAATTTTACTCACCATAACCCAAAATAAGCAACTTTAACCTCATCTGATCTACCTCAATGTTATTCAATTATACCGGACTCAACACAATCTAATCTAACCCAACCTTACCCATTCTAACGTCACCTTATTCAACTTAACCCAACGTAACCTAACCTATACCAATATAGTATAATCTAACTTAACAAAATCCGAATTAAATTGACTCAAGCCAACTCGACCTAATTCACCCTAGCCTTTCCCAATTTATCCCAGCCCAATCGAATCTTTCCTTACCTAGCCTAACATATCCCGACATTATCCAAATTGACTCAACCTATCTCGACGTAACTCATCCTGGCCTAACCTAACTTAACTCAACATAACCGAACTTAATCTGAACTCAGATAATTTAAACTTTCATAAAACATTTCAACATAGCCCAACTTAATCTTAATTATAACCCAGTCTATCCCAGCTTAAACCAATCCAACACAATCTAATGGAAACTTACCTAACCTAGAAAAATCTAATGTAACCTTACTTCATCTAATCTCACCTAATCTGATAGATATTAAATTTAAAAAAGACTTTTCTTACTTAAGAGATCAAAAGAATGTATTTGAGACATTCTTCAGCCACCCAACCTATTATTTTTACTTTTCCTCAGGTCTGTAAGCGTTTTAAGTCTTATTATAAGCACAGTTTGGAAATTTATTTAAAAAAAATGACTTCAAGACAATGGCTATAAATATCTCGACAATCTACATTAATCAATTTTAAGCATCGCCTGCTAAATATTACTGCCTGGGTATTGTGAATTGAATTTCAAGTTCGTTAAGGAACATTTAATAAAAAAGAGGGCTTTTGTTTTTAACTTCTAACCCAAACATTATTTCAATGAAAATGTAGTTCAAAGCCGCTAGTAATTTATACGTGGCATCCGGAGAAACAGATCAACAGGTAAATGAGAAACAGAAACAAGACAGACCTACAAGGTGTCACTTTATAAAAATATTCGAAAGAGAGGAATAAATGGAATGTTTCCCTAGCTTATATATACATATACATATATATATATATATATATATATATATATATATATATATACATACATATATATATATATATATATATATATATATATATATATATATATATTGCAAATGCAACTTTATTGTTTAGACACAAAAATAGATATAAGAAGGCAAATATTTATAAGATTTTTGTACAGTTATTACCTAAAATTACTTTATTAACATTAATACATTTTTGTCTACCACAAAGTATAAAATTCCCAATTAAAATGTAGCGTTTTATCAAAACGAACAAATATCTTTAATGATTATTGTAATATATCTATTCTAAGACTTGTGCAGAACAAGATTGTAGTTTTGATAAGACATCAGTCAATAGCTGTTCATAAAATGTGTTACTTTATTTCGAACTTGTTGTATTGTTTACCGAATATTATTGGTGAAATGTGGAATAAAAGGGTATAAATGAATTGACAACCTTTTTGTGACAGTTATTTGCTTATATGAATTAAATACGTCTAACCTAGCAAAATCAAGGAAATTTTAAATATCGGGACAATTTGTTAAAATATCGAAAACAGGAATATACTAAGTATTTTGCTAATAAAAAACTATAGATGTCTGAAAAACGTTAACTTTAAAATAATAAATACAATGCTGTTACTGGTAGACAAAACTGAAGACTTACATTAATTTAGATCACAGCAGAGGTGAACGAAATCGGAAAAACTTTAACTTAGATAAGAACTTAATTATTAACTTAGATGTACTTTATTAACTTAGATAGACTTAGTAAGTTTAAGACGAAAAAAATTATAAACAAATTTGGTTTACATAGACGGCCGGCTATATGCAATTTTTTATCGGCAACGTAAAGAATGAAAAAGATCGTAATCGGCTTAGAATATAGATACGACATCTATATTCTAAGCCCATTACGATGTACGTATACATTATTATTAGATAGATATATTAGAGAGCAAATATAAACGTTACGTGTACATTATTATTAGATAGATATATTATAGAGCAAATATAAACGTTTTACTAAGACAAGGGAATGTTTGTTCGTAGATTAGAAAATGGACGGATATGAGGTCAGTGTATAATGTCGACGGTAAATTATGATAGAGATTCAGCAATAATTTGGAGATTTTATGGAGGTAGAGTAACGTAAGATTTATTGAAGATAAAGTGAATCCTGAATGTAAAAACTTCCAAAAAATACGACCCCAAATATTCATCAAAACGGTGTAAGAATTATTTAAGTGAATTAGGAGGCACAAACTTGTTAAGAACAATGATATAGTTGTCTCAATCCCCGGATATCAACCCCATATAATTGTTGTTGGATAAATAAATTGAGAAAATATTGCTTATGAAAACTTTGCTCAAGCTTAGAAAGCGACTGAAAAAAATTAAATGCATCGATAAACTATACAAACTTTATGAGGAAGGGCGTTACGTCGATGAAAGAAAAATATAACTTTACATTGAAGATATTATTGACTTCAGTTATTATTCTATTTAGTACATCTGAATATAAATAAAATTCCAACTATCTCAGGTATTTCTTTACATAAACCGTAAAAAAAAGTTATCGAAAAGCTGAGAAATATGTCACATATTTTAACAACTATTGGTCTGGAGCGCGTTTACGATAGACTTGAAGCCGAAACAATTTTATTTTTTGATGTATTTCACTTACCAACAGGTCATCGAAAGCTTTCGATAAATTGTAATATGTCGAGTACAAAAAAGATAGAACGTACGGAACGTGTCATATGTAGATTACAAAATAAAGTGTGAGTTGAATTAGTTTCAATCCGACAAATTTTTGAAGTGAAAATTACTTTAGGCGTGTTGAGCGATTTTTAGTAGAGAAAAAACTTATGTGTTCGCGTTATCGACATGCTAATGTTAACAATATACTTGCAGATATGAGTATGAGGTGTTACGCTTGGGCAGCAATGATAGTATATATATATATATATATATATATATATATATATATATATATATATATATATATATATATATTGCTCTGGCACCAGAGTGACCTATGTACACGTACACTCCTATATTCACCAACACATTGCGTATACCCGACTGAACTGGATGATGTACACATTATACTCTTTTTGGATGGGTAAATTCTTGTGAGTTCGCATCACCGACATGCTGTAAACACCAGTATATATGTAGTTATAAGGGTGACGTGTTGTGCAACATTAGCGCTGTGTATATCTATACAAATAAGCTTAAATTGACCACGTGGAAAAAAAATGTAGTATACTGTACATTGTTTAAATTGTGTCAATCAATGTGATATTTCAGGTGTGTACACGTAGGGCTTAATATTTTATTCGAGAGTAGTTTAATATAATATGCGAGATTATATTTTAAAATAATAATCTCGCTAAAAATTGTTCCCCTTTCCCCGAAATAATATCCATCATATAACGTCATTCACGTTATATAATGAATATTATTATAAGAATTATTTTATATATATAATAAGTACTATTTCATATATTTTTAAAAGTAAAATTTTCGCTTCTCTCGTTGTGTCATAAGCACATAATAGATTTTTTTGGTGCTGTTTCGCTCACATAATTTATTACTTTCGAATCCAGCTTGATGAATAAATATATTTTGCATTTTGATAGTTAAATTTTATTTTCTCCCTTCTAAAAATTAAATAACTATATAAAATGTCATATTTTTCTTAATCAAATTTGTAATAATTTACATAAAACAATACCAATTAAATTACTAGTTTAGATAAAATTTTGAAATGTCCTAAAATGCGCTAACGAAGTTTTGTTCGCAAACCATACATGCCAACGCCGCAAATACGCACGGCTTTTTTGGCATATTTTTAAAGTTCTGTGTGAAATAATTAAAATTATTTCTGACTTCGATTAAGAATTTTGGATTTGAATAGATTGTCTGTGCGACTATGGATTTTGCTGATATTGGAATTTTGGCCAAGAATATCGGAATTTGATAGATCTTATGATTTTCATGATTCTTATGATTTTTCATTTTATTTTATCATAATATAGAATTGTAACTTTCTCTTCATTCTTACTTAAATTTATTTTTCACTATAATGAAACTTGTACATATTTCAGCGGATAGTGAACCTGTAACATCTAAGGTTATTTGTATGATATTTGATGATAGATGTATGTACTATGGGGCAACTTATGCATTGCAAAATTGCACATATATACTACATATAAAAAAGGCGAGGGCAAACCTCATTAAGTACGCTGTAAAAAAATAGGTCTAATGTAGAACTTGAACTTGCAACAAGAACGGAAATATGTACTCATATAATTAATTCTGTGGACAAATATAGCGCTGCTATATGGAAACATTCGGTTTATGGACTTATATGTGAGAAAAGATCTAGCGGAAGTTTTGAAACTTATGAGGAGAAAAAATCATTGTAATAACGAGATGCTTACGGATTGTTTTGGTTCCGATCGTAGTTTTATTAAACAGTTTCAGTACACAATTAAGTGAAACTACGTGATGTAATATTGTTTCTACTTTCTTTAAGTTCTTTACCGTGACCTATGTTTCGTTCATACACCAAACCTAAAACTTGGTCAATTCTGAAATTAAAATATTGTCAAATTTGCACTTGCTGAGTTTTGTGCTGCATTAAATTACAATAACAATATGATTATTACCACGAAAATCTAGGAGGCTCAAAGTCGGTAATATTTTAATTACAGAATTTACCGCACCCTAAGTTTTGTGTATGAGAATTGCTTTTGAACTTGGTATTTCTCTGGAGTTCAACAATATTGTTAGCCCAATAAATAATTATTTCTCGAAGAGAACTTTTTGTGAGCTTTCTGAAATCTATGTTTATTGTAAAATGCAAATCCTCGACCATAGTTAGTAGTATTCAAAAATAACGTGGCGCTCAGTTAGCAACTGCTTTTGGGTGAGTAAAGGATAATTTCACAAATTTCACTAAGTAAACATAGATTACTCCTGCGTTGTGCAAAAGTGATCTGCGAGTGCAACCGATCTCTTGGCAACATATCTCTTGGAATTCAGGCGAAAATTCAAACAAATCTCATTAATTCACTCTTCGTTTTTTTACAAGCAAGTAGCGAAAAATGTATTTTAATATTTAAACTTCTTATTTCAAAATTTTATTGTGCTGTCTTATTGATGTGTTTTGGAAATCAATACGCTTAAATTAACGTAAAATCATATTTCTTACCAAGTTTACTATTTTTCTAATGGATTGATTTTGATGTACGATTATCACTTACATAATATATTCTTACTTATGGTGTCTTATCTTATTCAACTGGTACAAATAAACTAAGATATTAAACGAAATAGGTAAACGTGAAAAAGATATTTGGGATTGTTTTATAAAAACCGGTAAAATTGCGAGATTTTGTAAGTGTAATAACATTTCGAAAGTACGCCAATGATCAACGAAAGGTTTGAAGTTTCATTTGACATCAAAACATTACAAACATTTATTTGCTGCTGTACTCCTGCATGCATTCAATAACCAGAGCCTTCAACATCAACTTCCACTTCAAAAGATAAGCCACTAAATGTGGTTGATAATCGATGTGATGTTGAAGACTGAACTTTGCACATAACAAATAAAAAGGTCAAAATAAGTAATTGTTCCGATACCTATCTAATAAAAGCGTGCTCTAAATAGCTAATGAAATCTAGACATGTGGCAAATCTTTTAATTGTCTGTATATTCTGAAGATTTTAAATATTAATTTCTGAAGGTTTCAGTCTACCTACTCTCCTAATACTATAAAATCGTTTAAAGCTGAATTAAATAAAAAACTACAAAATCTCAAACTACGTAGAGAAACTTTTCCTTCGACATTCGATGAATATACGACTATAATAAATAAAATATATTTGAACACAAATATTCATTTAGGAATTCATTTCAATCCGGGGTTGATTGTCCATGGTTCTTGCCACGCAGAACATTATATTAACTGGCAGTTTTTGATACTTGGTACAAAAATGCACCTAGCAAGGAATCCATAGCTTGCAATTCCCAGCAACACGAAGAAGTGGCTGCACTCGGTTGCTCATATAGTAACAACGATTCCTGTGATAAAGAGATAAGTGAGGAGCAGGGCTTATCTGTTATTTGAATTGATATCCAATTTCAAAGACCTTCTTAACAAAGTGGGGAAGGCTCTAAAGGTTTTTAGAAAATCTCCAACGAAGGATGCTTGTTACAGAAATATATTCGAAAAGACCTAGAAAAATAATTAAATTTGATTCTACACTGCAAAACCAGATAAAGTAACAATAAGCAAAACATGCATAAGCAAATCTTTTGTTGTATTTGAGATAATATGGTATTTGAGATAATATTATCTAACGAAGGACTGAAAACAACGAATTGATCCTTAGTTTTGCAACCAATTAAATTAGGCGTCGATGTTTTGTGTAAAAGAAATTTAACATTTTTAACTGTATATATATTTCTGAGATTCATATTCGAAACGTTAGATAAATAAGAAGGCGAAGTGAGCGCTGATCAAGCTACCGTTTTCAAAGGAGAATTAAGGAGCGTCGAACCGATTTGTCTGGAATAGTTATTTATATGCATAATCCAAAGAAGTGAGAGAGCTATTTAAAAAACCAAAATTATTATCAGTAACATTATCAGTTCCTAAGAAGAGTTGTGTTCGCCTAGAAATTAAAAAGATTTGTGAGAAAATGTTGACTTTGAATGTGAATGTAGACGTAGACGATCAGCCTCTTATATCTGAAAATTTAAAAGATCAAGAAATTCCCATAAAAGAAAATTTATCCCATCAAGACGACTAAAAATGTAATTAAATAAAGAAAATACTTATGCCTTGTTCACAACAATTTAAACACTACAACTCTTGCAACCTTAGAAGTTGGAAGATCCCTTTCTGCAGCCGGATACTTCTGTATTCTATAGGATGTAGAATAGCCGACAAAACAATGAACACTATATGTTTTCTTCACTCTTATTTTCAATACAAGTCATAACTTTAAAATTGTTATTATAAAAAAAGGTATTTTGTGATTTTATGAACCTTACCTTAGTTCCGTATTTGTATTCATCTTAATTCTCATTCATTAATGAATAAGTAATTATTGTGATTTTTTTATGATTTTATAGATTAACCTAAGTTTTTCTTGCATTTATTTGCCACTGGAAAAGGCGGCCTAAAATATCTAACGGATGTTAGCAATTCTATAGTTTTTTTATGCATATTAATGATATCTGATAGGATCTCTTTCATTTTTCAGTCTCTGTAATATAATTACAATTATATAGCAGAGACTATATGATAATTATTAGTCATGTCATGTAATTGCAATACGTAAGCAAGGTAGCCATAACTAACAAAAGCTAATTGTTATCGACGTCTATATTTTTTTCAAAGTTTCTAATAGACCAAGTAAAGTATTTTGCAAAAAGTTACTACGTAATTAATACGACTATTTATTTTTACATATCAAAAGTGGTTAAAGTTTATTTAATATAATAAAAAAATTTCATAATTTTGGCATCCTTATTTACACATAGATTTGGTAAATAATAGTTAATAATAAAATCCCGGGTGTTCCCACGAGAAAGTATAATTTCCCGCAAAATTCCCGCGGGAAAAAAGGATGCGGGTTGCAAACACTAATTCCAATTAATGAGCAAAGCGACCACAAATTATATGAAAATGTACTCCAGTCAAATTAAAAAAAAAACAAAAATGCCTTGTTGAAGCAGACCCCAAGCCAAGTTCATGTCACCTGGAATAGCTATTCTCATGTACTGCGATAGGAAAGCAACTTATTACTTTGAAGTAAGAAGTAGAGGAATTATTCTGTTTGGGGATCCCATGAGCCAACCAATAAAATGAGACAACCGGTTTATTCGTTGCTATCCTGATGCTAACATTAACCCTCTTTCTTGTTAAGTTTTATTACAAATCAATTTAAATATTGTCAACCATGTTATGTTAATTGTATGCTTTTCAGTTAAGGATAAGGCTTCAAGGGAAGGTTTTAAAGTGATAATGGCTCTTCAGTGGGCTTTTGCCTGGTGTGGCACCTACACGGTTTTCGTTTACGCCTCCTCAGTGTTTCAAAGAACTGGAAGCGTCATATCACCGAATGAACAGGCGATCATACTGGCGTGCATCATGTGTTTTGGATCGTTTTTCGCCGCCACCTTGTTGGAGAGGTTGGGTCGTAGGGTAAGTTGTTTTATTAAGTAGTTTATATGATAATAGTATGTGAAATCTTGGTTAAAGTAAGTTATTAATATATTTTGCTGCAAGGATTTACCTATAAATTACATTTTTTTCCAAAAATATTCTACTTATAAAGTATTAACTTTTTATTGGAATTGACTTTACTATTCCCGGTGTAATGACGGACATACAAAGAAATGTATATACACGAGCAAAATATATACCCTGAGTTGAATTAAATTTATTGAGTATAGTGGTCATTGCATTCTTTATGATTGTAGTATCATTCATCTAAATTATTCACCGTCGTTTAGTTTAATGATGTCACCTCTTTGTCGATAATTTAAATAACTATTAAATTACTAATCGCGTAATTTATTTACCAATGATGTAAATTTGTTTATTAAACTAAGTTTTCTAGTATTTTTTTTACTGGAAAGAGTTTCAGTCGACGCAGAATATATTAAGCATCGTTTTGGACATTACTCATAATTGTTTAGAGGGCATATGAAACTATTTATATTTGTGCAAATTTATAAGGGTTCAGTATATAGGAAATAAAAGAATCCGAAATATTTTTCTTTAATTATTAGGACGCTCGAAATTACTATTACTTTGATACGCTGAATATATGACATTTCTTCGTCTGTATATATATAATATATATATATATATATATATATATATATATATATATATATATATATATATATATATGTAATATAAAATTTCTTTAAATAATGTAGAAATAATAAATGACAAAACAAATACAGATTTTTTAACTAATGATTACTTATAATTAGCAAAATGTGAAACTACAACCGGTCTGTACCTTTTTAATGTTTCCATAAAGTAACCAAAAATGAATCGTTCTCATGATGTTTTATAACCATGTTTTCATATTTGTAAATAAGATATCATTAAAGTAAATTATTAAAATTGCGAAAAAATATGTCTTTTATTGATCATAACTTTTTGAAATTCTTAATTAGGGTCTCTACTTCTTATCATTCGGAGTTACAGCTGCTGGAATGTTGACGTTAGGAATATGGAACTTGCTAATTGATATGGGTATATATGCTCCATCATGGATACCTTTAGTAGCTGCTAGTCTTTGTTTGTTCTTTCACACAGCGGGAGGCTTCTCACTTATCCTTACTATAAAGATGGAGTTGTTCAATTACAAGGTAAGTTACGTAAAATATATTTAATGGTAAAATAGTTTATCTTTGTATGCTATGGCATATCAGTATTCATCTTTTGTATTTTCAATGTTTACGTAATGTTGTTTTTAATTCTGTGGTTAACTTTTTTAGAAATAATTTTTGGAAGTTTATTTTAAAATTACCTCTTAAAACTCTAAATATCAAATGACATATTGAAATTACCTCTCAAAATTTCAATATGAATATATTTGAATGCTAGCTACTCAGACATACATGCTTCATTGTTATGCCAAATTTGAAGTTTGTGAAAAGATCTTTGTGAACGTGTTTAGCAATGTATTTAGAAATTCCGAACTTAAAATAAAAAAAATAATTGGCTTCAGAATCGATTTTCTAGCTCGGAATGCTCTTTAAATTGTTGTTCTACGCGATACAAAAGTATGCAAAAAAAATCATATTTCCTTATATCGTGCGCGCTTATTCACTTCTATAAAAATATCGAACATATAGACGTGGATTTAACAGATGGATATAATATCGAGAAAGAAATGGAAAATGACGATATGAGAGACAAATAGAACTTTAAATGAAAGAAAATGCCAATAACCTATTCTGGAGAGATACATTGTTTAAAGTAGTAATGGACAACAATATACTAATACAGGACGCCAAGAAATTCCACAATGAAGCCAGATAAAAAGAATCGAAATGCTTATAAATCGGCGAACAGTTTTCAGCAACGGGGGATGAGCGTAGGTTTTTTCGCGTATAGTAAGACCACGGACAGATACGTCATAAATTGTGGTAGATAAAGAAATGCGGTGTATTGAAATTATTGTAAAGTAATGAAAAATATGAAGATCCTATGATATAAAGAAACTTCACCACATTGAGTTTTGATATAAACTGATTCATAATGTGATGATGTCCCATATCTAACGAAGAAATAAGTTTTGGTACTTTTCTAATTTTTACAACACTATTGGGTAAGAAATTAGTTACGTAGATTGCACTAACATCTAATATATATATATATATATATATATATATATATATATATATATATATATATATATATATATATATATATATGTATATATATATATATATATATATGTATATATATATATATATATATATATGTGTGTGTGTGTGTGTGTGTGTGTGTGTGTGTGTATACTTATATATGAAATTAACTATGTATAATTAACTCTGATATTTTTCAAAGCCTTAATTTATAACTACGTGATACTTATTCTCATTTCATAGTATCATACATCGTTTCATACAGTAGAATTTTTCAGTTAACCTCTAGCTAGAGAACAGTTTTATTTCAATTTGTTCTTGGTAATAAAACTTAATAAAACTCAGTCCATTCATCGCCGTAAATTATAAATTAGTAACTAATGGAAAAAGTTAGATACAAATGGAAAAGTTAGAAAACTTTAGATACAAATGGAAAAGTTAGAAAACTTTAGATGCAAATTTTCCAAATTAGATATATAATGCCTATATACTATGCAATAATTACAACTAAATATAATTATATTAGGTGAATGATTAAATACGTTGACCTGAGTAAATATTTTATATTGAATATAGATTTTTATTTTCAAGGGTGATTTAATTCGTTTTAGGTGAGAACGGTTATGGCGAGTTCATCTATTATTGTGGCATGGTTTACGCTCTTCATTGCTTTGAAGATGTTCCATCCCATAACAGCATATTGGGGACGACCTGCACCATTCTTCCTCTTTGTCGCTTTCATTATACTCTTCTCTATATACATGTATTATAAGCTACCGGAAACAAGGGGTAAGACTCTGGAAATGATCCAAAAGGAGTTAGTCTATGGAAGGCATTACAAGGACCCAGTTATTGATGTGAGTAACGAGGTATTGGAGCGTCTCAAGTGACATACTGGAAACGTGAATGTGTTTGACTATCGTTATTAAAAATTTATTTTCATAATTGATTATTTGTCTACTTTATACGTAAAATGGAAAAGAATAACTGAGTGCCATGACCCTTTAAATGACGTATTTTTTGTCTTGTAAAAATTTAAAGTTTTCAGAATTTATTTTGCATTTATAATCTTACAAAAGGCTATTATTCTCAGTGAAAAATTGGAAAATGTTCCATTATTCTGCTACCACTAGTACATATGTGTGATTTATATATAATGTGACATTTACTAATTTTACAGTAGCTGCAATAGACTTATTTTTAAATATTTATTAACTATTATTATATATTGACAAAACAAACATTTCTCTTCGTCTACTCGTCCACGCTACGTTCGAAAACTAATCCAATGTTTTGACTAATAAAAAATAAAACTTTGAAAAAAAAATGATGAAATTTTTAAACAAGAAAGTACTACTTGCTAAAAAGATTTTTTTCAAAATAAAACCAATTTTACAATAACTCATTGGAAAAATGATGAATTGGCTGATAAATTCTTCGCAGGTGGAAAAACTTTCAAATTTAAATTTATTTATTGTTAAAAATTATTTAAAAATATGTTTTCTACTTAAACGTATCACACGTTTCTAACATTTTGAGGGAAGAAAATGTACAATTTATTAAGGGATGTAAAGTTTGCAAAATAAAAAAGTTCCCAGATTAGAGCTCAGGTCAGAAAACATTGATTTACTTCTTTTCAGTGGTGATTTTCTTAGCTAGTGGAATATGAAATTAAAGTTTGTGAAATATGTAGATAGAATACAGATTCCTATTGAAATGTTTCTAGTTAATCGTGAAGCATACAAATAGGAACAAGCGGTCGTTGCGCGCCTCCTTCATATTTCGCCGAATAGCGCCAATCAATATATAAAATTGGCACCGATACGAGTCCATAGCAACTTTTAAACTATTCACAAGCAGTTTATAAAATATTACCTTCATTTCAAAAGCAGCGTAAGAGAATCTTTTGGTAGTGTGAATTAAGTTTCGGTTTTTCCAAAACATCTCTACTGCCAAAGACCAAGTAATTTTAGCACAATATTAACTGCTTTCGTCATGAGAACAGCAAAAAATTCCTACCATATAAACTTTGAATCAAATACGAACTACTTGCTTTTAAAAATCGTTCAGATCCGTCAGTTCCTAAAAATTTCATCACGATAAAATCTTGGTAAAGGGAAGTAATGCTCAATTTTGTTGCGAGTAAAACCTAACTTGCCCTGCTACTTTGCATGGGTTCCAGTTCTACCGATCTAGCAAATCGCGGTGTACGTTGTCATTCGTTATTGTCTTTTTTTTTATAAATCTTAAGTGTTTCTTATCAGTTTAAGTATACCAGTATTTATATAAGTGTACAAATGTTCCTATATAACGGATATAAGCGGGCATCTCTTTTAGAATGCAATAAAAATTCACACGTATTGCGATTGAAAATATATTTAAATAATCAATTAAATATATAATAAATGTTTATTTATATTTAAAAGATCTAATCTTAATTGAAATAAAAACATCAATAGAACAAATAACTTTCCAAAAAAGCGTGCATTAAGCCTTATCCTATCAGAAATACTATTCTTAAAATGATCCAAAATTTTACTTTAAAAATTATCCAGAAAAAGTGGTGTAAAAAAGCAACAATTCTCACAGAGCTTCGATTTTGATTTATTGAATATAATAAATATGTTATTACAACACTGAACTTGGGTGCAACAAATTCTTATTACTCCACCCCTTTACTCTGCAATAAAAATCTTATCAACAAATTCTTATTACTCCACCCCTTTACTCTGCAATAAAAATCTTATCAACAAATTCTTATTACTCCACCCCTTTACTCTGCAATAAAAGTGGTGTAAAAAAGCAACAATTCTCACAGAGCTTCGATTTTGATTTATTGAATATAATAAATATGTTATTACAACACTGAACTTGGGTGCGTCAAATTCTTTTTACTCTACCCCTTTACTCTGCAATAAAATCTGTGCCGCCATTAGAGCTTTGCCTTGCAAAACTTTGGTATTAATTATGTAAATGTCAACAAATTATCCACCGTAACCAAGTTCAACAAATTTTTGCTTCATTGTTAATCTAAACACTACACGTCTAGCAAATTGAATAATCTTAGGTCTCCTAGAAATAACCTGTAAGTTTTGATCACCTGTCATTAGTTAGAAAATTAATGAATAAGCTTACGAAATTGAATCCTTTTAATGTTAAATATATTTGAAATTGCTATAGACAAAAAAATTTCATTTGGAGCATCTTATAATGCCAAATTGCAATGAAGAGTTCAGTGTTCGGTTAATGGTAGTATAGTCTATTAAAAAGAAGGTACAGTATTTTGGAAGTACGGCCCAGCACTCGGTAATATAGTGCCAGTAGTCGCTTCAATTAAAAGTCCCAGAGTTTGGCTGTGTAACTCAGAACTACTGTTCATCTAGATATTTTCAGCGTGTGAAAATGAAAAAGTTGCTACATGTACGTTACTTTGTGAAATAATGATGTAATGGATTACCATGTTATTTTTTGTAAATCATCTCTGGATAAATGTTTGCCTTGTTATCATTCAAATCGTATTATTGCGTGCCACTTTATTTTGCTTCTTCTACAGGTACATACAAAGGCAAGAAGCATCTAATATATTGAAATATAGGTAGGTAAGTAAGTAAGTATATGTATAAACCAAGGCGTGAAGCGACTAAAGCATAAATAAGTCTGTAGGTAAGTATGTACAGCTATTCATAAAGGAATAAAAAAATGGAGTATTGTACATAAGTAAATATATATATATATATATATATATATATATATATATACATATATATATTTATTTATATATATATATATACAAAATGGTATGACTCGAAAAGGATTTTAGTAAGTAGGTAGATATATTTAGGTATATATAAAGGTTAGAAACAATTAGAATATTATTAGGCAGGTAGTATGTACAGAATTATATAGGCACAAAGCGTTTTAGCTACGGGGAAATTAATTATTATCGATTGCATTAAAAAGTATTAATTGGAAACTTCAATTATAATTAATATTTTAGAATATACAGTCGTATATAAATATAATAAATATTTACTTCCAAAATTTTCAAAGACAAACAAGAAATTTGTACATTCTATATTGAGCGAAAAAATTAAAATATGCTCATAGAATAAAATTCGTCATTCATGGACTTAAGCTATATTTGTTGATTGGTGGGCATAAATACATAAGTTAGTAAAATGTTTGAAATTAAATTATTAAGAAATTAAAATACGTTCACAGAATAATACTCATCATTCTTGGACTTAAGCTATATTTGTTGATTGATGGGCATAAATACATAAGTTAGAAAAATGTTTGAAATTAAATTATTAAAAAATTAATATACCATCATAGAATAAAACTCGTCATTCATGGACTTAAGCTATATTTGTTGATTGATGGGCATAAATACAAAAGTTAGTAAAATGTTTGAAATTAAATTATTAAAATACGCTCACAGAGTAAAACTCGTCATTCATGGACTTAAGCTATATTTGTTGATTGATGGGCATAAATACATAAGTTAGAAAAATGTTTGAAATTAAATTATTAAAAAATTAAAATACCATCATAGAATAAAACTCGTCATTCATGGACTTAAGCTATATTTGTTGATTGATGGGCATACATAAATAAGTTAGTAAAATATTTGAAATTAAATTATTAAAAAATTAAAATACGCTCATAGAATAATACTCGTCATTCATGGACTTAAGCTAAAAATTAACATAATTAAATTATTATTAATTAAAAATTAACATAACAATTATTAGCTACAACTGCTTTTTCTGTAATTCTCAGAAAATATTTATTTATGTTCTTGCTATTGCAACATGTGTGGCTTAATAAACTTCAGCTTAATAAACCACACATATTGCAATAACAAGAACATAAAGAAATATTTTCTGAGAATTATAGTAGTTAACTACTATCCAAATTTATATTAAAACTAGCTGGGGTACCCGACTTTGCTCAGGGAGTTGATATCAGATCGTGTGGGAGAATAAAAAGATAAACTTCAAAATATTAAAGGTAAACAATTTTTATTGAAAACATATTCTAACTGTCCGTAAACAACATTTTTCATTTTGTTATCCAGAGTATATATGCACAAATTTTTCGAATTTCCTACTCGAGAGTAAGCTACGTATAGTTGATCGAGAGAAAAGCAGGATTCTTTGAGTTTGGTGCCGCAATGTTTTAAAATTTGTCCTTGCGCTTTGTTATTTGTAAAACTATAGACTAATTTGATTGCATTTGAATTGCAGTCTTTTAAATTGGAATGGCAGTTTAGTAGAGATCGGTGGCATTCTGGGGATAAATACTGTGTGTCCTTTGTCCTTTCCAGTCATAAGTTCGGTTTCGATGATGTTATTCGATAGCTGTTTGACTATCATCCTTGTTCCATTTCACCGTTTTGATGAGTTGAGGTTTCAGAATAGTAAGATCGGAGATTAAATTTTCAGACGAAGGCAGTGTAGTAGGTTTCCTCGTACCTGCAAAGAATTTTCAAAATCTAGAGGGAAATTGACACTTCAACGTTTACCATCGTCCGACCGATTTGTATATTTTCTCTTCACCGGGAAATTTTTTTCAAATATTAAAGTCGTCGACAATATTATTTTAGTCGCCAAAATTTCCCTCTGAAAAAGCCACTCCGGACTGGTATAGTTGTGAATAATTTTTGGATAAATTTGGTTAATGACTTCGTTTTCAATATTGGCTGTGTTGCAGAAATCAATGTTGAGTTCAATAAGGTCGGTCGTCTGGTCAATAGGATATGTGCCTTCGCCTATTTGTAAAAGTTTTGAGCAAAATGTGCTGTTGTTTCTTCTTTCGATAGTTCAACTCTCATATTTTTGAAGTGAAAACTTCTTTAGCATCGTTGTGATTTGGAAGTCGATGAAACGAAAAAGTGACAGTAAAAAGAGACAGACACATAAATTCATAGGATTTAACGTGGGAGAAAATGAGAAAGGAAGCATTATACAGTGTTTCTTATGTTCGTGGTTCTCTTTGTGCTCTGCTTCGTACCCCTCCACTCGTGTTTACCAAGGCATAGCGAGAGTTTCTTTGGGTCTCAGCGTTGTACGTGTGTTAATACGTGTTTATGTGCGAGTTAAAGTTAAATGCAAACCGAAAGTTATAAAAAAAATAAATTTATTTAAAACAATACAATATTCTTATTGATTTATACAATTATCTCTTATAGCTAGTTTGGACGTTATAAAGTCTACACAATGATTGAACTCTGAGATGCGGCTCGCAGGCCTTTTTATATTCTATTCTTATTTATTAAATTTGTGGGTACAGTCTGCTTACTATCTAACACTCGGTTTGCGGTTTCCCGATTCGTGGAATGACCGATGGGGTGACGAAGTTTTCGGTATTTTGTTCTTATCAGGTTGTTCTTATCAGCTTCTTCCATATGGCAGTTACTTTGACTCTCCCCTCCTAGTCTGAAGTTATCCCTTATATTTTTAGGGATAAACTGTGAGACGACGTAAATTATCGTCAAAGTTATCATAGTTCCTAGTATCCACACGGTTATCTCTATTTGCTTGTTTTAGGAACTATGCATCTTCAATGTTTTTAGTTGGTTATATAGCAAGTGGTTCTCGGAATGTATTATTAATGGGTATTCATTGACAGTTTTAGTCTCCTGGTATTGGAATACTTCAATATCTGTCTTATCTTCGGAAAAGTTACACTCTGATGTATCTTTAAGGAATGATTTTTGTATTGCTACTTCTTCACCGTTGCATGGGTCCTGGATCCTTCCTTCGTCTTGCTCGTACTGATACCATATACTATTAGTAATTTTCTTTGCTAGGTGTCTTGGGCATATTATTAACAATTTTTACAGGCGTTCCGCTTGTTGATGAGGCTTTGTTGGAAATATTTTTACAGAGGTTCTGTGGTACAATTTTTTTTAATACATTCTCTTAACCTATATACTTGATCATATCTTATTAAGTATTGTCCTTCATTAATATCGGGAAGAGTGCATTGATTGTTCATGTTGGTTATAATTGGTAAAATGTGTTTCTCATAATACTTATTCTTATATACAATAGGTATTGGTAGTTGAAAAATTATTATATTGGATATAATTTCTATATTAGGAGATATTCTCGCTTCTAAAGTTAACAAATCATTTGGTAAATTAACAAATTTTGGTATTTTGGAGACGCTGTGCTCTAAGTGTAGTTGAGATATAATAGATGGGTGTAATATTCCATGTTGTGCAAATATGTAAGCTTCATTTATATTTGAACAAACTTCGTTTAGTTTTTCGTAAGCAAAAACTAATTCGTTAATTCGTTCTGTTCTTTCTTCCTTTTTATATATCATGTTCAAGATTGTATTCGTTTGTTGCAATATATTATATACTTGATTATGTATTTCAGAGCGTCTGATGTTACACTAAATTTATTATTTATGTCGATTAAATCATCGTCATCTGAATTACCAATTGGGGCCTTAACTATTGTTCCTAAACCATTAATTAATCCTCGTTTGGCGCGAGTTTTAATCGTTAATCTATTTAAACAATCTTTGAATTTTTTGTCAAGATAGTTAATATACGGAAAGCTTTCATTTAGTCCATTTATAATAGTTTGTATTTTGTGATATTCTACATACAGTGGGTTCATTTTTATAGGGTGAACGATGTTCCATTCCCCTTCCTGTATTTGTACTTCATCAAAGTTTATGATCGCGATGTCTCCGTCTAGTCGTTGTACGCGGTGTGATATCGCAGTACTTTAAAAATTTCGCGGTGTATTGTTTAATATTTTCGATATAATATTTTTTATTAATTTTGTTAATTAGCGCACGGTTTCCAATGTGCCTTTCGTATCGTTCGTGGGTTTCGCGAATAACTTTCAGTATGTCTTCATTGTCTATTAACTCTATTCGTCGGGTTTTAAACCATATAATTTCTAATGATTGTTTGTAAATTTTTTTCTGTAAACTTCGGATGTTTGTTCGCCTAATTGTCATGTGTTATTATTGCATATCGTTCCCCTCCAATGTTTTCTATGACAAACCTCCTAAAATCTATTGGTGTTTCTAGCTTTGCGCAATAATCATATGATCCTCGCGGATTTTTGGTTATTGTGACTTCTTAAGGTCCGGTTTCTAAGTAGATACGGTTCATTGTGCGCGGCGGATGTTCGTGTTTTATTGAGAATCCGTGGTCCGAATCATCGGCATTACTGTGTACGGTAGCGATGTACGAGTTATGATGCACTTCTATACGGGATAACGCGTCAGCTACATAGTTATTTTTTCCTTTCTTATGTTTTATTTCATAGTCATACTCTTGTAATTTAAGGCGCCATCTGGATAGTTTGGAGTTTGGCTCTTTTAATTTAGATATCCATATCAAGGGTGATCACCAACCCTTTGGTGATAACCCTTGATATGGTTTCTAGGGTGGAATGTCGACCGTAGATGTATGTATGGTCTGAATTGAGATAGTGCGTAAATATGCCTAATAGTTCACGTTCCGTCACGTTATATTTTTGTTCGGTTTCATTCAGGGTACGCGACGCGAATGCAATGGGTCTGTCGTTTTGATATAAGACCGCTCCAAGGGCTATATCGCTAGCGTCAGAGGTTACGGTGAACATTTTTTCAAAATCCGGGTACGTGAGTACTGGTGGGTTCGTGATTAATTGTTTAGTTCGTTCGAATGTTTCGTTGAATCGTGCATCATGTTTTATTTTAACTCCTTTCTTTGTTAATTCTGTTATAGGTTTGACTATCTTGGACAGATCTGGTATAAATTTACGGTAATACGATACCAATCCTAGGATTCTATTTCTTTTAAGGTTTTGGGTTTTGGAAAGTTTTGAATTGCCTTAATCTTTTCTGGGCATGGTCTGAGTCCATTTTCTGTTAATATGTGGCCTAGAAATTTCACCGACGTTTGAAAGAATTTGCATTTGGATCTATTGACTTTTAAGTTATATTAATCTAGTGTATCTAATATAGCTTTTAACCGCTTATTATGTTCTAACTCGTTCGGGGCGTATATTATAACGTCGTCTAGGTAAATTAAACAATGTCCAGCTTCCAAATGAGGTCTGAGTACATTATTTATCATTCTGTGAAAGATAGCAGGGGCTGTTTTAAGGCCAAAGGGCATACGAGTGTATTCGTAGTGTCCGTTAGGAGTTGAAAATGCAGTTAATTCTATACTATCTGGGTGCATTTTTATTTGGTGGTATCCGGCGGTTAAATCTAAAGTGTTGAAATGTTTTGAGCCGTTTAATTTTGAAAATATATCTTCGATATTTGGTAATGGGAACTTATCGTCGCGGGTTTGTTCATTTAATTTCCTATAATCGATCACTAAATGCCATTTCGGGGATTGTCTTTCTTCTATATTTTTTGTAACTAAACGTGCGGGGCTCGACCAGGGTGAGTCCGACGGTCTTATTATTCCGTTTTGTAACATTTCTTTTATTTGTTTTGATACTTCAACTCTCTGTGATTCTGGAAATCGGTAGGGTCTCTGATAAATTGGGTCGTCTTTTAATAGTGTAATGAGGTGTTGTATTTTTTCAAAACTTGTCTCGTGTACGATAACTGCGAATGTGTTATTATGTTTATGCAATATGTCGTTTAGTGTGGGAATGTTATGTCTCATGTGATACCTAGGGATTATGTCGTCGTCAGAAGTTAAAAGTATATTTCGTTGTGGGCTAATAGTTAAATTTAATTTAGACATAGCGTCCCAACCAAGTAGGTAGTCGTACTTGTCTGAGAAGTCAAATATGTAAAATTCTAATGGTATCATATCGGGTCCGAAAACGTTTTCAAAGGGTAGTAGAATTATTTTCCCTTCGTGTTTAGTTATTTGGTGCGCGGCTTGAACTAAAAAAAATTATTTACAGTAATCGGCTACTCCTTCGTTCGCGTACTGTTTGGCTATCTTAGGTTGTATGAATGATCTAGCGCTTCCGGTGTCTATTAGCATTCGTCGATTGTCGGGTAATCTAATGTACAGTAGGTGGTGATAGTAGTAGGTAGGTGGCAATAATTTATTTGGTTTAGTACTATCTCGGTGTCTCGGTCCGAACGTCCGACTGAAAATTTTCTTCTTTATTAAAGGTATGTTCGTCATTATTTGGTGGGTCTTTCGTGTTATGAGATTCTTTTCTGTACCGTTAAGGGGTGTTCGGTAATATTTTTCGTACATTTGAGCGCAAAATTCGATAAAGTGTTGTTTCTCAGGGTCCTCCATTTCTATGTTAAACATTCTGCGGGGCGGTGCGGTACGCATAGTCACGTCTGTATTTTGTTGGGCTTGTCTCAATTTTTGAGAGAAAGGTGACGGTGGGTAGGAATGTTTTTGTTGAGGTTACATGTTTTGGAAATTTCGTTGGAATTGGTTTGGATTAATTTGGGATCTAGGTGGGTAACGCGGTGCAAAATTATTTTGTTGTTGCGTTATTTTATTCGGTGAGTTCACGTCTTGGTTATTTGAATGGTGGTTAAGAATTCTTTCTTGTTTTTTGACTATCCTGTAACCGTCTTGATCTAGTCGTCTAGCGCGTTCGCACACTACTTCATAATCTTCCGTTCTAAATATGTTATACAATTCTGGTGGCATATATTTTAATAAAGTTTGTTGCAACAATTAATTCAACAACTAATGCAACAAAATAAGGATAATATATATGATCAAGTACTTACAAATGTGCCGTAAGTATGATGAGGATGCACTTCATCGAGATGTCTGTCAGTCAATATTATGCTTTGTCGACCCTCGATGGCTTCTTGGCTGCTGCGTAGATGCGGTGTAGTTGGCCGATACTCGCTTACAGGGAGAAGTCTTCACTTTACTTGATTTATAGAGTTTGTGGATTCAGACGAAGAAAACGATGCAAGAGTGTCTTCTTTGATACCCTCTCCACGTTGGGCAGTTAAAATTAAATGCAAACCTAAAGTTATCAAAAAAATAAATTGATTTAAAACAATACAATATTCGTATTGATTTATACGATTATCTCTTATAATCTATTATAAGAGATAATCGTATAAATCAAAATTCTTACTATCTAACACTCGGTTTGTCGTTTCCCGATTCGTGGAATGACCGATGGGGTGACGAAGTTGTTGGTATTGTTCTTATCAGCTTTTTCCATATGGCAGTTACTTTGACTCGCGCATGCGTAGTACAAAGCTTGAGAAAAGGCATCACACAACCGTGGTGTTTTGTATATGTGTACGTATTATATGTTTGTAAAGTTTTTTCATCATTTTTATGACAAAATTCTTCATCATTTTTGCAATAAAAATTAAATAAGAGATTAATTTAATTGAATTATAAAATTAAATAAAATTTAACAATTTTATTTACATATTATTAATTATAAAAACTTTTTTAATTATTTCAGTTTTTATCAAAATTAAAAATTTATATTAAACTTAAAAATTAAAATTTAAAATTTTTGAAAGTTTCACTTCTACCACGTGTGAATTGCACACATGATTTTTTTTTGTCAGTCGCAGTATTTGTATATGTGGTCAGTGAGGTGATTTTTTTAAGCTTGCATCGATTTCGTCTGCCGGTCTTGACTTAGAGATAACAGAAAGTGTTTGTCGAAAATCTCCTGAAAGTTTGAGTAGAGTGCCTCCCATAACTTCAGAGTTTTCCCGCAAGTCTTTCAATGTTCTTTCCATAGCTTCGAGTGATTTTTCAAGTACCATTGTGTATTCGTCCTTATTTTATCTTGTTTTAGAAGTTCACCCCGTCCAGGTCTTCTTGAGATTTTCCATACTGGGAATTTTTCTTCGACTATATTCAACGGTAGTTGTAGGGTAGAATGGGCGGTTCCTTCTTCCATAAGTGTAGCCGTATGTCAAATGATGCCAGTAGTGAAGTGCGATGTGTTGTTTAGCGCGTATTTCTGCCAGCAATAGATTTATTAGCGGTGCGTCCATGTAAATAATTCTCCCAGTGTTGTTGTGGATCAGGTCCATGATAACGTTTTAATTTTTTTTTTGTCAATGGGGAGTGGTTTATTGTGAGTAATATATTGAAGTAATACGTTGATATTATAGCTTTTTTCCTTTGTAATTTTGAAGTTTAGCACACTGAAAGTATCCTGTCTTAGTGATCACATGTTGTACTAAGGTCTGGTTTTTTATTGCTAAACATTTATCTTCTAGATGAATGAGTGTTTCATTAAAGATGTCATTATTGAATTCAGTAGCCAGTTCTGGATGAGCTTTTTCAGATTTAATACAGTATATCATCACTATTGCTCTCTTTGAAGGAGTTCCATAGCTATTTTGGGTTCGATAGGTTATATGTCGTTAGTATTATGGTGAATAAGTTTTTGATTTGTTCAACTGAAGCGTGAGTGAAGCTTCTTGTAGTTTTAATAGCCTGCGGTTGTCATTTTCCAGTAGTCCCAAGTGTTGGCATGCTTCTCTGTTAAAGCTGTGTAATGCTCAACGTTAACGTGCGTCAGCGATCAACGCCGTTGACGAAAATATTTGTTAAGAGTTGATCAACACTTGCTGTTAATAAACGGTTGAAGTCGACGTCTTTTTACCTTGACGTACATTGGAACATTGCTTCGTTAGCGTTTTGACGTTATTCAACGTTAAATGCTAACTGCTGTCTGCTAAATGTTGAACTATTTACGCTCATCAATTAAATATATTGAATCGACGGTTTATGTATTAAGAAGCCAGCTCCTAGCTCCTCCAGCTTTTTGTCGACTGTTATTGTGTAATGACTTCTATAAGAAAATATGCAAGCAAGTATTTGCTCATATGTCCTAAACTTCCTATTTAAGATGAGGGTAAGATTATAATTGTTCCAATGTCGTCAATGTAATCGTTATTTATAATCGCATCTTGAAAATGAATATTTGTTTTTCCGTGCGTAGTTTCTTCTGATTCAGTCTTATGTAAAGCATCCACTCCGCTTCTATGTTTGCACACATATCAACCAGGAATTGTCGGAATAAACGGCGAGTATTGAGAATGTGATTGTATATTTCATTGTCTCTGATTATTAAGCGATAAGCATAGAACTTCTTGGAAGTGACTTCATTGATTATTTCAACGCCTGTTTCAGGTTGGATTTCTTTCACATTAAAGTGGTATCCGTCCTTTCCGTGCATAAATATTAATGGATATTGGAGGGCATTATATGAACGATGTGACTCTGTATAATGTTGTAGTCGTTCTCTTCTTCGTTATAGAGTTATGTCACGGATTGTGTTTTCATTGTCCACAATTACGATGCAACTTGTCTATTTGAGGAGCATTAAATCGACTTTCGTATTCTCCAGGTGGGCTGTTGTCGGCTCGAATTATAACTTTATAATCATCAGAAATCATTCAGTCTGGTGCTATTTTGAATATATGAATAATTTGATTGTATTTACGCAAGATCCTCTATATATCTTGGAATATTTCTCGTATCAATTCACTGATGTTTGTGCATCAATGATATGTTTCTATTTCTTCTTTTCCAATGAAATATAATTGCAGAAATGTATAGTCTTCGTTGGGTAGTGGTAGCAATGATCCCATTTTGTCCTTGGATGGGAAAATATAATCGATTTCATCTCTGTTGGTATTGATCGAAGTGACACCGAAAGGAGTCATTTGAAAGCAGGCGTTGCACGCTTTATAATTAGAAAAAAGTGTTGTTAATCCAGAGTTTCCCCGGTCATGTAATGTAAAAAATTTTGCGGAGGTGCTTCCAGTAGTGGTGATCGAATTTTTGTAATCATGCAATAGCTTCCTGGTGTTTCTCTACTGAATTTTTGTCCTTTGCTAATTTAGCGAATGTTATCCATTTTTTCGATTACGACGTGTTTGTGTTATATTCTTTTGTTTGGGTTGTAGTGGAATGCTTCATTTGCTAGGTTGTACTTGTCCGCACTTCTTGTAGAGTCATATTTTCATGGGTGGCTTGCGTTCGCAGTCTTTTATTTTAAGATTTTGTCTCAATTCTTTATTTTTTAGTTCATTCATTTCGTTGTTCTTTGGGTTCTCTGCTTCTCACGCTGCACATTTTCGTTCGTTGGGAGCGTAAATGTGCTTCGCGCTCTTCGACTTTTTCATTTTTTCTCTGTTCTTTTTGTTTTCGCCCTTTGACATAGTATTGTATAAAACATTGCATTGTATAAAATGTAAATCTAATCAACTTTTATTAAGAAATACACAAAGTATCCTTTAAATAATTTTCAAAGTTTATTTTTGATTTTTATTCAGTCACTGTTCCACTTTTATTACTCACACTTTACTCTTTGTTTTTATTCACTCACTGAACTTCATTGATAAGTAACTGACGTTCAACCCCAGGGCGGATTCAATTTTATATACCCCTACCAATGAATAGCCCCACCCATACAAAAAGGCTTCGATTCATCCAAAATTTTCCAGAACAGTCCACAACATTCGAGAGTGTTATGGAATGTTCCGCAATGACCTACTATGTTTCGGGATGTTCGTAAAGGTTCCAGACTATTTCCAAACATTCCACAACATTTCAGAATGTTTTGGGATGTTCTGGAATGTTGTGGAATGTTCTCGAATACTCTCGAATGTCTTGGACTATTCTAGAAATTTGTAAAGGGCGAAACTTCCAGCCCTTGACCACGCCCTTGAGGCAAAAACGGAATACTTCTTCATAGATGGGTGATAGAGGGCTACCACACCATATAACTCCCTTGATCGTACAGGGGCTGGAATCTGAAGTTTATCGGCACGCACATTGTACACTTACTTGTACAGTATATATTAATATTCTAAGAAAAAGAAGTAACGATATATAAATTAGAGGAACGGACACGTCAGTTAACCCACGGGGGTCTAGTTTTTGTTCTTTTCAAAATATAAAAGGTAAATCCTGAAGAAATAACCCTTGAACACTGATATTCCTAAAACGCTAACTCTAAGTGAAAAAGACAAGAATGAAAGGATAATAGAGGTGAGTGAAATTAGGAAGGTGTAATTTTAAATCAGATTTTAGAACTAATTTAATGTGCAAATGCAGACTTGATATCATACTGATAATACAAAAAGGAAAGTTTTTTGTTTGTTTATTTTCAGAGCTTCATACGTAAACTATTAATCTGATTAAAATAAAACTTCACAGTTATGTTTCGTTAATTCGGAATTAACAATGTTTTTTCATCAATGAATCTGAACTCGGTTTTGTTAAAAAAACTGTTAATTTACTTCATATGTAACTAGTGAAACCTTTTTATTCAATGAAACGACTGCTTCTACGGATGTCGCATCTTGACAAGTCAGTATACAATTTATACGTCGAAAGTATATGCACACGAACCCCTGATTTTTGATGAAGCTTATTCCGTATGTATGATGCTTAATCATGACGTTTTTGTTAGAAAATATAGACTCATGAAAAACAGATGACTAAACTACTTTGAAAGAGGGTAAAAACGTTATGGACCACGCAATGGCGTCTTTGAAAAAAGATGCTGTTGCATTGCTATTTTTTCTGTTTTTAAAATTGTACTGAAACATGATACTATTATAAAAGTTTCAACAAAGTTGATCATTTTTCAAGGCTAACTTTAATCAAAGCCCAAATTTGGCTTGTAAAATTAGCCAGTGTGTAAGATTCCAGGACCTTGACGCATAATAGAAAATTTCCAACTTTAGGTTTTGCCACTTTTGAGACACTCCATTGTATTGTATGTGAAATTGTACTGAAACATGATACTATTATAAAACTTTCAACAAAGTTGATCATTTTTCAAGGTTAACTTTAATCAAAGCCTAAATTTGGCTTGTAAAATTGGCCAGTGTGTAAGATTCCAGGACCTTGACGGATAATAGAAAATTTCCAACTTTAGGTTTTGCCACTTTTGAGACACTCTATTGTATTGTATGTGAAATTGTACAGAAACATGATACTATTATAAAAGTTTCAAAAAAGTTGATAATTTTTCAAGGTTAACTTTAATCAAAGCCTAAATTTGGCTTGTAAAATTGGCCAGTGTGTAAGATTCCAGGACCTCGACGCGTAATAGAAAGTTTCCAACTTTAGGTTTTGCCACTTTTGAGACACTCCATTGTATTGTATGTGAAATTGTACTGAAACATGATACTATTATAAAACTTTCAACAAAGTTGATCATTTTTCAAGGTTAACTTTAATCAAAGCCTAAATTTGGCTTGTAAAATTGGCCAGTGTGTAAGATTCCAGGACCTTGACGCATAATAGAAAATTTCCAACTTTAGGTTTTGCCACTTTTGAGACACTCTATTGTATTGTATGTGAAATTGTACTGAAACATGATACTATTATAAAAGTTTCAACATAGTTGATCATTTTTCAAGGTTAACTTTAATCAAAGCCTAAATTTGGCTTGTAAAATTGGCCAGTGTGTAAGATTCCAGAACCTCGACGCGTAATAGAAAGTTTCCAACTTTAGGTTTTGCCACTTTTGAGACACTCCATTGTATTGTATGTGAAATTGTACTGAAACATGATACTATTATAAAACTTTCAACAAAGTTGATCATTTTTCAAGGTTAACTTTAATCAAAGCCTAAATTTGGCTTGTAAAATTGGCCAGTGTGTAAGATTCCAGGACCTTGACGGATAATAGAAAATTTCCAACTTTAGGTTTTGCCACTTTTGAGACACTCTATTGTATTGTATGTGAAATTGTACAGAAACATGATACTATTATAAAAGTTTCAAAAAAGTTGATAATTTTTCAAGGTTAACTTTAATCAAAGCCTAAATTTGGCTTGTAAAATTGGCCAGTGTGTAAGATTCCAGGACCTCGACGCGTAATAGAAAGTTTCCAACTTTAGGTTTTGCCACTTTTGAGACACTCCATTGTATTGTATGTGAAATTGTACTGAAACATGATACTATTATAAAACTTTCAACAAAGTTGATCATTTTTCAAGGTTAACTTTAATCAAAGCCTAAATTTGGCTTGTAAAATTGGCCAGTGTGTAAGATTCCAGGACCTTGACGCATAATAGAAAATTTCCAACTTTAGGTTTTGCCACTTTTGAGACACTCTATTGTATTGTATGTGAAATTGTACTGAAACATGATACTATTATAAAAGTTTCAACATAGTTGATCATTTTTCAAGGTTAACTTTAATCAAAGCCTAAATTTGGCTTGTAAAATTGGCCAGTGTGTAAGATTCCAGGACCTCGACGCGTAATAGAAAGTTTCCAACTTTAGGTTTTGCCACTTTTGAGACACTCCATTGTATTGTATGTGAAATTGTACTGAAACATGATACTATTATAAAACTTTCAACAAAGTTGATAATTTTTCAAGGTTAACTTTAATCAAAGCCTAAATTTGGCTTGTAAAATTGGCCAGTGTGTAAGATTCCAGGACCTTGACGCATAATAGAAAATTTCCAACTTTAGGTTTTGCCACTTTTGAGACACTCTATTGTATTGTATGTGAAATTGTACTGAAACATGATACTATTATAAAAGTTTCAACATAGTTGATCATTTTTCAAGGTTAACTTTAATCAAAGCCTAAATTTGGCTTGTAAAATTGGCCAGTGTGTAAGATTCCAGGACCTCGACGCGTAATAGAAAGTTTCCAACTTTAGGTTTTGCCACTTTTGAGACACTCCATTGTATTTTATGTTGTTACATATTGTTATTTCTTTTCTGCAGTCGAAAAAAATGACTAACCGGTTTTGATTATGGAAATATTGACACAAATGTACTCCTATGGTTCAGTCGCGCTTTTTGTAAACTTTAATTAATGAAAATTATAAACAATTTCTTACGTTACGTACTTTAAAAAATAAGTTGATTGATAAATTATTAGGTTGACAACTTATAAACACGCCACTTTTTCCAACGGATTTCTGGAATGTCATAGAAGCTTGTAGAATTTTTTTTATAAAATGTGCCGGTATTTGAACTTTTGTGCAGTTTGCAATTCAGTAATCAGCAAGTAAAGAATAAATTCAAAATTGAAATATTTCGAAGTGAACTTAGAAGACCCTTTCTTCGTGAGTATTGTTTAGGGCGAAAAATCTGCAAAGCTTCACACAACAACGATGGATGACGGTATGTCCTCTTAAGACACACCCAAGTACTGGTTCCAAATATTCAAAGAATGGAAATTTAACCTATCCGATGAACCGTATACAAAGCAAACTCCTAAAAAAATTAAAGCCTTATTGAAACAGATCCCAGATTAAGCTCGCGTTGTTTAGAAGAGCTATTTTTATGTTCTTATATTACAAAAGAAATACAACTGTATGCTTGGGAAAGAAGAGGAAATATTCCGTTTGGCTACTACATGAGCTAATACTTTTCAACTTCAGAGGAATGTTTGCTTGAATCTACTGAGTTTCCATCGTACCAACGAGAGGTTAAAGTATCTAGTTACAGAAGATCAAAAATGGGTACCAAATGTTAATTTTTAGCATAAACGTGAGTGCTTAGGAGCTAGAGAAAAGGTAAACCTAGACCAAAATATAATATTGGACAATAGATACTTTTGAGTGCACGGTGGGGTATAAATGGAGTTATATATTGATTTATTCATTGGAAGCCTATTCACGCTAACAGTACAATTATAACTAAGATTTACTCTGAACGATTCAGCAGAACTTTGTTCAAATTAAAGTCAAGTTTATTTTTTACATGACAATGCTCAATCCCACGTAGCAAAAGTTACGCGTGAAAAACTACTTTCACTTGAATGGAGTATGCTACTTCACCCATCGTACTCTTCAGATCTTTTACCATCTGTTGCGCTCTCTGTCTAATGATTTACTTGTTAAAAAATTTAAAGACAAAAGTCATATCAAAATCGAACTTTACCATTTTTCAATCAAAGCCCCAAAGATTTCTACAAGGACGAAACTTTAGCTCTGTCTACACGTTGGCGACTAATATTAGATACCGACGGCGCGTATATATAATTAACGATTGAGTTTTACAAAGATGGTGGGTTTATAAGTTGCCAACTTCATCTATACCTGATAAATTGTGCAATCTTAGTAAAATAATTTAGGCTTAAAACATTTTCATAGCAGAGAAGCGACTGTTAGTGAAAAATATTTTATGTACCATTACTCTCCAATTTGAATCTAAAATTGCGGTATGAAAGTTTATGAATGGTAAAATCTGCAAAGTAAAGTGCGTTAAAAAAGATAAAAAGTGTAATCAATTAATTTCAGATATATCTTTAGTTAACATATCGAATTATTTACTGACAGTTGTAAGCATCGTTTGCTTAGCTAGAAGAATTCTGTTTAACGAAAGTATTATTATTGATAGGTAAATAAAGTCAAATATTAACCTTTGTAATGAAAATAGAATTTATTTATTGAACGGCTCATAAAACAAGTTACAGTCACGTAGACCTAAAATAAAAAGAAAAAAGTAAAAAACTATACTATAACTCTAATTATATGTGCACGAAATAGTTAGAATATTTATGTACCTATACATTTTCAAGGGTTACTTGTGTTGTTAAATATATTATAAAATGTATTGATCAATTATTAAAGTTATTAATAAATTAGAACTATATTATTTTCTACATACTGAAAAAAACATTAATTTTATTGTAGCTGGTTTTTAGTTATAATCTAAATTTACAACAAAACATTAATTCTATCGTAGCTGGTATTAATTTATAAATATTATACTTTGTATTTCCTTTTTAAATGTTAATAATTGCGGTTCAAGAATGTCCAAGGACAGATATTGAGAAAAAATATCATTATGCAATCGACAAATTCAAATTTTGGGGTTATAAAAAGAGGTATTATTTTCATGAACTTATGGTACGGACAGTAACGGGATCTGAGTAACGGGTAGTAACGGGATCTGAGTCGAGTGTTTAAGTTAAGTAGAGAGAGGAGATAGGGACAATCAACATGTATGATTTTCTATAAATATGAAATAGATAAACGCTTTTTCTCCGCGCAGCTAGTGATGACAAATTAAATCTCTGTAGTTGGATTTCATAGGATCTATACTCTCGTCCAAGATGAAGTCGGAATTAATTTGTTTGATGAATACAGTATTGACTTATTTGCACAAATGTACTTGTATGAAGTAGAGACAACGAAGAGATGACGAGCTACATGAAATCTGCAAAGAAATTTTATTAAGTCAATATTGAAAAGCGAAGGCTCGTGCTGAAATGGCACATACGGAGTGGAAAAATAAATGATATACGTTTTTAGAGTATTAATTTTTTTTAACTTATATATTTTTATTCTATTTTCTGTTTTTAAATATTTTTTTTTCATACTTTGTTTTAATTTAATTATATTTATACTAAACTTATCAAGGTAATTAAATTTTAAATATTTACACAAGATTAACATTTTAAACAAGTTGAGAAATTTCTGTTGTGTTGGTGTTGTGTTATGTCAAGTTATGTCGGATTATGTTAGGTTATATTGGATTGTATTGGATTATGTTAGGCCGGGTCATTTTGGATGACGTTGGGTTGGTTTAAGTTGTTTCTTTGGGTCATACTGTGTTGGCTTATATTGTGTTACATTCGATTTGTTAGATTAGGTTTGGTTGGTTACGCGCTAATGCATATATTTACATTAAGTGTAGATAAATGAATCTACATATGGCACTGCTTTTTTAAATATATTCACAATAATATTAAAGAAAAGTAAATAAAATATGCAATGTTTTTTAAAATGTTGTGTGTCATGTAAGACATCGTTTGAAAGGGTTTTTGTTATGAGGAATATAAAAACATTTCTTTTGATAATTTTCTATTCTATATTTAAAAATATATTCTAAATAATATTTCAAAATAAAGCCATTCCTCCCCTCCCCCATATTATTTTTGGACCTATTGCACTATAAACAATAAAAAAACAAGGTTCGGAGAATGTTATTGGAAGATTATAAAAAAAATTATGGCAATTGTCGTAAATATCACTAATTTTTAACCTGTGAAAGACATAATTGACAATATATATAATATTTATTAATAGATTATGTAAAAATACTATGTACACTAAACGTAAGTAGAATAACCGTATTGTTAATTTTTGTATTTCAGAGGTTCTTTTTATTTGAAAATTGCTACGGAGTAAACGTGAGTTAATAACTTATTAAAAAAAACAACAAAAACTAGTGCCAGTTGAAAAGATGAATTTCGTAGAATTTTTACTGCATCTATTATTTATATTTATTAAGGAAATATATATAGATATATATATATATATATATATATATATATATATATATATATATATATATGTATATATATATATATATATATATATATATATATATATATAATTACACGAATTTTAAGCTTCAAAATCGATAGTAATAATATCTTTCTCCTCTGCAAATATCTGCAGTCTGAAGTATTATACTTAGGTGTACAATTTATCTGTTAATAATTCTTCGACTGTAAAAAACAAGGATATGCGATCACATACAACATATCACAAGTGGCAAGATCTACAAACGGAAATGTTCTGTTATCCTTCGGGGTCCTGGAAATTTACATAATGGATAATTTTTACAGAGCGAAAAATTGGGTTTTCATTGAAGTTGTCTCTAAAAAACTACTCCTTCGAACTTTAATAACGGTAACACGGTTCATTAAACTTTTTTCAAACAAAGGAAAACACGCAACGAAAGACGCCATTGCATGACGCATAATTTTTTCACTTTTTCTAATTTTACTTTTCCGCTTTACACGAGTCTATGTTTCGTAATGAAAATTCCGAGACTCGGCATTATAAATATTTGGTGATTTTCTAAAATTATATCTCAGCGAAAATCAAACCAACTTTCTTTACAAAAAATACAACTTACTTTAGTTTAGTGGTTCACCAAAACAAAACAAATGCAACTTACTTTAGTTTAGTGGTTCACCAACGTTTTAATTTTTTCGCTCAACACAGCATGTCCAATATAAAAATTTTCTTTTCGTCTTTTTCAGAAATTTCAGTAATAAATACTTATTATATTAATACATAACTAAATCTTCCATAATATTCATTTCATTGTGCTTTTCAATTTATTCCCTTCAATTGGAAACACAAATATTATTTTAAATATAATCGATAATTAGTACATTCATCATAGTTTCAATGCTTTGGACCTATTAATCTACTAATATTCTTATTATTTCATTCCTTTTTAAATACTTACTAATATCCTAGTCGCTTTATACTATCTTGCATATATATTCATCTGTGTACCAATTTCCTAGTTTCTTTAAGCCTTATTTACAAAGGCTTGTGTGTGTACTTACCCACTTACTTGTCTACCTAACTTTTAATAACTTGGATGCTTTATGCCTTTGCATAAATCATTAAAAGTTATCTGTGTAAAAAACAAAATAACATGGCACAAGGAAAAGTGCTATATACTTAAAATTCAACTAATATGCTTTGAATTATAATAACACAAATATTTATAAAGAGACGATTTGCAAAAAACGTCATCGTACATCACGCCACTATTCTAGAAAGAAATATATACCAAAGAACTTTTTTTTACATACTCTAAATGTATATATATATATATATATATACATATATATATACATATATATATATATATATATATAGTTCCGAGTTGCACTGCCAAAAATTTCGACTTTTAGTTAAGCGAATACTTGTGTCATCAAGTGCTGAACGACACTATTAAAACACTGCATCTTTATTTGAAGCAATTACTACACTTTACTAGACATTCATACCTTTTTTTCAATTTAGCATTCATGGAGAAAAATGTTTTTTTAAAGATGTTCCAAATTTAACGTTTTGGCTTTTTCTTATATGCTTCACATAACAATTCGTGTATTGTGAAACCTTATTCATTTATATCCTGACCCATAGACAGGTAATCAAAAGGAATAGGTTATTTCTAAAAGACCTAAAGCTTTGAAATTTGGTACATATATAATGTTCAGACTAGCAATGAAGGAAAAGGTGTTGAACTTGATCACGGTGGTTAATTTTCAGCCATTTATCGTTTCCAATGGGAAGCTAATGGTTACACAGTTCTTTTTACATGGGAAAGTGATATAGAAATAAGAATTTATCACAGTCAAATTCAATATTGTAATAATATATTTATTGTACTCAATAAACCTTGATCCAAAACTCGAACAGCCAAGCTCTGAAAGAATGTCTGCTTTACCACATTACTTTTTCTTGATAACTTAAGTAAAATTTTGGCCCTTTTCTGATCTGATGATTTCTGATCAGATAACGATTACTGCAAATAATAATTTTTTTTGGAGCCCAATTGAGTCTACCGATATTTTATTTACAACGAGGTTAGATCTTGTAACTATAAGAACACATTTATTATGTCTTTAACAATTAATACAATTCACTTACACCTATTACGCGTAGGAATTTTATCGCATTATAAGCAAGATGACCACTCGTATCCGCTATATTGATTTATTTCCACAATTATGTAATTGGTGATATGCCTGAACTCATAAGAAATAGTTACACTATCCATTTACCAAAATCCATCAGAATATTTAAGATAAATGAGCAAGATGAAATCATACACGAAACCCTATGATTTGTTATATATATATATATATATATATATATATATATATATATATATACATAAATACACAGAATAAGAAAAAATTAATAAATAATAAATTAGCTTATTGGATTGATTAAAAAATATTGCAAGCGTGGATTTACGATTTATTTTAGCAATATCCTGTCTGTTAATTTGCACACTATTATTAGACAAGTTTTTAGACCATTCTACGTAATCAATATAAGTAAATGCAGTAGCGTTAATAATTTTTAGTATCGATGATTATGGATGAAAGACAACTTCAGTGAATTTTTTTATAAGAATTTGTCGAGACATCTGACAATATTGGCAGCCAAATATATGAATACAATTTTAGTATCTATCAATGCTGGATGCCCAATGGTTTCATTTTGGTCTGCAAGCTTTGCTTCTGAAGCAAGGATCTTGAATATGCTCCTCGATCGAGTCAATCAACTACATAACGAATGACAGTATACAGATCAATCTAAATAGAGCACGTACGACATAGAAGAGGAACTCGCTTTTACTCATGACGCAATTAAATATTCACAAAATGTTTGTCGTGACATAATATTTAAGAGCTAAAAATCCGAATAAATTTTAAAAGTGAGTAGCTTGTAAATATTTTCTCCTAAATCAATAAAATATAACTGTAGCGCTGTTGTGGTGACGAAGTAGTTCACATTGCAATACTCGCCACTAGTCGCGCCTACTGAATCCTTCGGGGTAGAGATAATTTGGAAAAGCCTAAACATAATCTATAATATCAAAAGTTCTCTTGTGCTATCCTTTTGGGACCAAAGTGATATTTTTTGAATTGCTTGTAAATAGCAAGACAGTTACTGCGGACGTACATCAGTAGACATTTTTGACTGACACTCTTTGACAAAAAATGGAGGAGACCTGTGCATGTTGACATACTCTTATTTGTGTGGTTCAGGATGAGCCAGAAAAATTTTAATAGAAAACTGTAATCTATTCACTTATTTTACATATTTGAAATAAAAAACGTTATCATCTTCCTTTTGCTAAGCAAATCACACACTGAAGAAAAAAGTACAAGGATGTTTTCTGATCTGAGCGATGACCTGGAAAATTTTTCTATTATGTGAACTCTTGGTTTCTGAATGGAATAATAAAAATATTATGAGTTTGTGGTAGGTTCATATGGTAAATATATTTTCAAATAATACCAGAAATCAATACAAGTTCTAAAATTGTTCCACATGGTTACTATCAATCACTTTCCCGATTTTATTTTAAAAAAAACGAGATTGTTCAAAAATACTACTAAAAATTATTCACGTTTAAAAATTTCGAAATATTTTTTAAATTTTATTTTTCATTTTGGATTAGTTTTCAAACATAGAGCGGACAGATAGACAAATACAGATGCCTGTTTTGGCAATACGTGTAAAAATTCTACTGATCAGGAATTTGCATTATCTAGACTAAATATTTAAAAGTAAGCTATTGAAGCTACTCTTCTTATAGTTACTGCCACAGTATTTACAATTTATACTTGTATACTTCTTGGTAACAGAAAGATTAACAATTTTCCAATTTTCTTCTCAGAATATAAACTAGAAATGTGAGATAAAGACCAAAAAATTCATAAATTTTTACGTGGTGAAAAACATGTCAAGTTAAAGTATCATGGGACTCGGATATTCCTTAAGCAAGACATTAAAAAAGCAGAAAGTGAACATTTTAATTATAGCAGTCACATTTATTCACATTTTGCGTATATCAATTGAGACACTCCAACGCCTTATTACTCTCGTCCATGACTGGATTCACGTAGTGTCTTCCATACACCAACTCTCTTTGAATAATTTCCAAAGTCTTTCCCCTTGTTTCGGGTAGCTTATAATATACGTATATAGAGAAGAGGACGATAAAAGAGGCAAAGAGGAAGAATGGTGCAGGTCGTCCCCAATATGCCGTTATAGGATGAAACATCTTCCAAGCAACGAAGAGTGTAATCCAGGACACAATGACCGACAAACTCGCCATGAGCACCCTTATCTAAAATAAATTAAATTACACTTAAGAAGAAATATGTGTTTTTCTATAAAACAAATAATTATTACGTACGTACGCACTTAGTCATACCATTATTGTGTGTGTATATATATATATATATATATATATATATATATATATATATATTTATATATATGTGTATATATATATATATATATATATATATATATATATATATATATATATATATATTGGACGACGTATTTGTAAAGGATACCAAATACGAGTGTCAAAATTCAGCCTGAGGAAACAAATGAGGTCAAAAATTAATTAAAAGATAACCATATGAATCATTACTTGAAAATGCATCATATGGAAGTTGAATACCAATAAGCTATATCATACAAATTTAAACAATTTCAATTTTAAATGTACTATATGTAACTCACCTTGTAATTGAACAATTCCATCTTTATAATAAGAATAAGTGAGAAGCCTCCTGCTGTGTAAGAGAACAGACAAACACTAGCAGCTACTAAGGGTATCCATGATGGAGCATATATACCCTTGTCAATTAGCACATTCCATATTCCTAAAGCCAACATTCCAGCAGCTGTCACTCCAAATGTTAAGAAGTAGAGCCCCTAAATCAATACGACACTATTTTTTCTACATTTTAATCATTCACTTTACGGACTTCTTTTTTAAATATTGAATATATTTGGCGTTAATTTTGTAGAAATTCGTTATTCTCAATTAAATGAAACTACGTGATGTAGTATTATTTCTACTTTCTTTAATTTCTTTACCACGACCTAGGTTTCGTTGTATTACAACATCTTCAGATCTTTGCTAATATCCCACCTGAAGATGTTGTAATACAACAAAACCTAGGTCGTGGTAAAGAAATTAAAGAAAGTAGAAATAATACTACATCACGTAGTTTCATTTAATTGACTTCTTTTTAATAATTATGGATAAATGACTTTAAACAAATGTTAAAACGGTGCATTTTACATTGTCTCATGAATAGATAAAAAAATTCATAATCGCTTGTGGTTTTAATTATTTCATAAGTATTCTATAATTTTTAGAAACAATTGTAAAATTCACTAAAATTAATTTGACTAATATTAGTTAAAGAAATGTTATGTTATGCAGGGATATACAAACATATGAATATGTTATATGTTCAGGGTATCAAAATAATAGATACACTGAGTGTCCTGATAACGCGCATAAAAGACAACAACGCTTATAATTTTGCATACACCTAAATGGTTTCATATGTTATTTAAGTAATTGTAAGTAAAGTCCATTTTCGTACATAGACCGATGATTTCCCATATATTCTTCGTTAACTAAAACTCTCTGTAGTTTAAATAAATATTTGAAAACTCAAAGTTTAGCAAACAAATTTACATGGTGATAACTTAAACATATGACTGGTTATTTATTGGTCCTTTATATATCATTAAGTTAAAGGATAGTAAATAACTTATAAGTACGGTAAAAGACACAAAAACTTAGCTGCCCAATAAATTTGATTCAGTTATATATACTTCCCTGATGTATATAAATCATCATGTCATTGTACAAGAAATAGTAAAATCGATTTCGGTAGTCGGAGTCAAATAATTGGACATAGAAATCTTCATATGAAATGCGTGTTTTACTATAGCACGATAAGCAAAGGTCTACATATTGTTTTGATATAAACTACTTAATATTGTATAAACAACTTACCCTACGACCCAAGCTCTCTACTAAGTTCCCAGTGAAAAATGATCCAAAACACATAATGCATGCCACTACTATCGCCTGCTCATTCGGTGACATCAAGCTTCCAGTTCTTTCAAATACCGAGGAGGCGTATATGATGACCGTGTAGGTGCCACACCAGGATAAAGCCCATTGAAGAACAAATAAAGCTTTAGCACCCTCCCTCGTCGCCTTATCCTTAACTATAAACCATATTATGTATCCGTAACTATAAAATGTAAGCATGGCATTCTAGATATAAATTTAGATTGATTATTTACAAAAAAAAAGAAAGAAAAGCCTTATTGTTAGCATTGGGCTAGTGATGAATAAATGTGCCCAACATTTTATAGATATTCGCTCTGGTAATACTCAAACGGAATTTGCTTTTAAACTGCAAAGCACAAAATAACTTTTCAATTGCAGTACGGAAACATGAGAATAGCTCTTCCAGATCACAAGAACTTGACCTAAGATTTGTTTGAATAAGGGTTCTTTTTTAATTTTTCTAAATAGAATGAGAGTAAACCATCATCATGTATAACGTTGTGCTCGCTTTTCCCACTTATGTTAAGTATTTCTCTTACTCACCAAAAATTGTTGTTCACACCGTTTATATCCTTTACTACTAAAGATATTCTAGCATATATTCTACCGTAAACATAGGTTTTTGAAAAGTCTAAACAAGTTCTCTTCTTCTTAGAAAAAATACGATTTGTAACTGTTGGACTGATCATATTGCTGAAATCCAGAGCATTTCCAAGTTCAAAATCAATTCTTCATACACCAAACTTAATATGAGGTAAATTCTGTAATAAAAATATTATCAAAGTTATATCTTCCAGATTTCCGTCGTAATACTCATTTTTTTATTTTAATTTAATGCAGAACAAAAACCAAACAAGTTCAAAATTTTACAGCATTATAATTTTATAATTTACGACATCTTAAATTTGGTGTATGGAGAATTACTTTAGAACTTAACGATGTCTTGGATTTCAGCAGTTTTGTTAGCCTAAAATTTATGATCGTTCAAAGAACATTTGTTTTAAAAATCATTCCCTCTCCGCAACTTTTCTTTGCCTATTCTTTTTCGATATACATTAGTCTGTAAATCTGGCCCATAAAAGAAGATAAATGCATTGTGCTCTATCTAACTTTTTCTGGACTTTCAAATCACTAAGATGAAAGTTTTTAAGTGAAATCCAGGAATCTTTTTTATCTCAATATAGTGAAATCCGCTCAAATTTTTTACAGCAACATAAACTTCGCCACAGAAAAATAAAGAAATATTAATGTAAAGTGATCGTTTTCAAAACTCAAAACGTTGTTTATGTGAAAATTTATGGTTTAAACTAAATATATTGGAAGCTCTTCCCAGTAAACAATGCTCGAAATGGTATTAATTTTTTTAACTCTTTCTTATTTATATATTAAGCAATGACTTAATGTTATGGCAAGTGTCTTTACTTCTATTATAATATCCCATTGAATCTGTTCTATTGCACCAAGTGAATTTCTTGGAATTTTGAATCAAGTGATTTTTTTACTGTTGTTTCAATTTCTTTAAGCCAAAAAAAAATAAACTGAAAAAGTTCTACTTACTGCGTTTCCATCGACGTATTTTATGCAGTTTACCAAATTATTAGTGACAGTGAGACATGATCGCTAATGGAACAAAATTAGTTTTGGATCTCCTAATAATTAATGTTATTTCATTCCTTCTCTTCAAGTACAAACACCACTCACCTACTATTTTATTACAATTAAAAGTAGAACCTATTTAAAACTAGACGGTAAAACCCTAACAACTGATTAATAGTAACACTAATTGTTCAGTTGTAGTAATATGAAAAAAAATTGTACATGTTTCTTTGAGTTGATTTATTGTTAAATTTTTCACCACTAAACATTTCCAATTTAAAAGATTTAAAGCATGATGTACTTTCATTTTACGGTGTTTGCTAATTATATTTTGAATTCTACAAGGGCTGTAAATATTTAAAAAGAAACTTACACACTGCTCTTAAATTCATCTGATTAATATCTTTCATTTGTCTGTCTTCCATTTCCAGTTCTCTTAAAACTATTTTGACTTTCTCATCTCCGGGTGCTATATTTCGAAACCAGGCAATAATTCTGATGGCATCCTATAAATTTTCGTTATACATATTAGAAATAAAATGTAATAGTTGAAACATAATATTTAAATTATTTAATGAATGGGCAGCTAACTGACTGAGTGACTAATTAAAATGTTTGGGCGCGTCAGCTCAAGTTTTCAATTTACCGGTTATTGTTGCTTTTCTGACAAGACTATTGGAAAATAAATTAGATGAAGTTATCTTGTCGTATCTATTATCAAAATGTTTTGGGCACACTAATAGGGTTTGCTAGAATAATAGCTGTAATCAAATATATGTACATGAAATACAGTAAAAGGTCTAATGGGTTTATAAACAACTGTGGAGCCCTCGCTTTATAACTGTTCAAACACAGGCTTAGCAGGGGTTTTTACATTGGTTTTACATATTTCCTCAAATTAGCGACTCATTCACGTAGCTGTCTTGTAGCGACTAGTGTATGCTTATTTTTTAAATATTCAAACGCAATGACTTACGTATTAAGCAATAATGAGGGTCACATGTATTTGATCATGAAAGCTCTCTCGACTCTATCTAATGACATACTCTTTTCCAATCTTCACCGCTCTTCTTTTAAATTACGGCGCCTCAAAATGACTGTAACTCTTAGCTCTAAATGTTATGTTTAATACACTAATTTTATATCTAATCCCAGCAGTTCTACTCACTTTTTGCGCAAGAGAAGCTGTGCGGTACTCCGCATTGCTACCTTCAAAATTGTTTTACTTGGCATGTATCCGGGTGACTGGGTGACAGAAATAATATTTCTAATATATTAGAAATATAAATATTATTTATTTAAAAAAACACATGACAAAAATAAATTAAATACACTCGTCTAGTGGTAAATATAAAATGAACATGACTATGTGGTAATCCAATGTGGCTACAACCTTTGCAGATTGCTTATGAAATAAACATATATCGCTCTAAAATAGCTCCGAAATAGTGATCTGCTAGTTAACATATTAATTTTAATTAAAAACCCATAATAATCAATATTACGGATGTTGACCAAGTCTATAAAATGTGAAACTGAAGTTTCAATATCAACGTTCAATGGTTATTTCGCTATGCGCCTGTAGACATGGCCCCGTTACTCTTTTCTAAATTAAGTTACTCACCTCTCTACGACCAATATGAAGAAGATAAGCTGGTGATTCAGGCGCAAAAACGCTGAACGCAATGAGGTGAAATAATGGAAAACAAATCATTATGTATAAGTTGGTGTAATAATTCAAGTATGCTCCAGTGATATAAACCAACAGCACGCCCAACTTGTTCATGAAAACCCCCAAAGCAGTGAAGGTCGCGCGAGATTCTGTATCACTTATTTCCTTGTAGTACATGGCCGTTAACCCGGAAATTGATCCAGCTGAAAGGCCAGCCAGAAATCTTGCCAGGATGAGGAGGCCTGGTTTAACGGTAAAGATTTTGATGGCCCAGCAAAGCTGAAATAAAATTAATATCATGGAGCATTAGATGAACGGTATTATTTCATCAAATTATATTTTTAAGAACTTGTATTCGAAAAAAAGAAATAACTCATAAAACTGGTACTCTTCGATACTTTTAAACATTTAATCTTACATAACTTACTTAATATTAATTTTTTAAGCTTACTTACTTAATATTTAGTTTTTACAATCTAAATACGTTGCAACGTACCATACGCCATATCTTTCGCAGAAGAAAAAGCATTGTGAATATTAGAAATAGAGGCAGATTTAGGGTAACTGCTATAGTTTTGCTATAACATTTCTGTCAGGTTTTATCAATCCTGTTTTTTCTGCGTTTTCCTGTTTTTGACTCAGTATTTTCGAAAGTAAAGAGGCAGTATGCCGTAAATTTAAAATAAGTTTTTAAATATGTAATTCCAAATTATAATTTTTTGTATTCCTCATAACAAGCCTTTTCAATTAATACCTTAAATGATATCTAAAATAAACATAAAACTTTTTTTGGACTTTATCTATCTTTTCTTCAAATGTTTTACGAATAATTTCAAAATGTTGGTCTTGTAAAATATATGGAAAATATGTGGGGTTAATAAGATATATTCCTCTGCCAAACTTACAATTTTTTCTGTTGCATGGTTTCTGAAAAAACCGGCATTGAAAATAGAAAAAACTTTAATGGATTGCCTACTACGTCTTTCGTAGGCGAAACATTATGGGGAATGTTCCCAAATTGATAACATCCAGATTTATTGTTATTGTTTTCCTTCAACCTCTCCATCTGTTTCTGTAAACCCATATATTTTTCGCAATTTTAGGATGAGTAGTTTGATAAATTAGGGTGAACATGTATTTTTGCACATTTTTAACTGAAGATATAATACTTAAATTCTTGAAGGGTGACAAGGGTCACCCTTTTCTCTAAATGTAGAATTAAATAAAAAATTCTCCGGGTAATTAATTTGCCTTTCATTTAAAGTCCATATAAATATTTCTGAGTTTTAGTAGTTTTCATGGAAAAAGTTTGAGATGAAAACCTGATATATCTTAATGATAAAAAATGTTAACCCGCGTTTATTTAAATAGTCAATACCTCAAAAATTTAAACCTTATTTGTGGAGATGACAAATAAAGCATTTGTTTCATTATTGTTTGGTTGCAAAAGCTAATTGCCGAACATCTATAAATATCCTCGCACCACACACGTGAGTCTCAATCTACCAACTGCTGTCACTAGAGTAACTTGCTGTCACTAGAGTGGCTTGTAGCGCTACGTTCTGATAGCAAATTCGTCGTCATTTCTTTATTAGTGGTTTTCAGTCGGCTGATTAGATCTCCACATTTGTTGGATTGATGTGTGTACTATTTATTTAATGATACTGAAAATGAAATTAATATTAAAATAATTAGACAAGGAGTATCATTACATTATTTGTCATTTAGCAAAAGAACAAAAACTTTAAAAACATACTTTTGGACAATTACAAAAAATAAGCCGCTATAAAGAGCTGATATGTAATAAAAATAGCAATAAAATCAGCTATAACAGAGAAAATAATCGAAAATTATTAAATTAATAAAAAAGGCTTTTATAGAATGAAATTTAATGTAAAATTAAACGAGGTTTTTTTTATAAATATCTTATTTATATTCCCTTTCGGAAATCCTAAGCTTCCAATTAAAATGCAACGTTTCCATTTCATTTTTCGACTATAAAATTCGAAAAAAGCAGAAATAATTCTAAAAACTAGCATTTAAGTAGAAACTAAAATAAATTATTTCGTTGATTCTTTTGACAACAGCAATATGCGTATTCTGGCAGGAAATTGGCCTTTTTTCGAAAAAAAAAACGAAATCGGCTCAGTACCTCAACCATATTCTACGACAATATTAGAATAAAGATATATTTTCATATTCTGTGAATTAATTTAATTCGTCAATATATATATGTATATATATATATATATATATACATACATATACATAGACATACATTTATGTATTGGGTCTTTTAATAAGTTTTAACCCTGAGTTGGTGTCAACAATTTTTATTAAAAAAATTATATGTTACACTAAATTTCATTTAAGTATGCACCATTATTATCTATTAGTTGTCGCCATTAAGTTGGCAGTGAAAATATAGTAAAAAACTATGCGAGGTCGTTTTGGAGTTCTTCTTTTAGGTCGAATTTTTTTTTCAAGTAAATGATTACTTAGGCCCTGAATACATGGCAACCAGAGGGCGCAGTGACCGGTGAATATGGTGGATGAGTGACTAGAATCCAGCCGAGCTCCTCTAATTTATCACGAGTACCTTTTGCGACATGTAGTCTAAAATTATCGTAGAAAATAAATACAATCCTGTTGACTACTCGATTTCTTAGCTTTTCCGTTCAATTGTTTACAGTAAATATTTGCATTAATTGTAGCCCTTAACATTCCACCAGCAGTTAAGTATCAACTTTTTGGCGCTTATTTCAGGTTTGGATACTGAAACTCCTGTTTCTCCAACACCCAGCCGTTGAGGTTTATGTGAATGGTTAACATATGTAACCCACTTCTCATCGCCAGTTTCCAATTGATTCAGCCAGTCAAAGTTACGTTTCAATGTCAATAAATGTTGACAACTATCAATTCTGCACTGAAGGTGGTATGATGACAACTCGTGATGTATCCAAACACCGTATTTTGTAACTTTTCCCAATTCGTGCAAATGTGTTTCTACGGTGCCAAGACTGCAGAGTAGCTCATCTGCCAACCGACAAGTCGTCAGTCGAGGATCTTTAACAATCAGGCATTGTAATCGTTGAAAGTCCAATTCAACAGTACGTCTAGTACCGGGGTTCATCCTCAAGATCGTAGTCTTCATTCCTGAAGTTTCTGAAGCAAATCTTTGCCGTCGCGTAAGACACCGTGGACTCGCCCATCCCACGACATACATGATTTGTGGCAGTCTGCATCGTGACCTATACGAAGTTCGTAAAGTTACATAATCCGTATTTGATATCGATTTGAATACATTGTCTTTTATTTACCGATATATATATATATATATATATATATATATATATATATATATATATATGTATATATATATATGTATATATGTTTAAATATATATATATATATACACACACACACATGTAAACTCAGAGAGGCTGATATCCCTGAAAAAATATAATTTTTCAAATTTGCGGTCATACAATCTCGATTTTTGTTATTAAAGCCAATATCTCTTGAGGTCTTACTAAAACTATTTAAAGGCTTTCCACAGACGTGTCGAAGAACTTTACGAATATAGAAAATATCTTCCTACGGAATTTTAATTCTCTTTAACCAAAATATTTTTTATTTCAAATTTTAAATAATTTATTTTCAAATTTTTAATCTTAAACATTATCTCAAATTTTAAATATTATTTTTAAATCTTAGTTTTTAATCAATATTATTGTAAAAAACTCTGAATATTATTACCTCGGCTCAAAATTTTTATATATTTCCTAAAGAATCATTTGGTCAGTTATTGAAAAACTTTTAGTTTTTATTTTAAGTTCTAGGAAACTCATAAAAATTCCTATTTATAAAACGAAAAATTATCGACAAAGAAATATGTGAGAAACAATTTAATTTGGATCATTGGCGGCCAGCGGCCCTCATCAGACGACAGGCTGAATGAAATATAAAATAATTAATTAATTAAATAAAAGTAAATAAAAACCATAGAAATCAACACATACAGCCTGCGGCACAGCGGATACGACTAAGCTGAATTTCCTTCCACAAGTTTCGGCCAGGAATGCGAACAAGATAACGCTGGGTATGGCGGTTCCTGCAACCACGCTGGCCATCCAGGATATGGTCTCGTCCGTTAGTGGTTCGTTTGTGATTGTGCCGTTGGACTTTAGAATCGGAATCGCCGATGATATCCACGCCATCTGGGCACCATGAATTAAGAAAGGGTTCGCCGCTGAAATTCAGGGTTGAAAAATAATTATCTTATTGTTTTATGCATAATAATTTACCAATTAATTAACCTCACACTGACAAGAGTTTTTCATTTTCATTTGAATTTATTTTATATTAATTTTGACGTACTTTTGAATGCATGTACCGAATTCAATATAATTATATATATATATATATATATATATATATATATATATATATATATATATATATATATATATATATGTATATATATATATATATATATATATATGTATATGTGTGAATGTATGTGTGTGTGTGTGTGTGTGTGTGTATATATTAAAACATTCAAGTGGAGATTCAATATGTTACATAAGTATTTCCCATTTATTAAAAAAGGGAAAAGGGGAAATGAATTTTTAGGAGAACTGCAAAAATTGTTATGCTACTAAAATTAAAAAAAATTTTACTTTAAAAAAATAAGAATAAAAATAATTTAAAAAAGGTTAAAATATCTTAATTACAGAAAAAAACAAAAGCCATCTTTTTAGATTGAGAAAGTTAATATGTTTTTTCCCAATTTCCTGAAAAAATCTTTCCCATGTTTTCATTGTTCTTACTTGATTTGACTAATATCATTCCATCTTTAAATGAACCAATTTTATATTTAACAACAACAATTGCATTAGTTATCATCTTTCAATAAAACTAACAAAATATTTTTGACTCACCCGTGCACGCCACTTAAAATGAAAATTAAAAGTTATTGGTTAAGTTACGAAAGCGCAACTACAGGACGATATTAATTATAAATTAAAGGACGATCTTAATTGTAAACTAAAGGATGATATTAATTATAGCTGGAACTAAAGGACGATATTAATTATAAGCTAAAGAACGATATCAATTACAAACTAAAGAACGATATTAATTATAGCTGAAACTAAAGAACGATATTAATTATAGCTGAAACTAAAAGACGACATTAATTATAAACTAAAGGACGACATTAATTATAAACTATAGGACGATATTAATTATAGCTCAAACTAAAGGACGATATTAACTATAGATAACTAAAAAGGTTGCAGTTTTATCAGAAGATTGTTGAGAACTTTAGATCGGTTCCATATGTAATAATTGACTTAAATAGGTATAAGAAGACAATGAATTAAACAATTAAATTTACTATGTCGAGATACGGCCCACGATAGAAAATAAAGTCCGGTTTCATATCAAAAATCGATATTTTTTTATTTCTAAAGATTATGTTAGTGTATACGCTTTTAGACGGGATGTATTTTATTATAATTAATTTTAATATCCTATATTAATAATCAAAGTCGATTTCAAAATTATCAAGAAATATTTTTATTTATTTTTGAGTAATCAAAACTATTTAAAATATGTACAAAAACTTATTCTCAAATACCAAAACACAAATCAATATAAAAGTGAAGTGCTGCTACTTAAATTATTACTCAATTATTAAACAAATAATTGTAGCAAATATTTTTAAAAAAATAATAAATATTATATAAGTTAGTATACTCGTTTTTCTTCAAAAATTTTATTTTAAATAGATTAACTAGGTACCCTGTAATGAAAAGAAATTAAATAGGTTAATTATATATGATAATTTTCCATGAATCAAAATTTTCTGAATCGAAGATGAGACGTAGTATCATTCATAATTATTCAAATAAATCCTGGCAATTTCCATAGCATAATTGCCAAATTTTACAACATTCATCATCACACCTGATGAAAACGACTGCAGAATTATATAAAACCGTTTAATCAAATTAACCTATTAATCAAATTAACCTATTAATCAATTAACCAATTAATCCTGCAATTTCAGCAGAGCACCTTGCATTGTAAAAAGATCATCTGGCAGTATTACCATCATTAGTATTATCACTACCTTGTCGTGGTTCGTCGATAATCAATCCTAGCTCGTCACGAAAACCTTTTTTGTACCAGAGTTTTCTTCTCTTGCCTTAGCCGTTCCTTACCTTCGCTGTTAGCTGACCATATTTAAGAAGAAAGATTGTAGGAAATATGTAGTATCATTTCCATTCAACGAATACAGGCATGCAATGTAGACAGTCCGAATTGATAAGAATCTTTATTTTCAGTTTAGTCAAATATTTCATTCGCCTTGGAGCAGCTCCACATATTGTACATGTGGAACCAGAAGGTGTATTCGTCAATACCTGAGCTACTTTGCCATCTACCATAGTAAGAAAGAGTTCATGCTTTACTTGAACATCCTCCCCCCCCCTACCTTCTATTTTAAAAAATGTTGGGCTCAAAGAATTTATTTGGCACTTTATTTCATCTTTAACATCTTTAGTTTTTTTGAGAGTTTCTTTGATAAATTCTATAGATGTAGGCCGACAAAAACGAACAGAAGAAGTTACCGGATTTTGCCACACAACATCGCCTGTTAGCTCGTTAATAAATTTAAAAAGCACCAACAAAGTGATAAACACATTTGCTTCAGGAATATGTTCAGACTCTTCTGGGTATTTCTGTTTGTACTAGCTTTGTCCAGATGAGCCGTCATAATCCAATTTTCTGTGTAGAAATAAATGTTTCAATCCATTCTTATACACCGAATCTGTTTTCAAAATTCTTGCTGCAGTGTGATCTAATAAATTTTAAAGCTTTACTATTTTTGCGTATTTGTAATTTCTATTGCTAAAATTGGTGGCTAGCAGGTTTGGTTAAATGTTTTTACTTTGTAATATGGTGGAAAGGCAAAACAGTTTCATTCGTTTCTTCAATTTCTTAAGTACATATATTGTATTATTGAATATACTTGGCGTTCATTTTGTAGAAATTCATTATTCACAATTAAATGAAACTACATGATGCAGTATTATTTCTACTTTAAGTTCTTTACCACGACCTAGGTTTCGTTGTATTACATCTTCAGGTGGGCTATTAGCAAAGATTATATTTTTGCCAATAAATCACCTGAAGATAGGTAAGAAAGAACTTAAAAAAGTAGAAACAATACCACATCATGTAGTTTCATTTAGTAGTGTACAAATATTGTGCTTTTGTTAAATCTAAATTATTTAACATGCTCAATGCTTCTTCATCTATTAGAATATGTTTCTGATTTTATTTCGCTATGAGACTCAAGAATAGCATGTTATTTTCATTATCATCAATCTCCAATATTTCCACAAGATTGGCCTCTATTCTTTCTCCTGTCAAACATCCCTGAATATGTATATGGTAGATGTGCTCAAATCCATATTCATTTAATAACATAGTATCTCTCCTTTTTTGCTCGATTCTGATGTGTCTACATAAGATGCTCACGGTATTCCACGTTTTACAGAAGAAGTAGGCCGTGTGGAGTCGGTTGTAATGTCTTCCGAGTTAGATAAAGTTACTGAATATTCTAATTCCAACCGACACTGTTTTTAAATATTGGATATATTTGGCGTTAATTTTGTAGAAATTCATTATTCACAATTAAATGAAACTACGTGATGTAGTATTATTTCTACTTTATTTAATTTCTTTACCACGACCTAGGTTTCGTTGTATTAAATATCTTCAGGTGGGTTATTAGCAAAGATCTTTGGCTATTAGCAAATATCTTGTGGGCTATTAGCAAACATCTTTGCTAATAGCCCACCTGAAAATGTTGTAATACAACGAAACCTAGGTAAAGAAATTAAATGGTGTAGAAATAATACTACATTATGTAGTTTTTTATCTATCTTTTTTCCGTGAAACTTCCGTCCATCGTTTATTAAAAACAGGAATATGTCTTTGAATATCTCTGAGCATAAAACATATGTTGTCTTCAGAGACTTGATAATTCTTTTTCAAAACTGTTGATAATGCCTAAAAAGTTTTTGCTCCCTCGATACGATATAGAAAAGTATTATTTCAAGCTTAAAACACTTGAAAGTAGACATTTTATGGAGTTAAAAAAAAAAGGAAGTATATCATACTCGTTACGTTTGTCTGTTTAATTACCACTATACGTTTATAATAAAGGAATAAGTGCATCAACTTTTTATATACTAACACAAATAATTAACTATTTTAAAGAATTAGGGTGGAGTGCATCTCATTGATTAAATTTTTCAATTGTTCAAAAATAATTGACGCCCTATTATCAAAAAATTTTGCAAAGTAAATTCCAAAACATGCCGTAGGCTATTGATATGAATAGTCTACATTTATAAATGCAATAAATATTGGTTTTCCGTTTTTTGACCGTTCTCTCATTTTTTATCAATAACTTGAGGAACCGCAGAAATTTGCAGCTAATTTTTATAAATGTTTCTTTTAAATAAGAAGGCTATAAATCACCATTGAAAGTAAAATGTTTTGAGACGTGGATAACTGTCAGAAATCTCGATGAACTTGAAAAAAAATCCTTTTTGTCAACTCATTTCATTTTGAAATTATTTTAACGTAGATATTTACAAAAAGCTATAAATATATTAATTGTTCTAAAATTTACAAAAATTGACTTTTTTAAAATGTATGATCCTCAAGATATATATATATATATATATTTATATATATATATATATATATATATATATATATATATATATATATATATATATATATATATTCCTATAAAGCTTGAAACTAAAATCACTTTGAAAGTGTTGAAGTGATTTACCATGGACTTCCGTAGAAATAGTAAAGATTGTCCCTTGACCAAACGTATATTTTAGATAACATTTGTAAAATTCCTAGACAATAGATTATTTTGACCCTGAAACTGGTCAATTAAAATTTAAAAAAATGTGACAATAGCGACGTTGGTAAAAACCATTTTTGATATGCCCTTGTTCTATTATTTTCCATAGTGCGACCGCAAATTTGTTAACTTGAAAACGTCTGTAAATGAAAAGAAATTGAAAACGTCTTAAACATTTTCAGAAACTGTTTTTCTTAGCAGATATATAAATTCTTACCTTGCACACATGTATGCACACACGTGCATGCGTCAACGCATGTGAGCAACCACATGTGCACGTACGCATGATCACACACGCACTGTTACATACGCACAACTACATCGTCCCTTGCACACATTTATTTTTAACTCAACTATACTTCACGTGGTTTAAAGTTTACAATATTTTAAAACCTATATTTAACTTTATTATTTGGATAACACTCAACTTTTCAAACTAGCGTTTTGATTTAATAGACGCCTTCGCGACAAAAAAGTGACGGAACGCTTGCTTGTCAAAGAAGTTTCTTTGTTCTGAGTGCCATATTAGCCAATTTATTTATTTTAAATTAAATAATATCTCATTACATTGATAACGTGAATGAAGTATATTTTTAGAAAAGTAATTAAAATTAAAAAAGAACGCCATCTGTGATCTGAGGATTAATTTTTTTTATATTAATATCAGTAAAAATGAGATAGAGCCCTATAGAAATAATTGATGAATTATATCTCGACAAAAAATATGTACGTTGGCAAGTATATACTGATAATGTATGCATTATATGGAATATATTATTTTATAAAAGTAGATATTATATAGTATATATTATAATAAAACATTTATATTTTTTAAGGATTTCATAATCAAACTGTGGTCCTTTTTAATTTCATTATGTCCCTCTGTCCTTCTGGCACAAAGTAAAACTTTCTGTAGTTTGAAATCAATTTGCATGAAATTTTGCAAATGGATATTTCAAATAGAGATTTAAATTAAAACTCATTAAAATTAAGTTTTTTTTAATTGTTAATATGCGTTCAGGTTATCCTGTAACATCCGATAGATACTTTGAAGTGAAGTTGGTAAGTAAAGTTTTAAATTTAAAGTCTCGTTGGGGGAGTTTTAAAATTTAAACTGGTTATTTTCCACATTCCACCCTCATCATAAAAATCTTCAAAAAATCTAGATGCCAGTAAGTAATGGGAATGTTTACATATGATTAATTTTTGCACATTACTTTTAAAATTCCTTTTTGTAAAATAATTACGGAATATTGTTTTAGTGCGATTTGACATGTATTTGATTGATTTCCCCTTTTGTTGATGCATTAAGTGTAATAGCGAATAAATTTAATTTTACCATTTTTTAAGGTCAATTCTAAAATTAGAAAACTAGCTCATGCTCATTACATTTATTCTTTATAATCTCTTACCGATAGGTGTACAAATTTGGGAAATATTTCCTTTATGGCAATATTTTTAGGAAACGTTAAAAATTAAAGGTTATTATGGGTGTTTACACCCATAATATAAAACTATTATTAGTAATTTTAATTCGATTTCATTAGACGTACTTTTTGACTGTATATCTTATAATGTTTAGAGGCTTTAGATTATGGTTTGATATTCATGATTTAGGTTCATCGAACTGGCGTGTATAAAGTTCGAATTTATATCCGATTTTTCAGTTCAACATTTAATTTAATTCATTTTGGTCCGAGACAAGATTAGTCGATACAGCCAAATATTTCTCGTAAAATTACTCAAACTTAACTTTCCGATAAAAACATTTATAACTATGTACATTTCGGAAATGGATAGAATTTTTAAACATGTAACAGCAAATGTATAGTCAAGTACAAAAGTTATTTAAGAGAAATCGGAACCATTTTGTTTATTTTGACTTTCTGGTCAAAGCTGGTAGTTTCATTTTTCTACATTTATATTAGAGAACTATTGTTATTTTTTGTATAAATAAAGTTTAATTACATATATAAAATATGATAGCAAATTTTTTTTTCGATATTATATTTATTTATACCACGTATATTTAAACATATAAATTAAACAATTATTTAAAATTAATATATTTTGCTAATAAATCAAAATTAAACTCAACATACCGAGCACAGCTACAATATATTGTCTTATTTTCTGGTTCCACACACTATTTACACATGAAGCCATTTTGTGTGGGAGTAACACGAAACAACTGATATATTTGGCAGGAAACAGCCACAACGCAGAATAAGTTGCCGAAGGTTTGAATATATTTTGGTAGATTTCCAATCAACGACCTAAATTGAAGAAGCATCCATTAATGTCATGCCTATTTAAATAAAAACAAAGAATTTAAAGTAGACAATAAAGTTTTATTTCATGGGAAATAGTTCTTTCAGGTCACCTGAAAAAGACGAATGAATTTCGGTAATAAGTGTATGACTTGTAACAATATAAAAAAGAAGACAAATAGTCGTAACAAATTATGAGGACGTGTACTGATGGAAAATGTTAAGTAGCAAGGTCGAGTTTCTACGCATTACGAGAAATCGTATGTTGACTTCACATAATCTGTGGACACAGAACAGGCAGATTGGGTTCACGACGGGGGCGTGGTGCGTTTTACTATGTTGTAATATACTGAAATGTACACGAGATGTCACACAGCAACGTCACGCTCGGCGGGACGGTAACCGCTGAGCGGGAAGACAGAGTGTAATGGCAATTGTAAGTTGGCTTATATGGAAATACATTTCAATTGACATAGCCATTAAAAACTATGAAATAATTTTTAAATTTAAAGCTTGTTTTTGATTGTAATAATTTATATTTTTCGTGATTATATATGAAGGAATGATTATAATAAACATAAAAGTTTAAATTACATTTTATTTTTGTTCCGTACATTTCAACTTAACGGGTAATATGTTGATGTCTGTAGTGTCGATTGTAAAAGTGGTGTGTCAAAAAAAGTCATCCCCAATATTGTGTCAGTTTCTCTTTTGGACATATAGCACTTCTTCAATTTGCACAAAGTTATTTTTTCGTTAATGATATTGTGTAGTTCTTCGAAATTATTTTGTGACACTCAAACAAAAGGTTGAAATATCCCATCATGTGATTCAAATTTTCCGCATAATCTATGACATTTTTTATGTACACTTGACATCGTGTCCCCACTTCTTATTTTACTCATTTAAAGGCAACATTTCGTCCACGTGTGAATTGCTTGAGAGCTTTAAGTAAAATTAAAATTCCGACTAAAAATTCATGCCTGCATTGCAGTAATGCCAAGTTATGGAACCGCTGGTCTAGCCGCGACATTAGTGCCATTACGATACCGTTGCTATTACGATCCGCCCGTTGTGTGCTGTAAGCTACACATACTACTACACACGCTACACGTATCGCACAAGCATAACAATACGATTTTTTTTCGAACTTTTTAAACAGGTACTGTTTAAAAAGTTCGAAAAAAAATCGTGCGTCTCGATTATATTTATGCATAATAATTACATCGTGCTTATAATAGTGAATTAATATATTAAAAATCGTAGTTAGTGTTATAGTTGTTCTATATCTTTTTTAGTTATTCTATAAATATATTTCAGTTATATTATACATACATTTATATTTACTTTATTCAGATTAACACAGCCATTTAGAAGATACAAATATTTATGGAAATGACTGTCATTATCTTTTACAGCTCTATGGTAATACATTTCATCTTTTACAGCTCTATGGGTTAGTGTTGGTACAAGTATTATCTTTATATTTGTGTCCAAAATGATCATGATTCATTGGGATATATTCCCCCTCTTTTTTCAGCTATATTCTTTCATAAAAAGACAAAGTTAAATTACATAAGTCTAGAAAAAAATAAATGATTCTTAAAAACATCTTTCAAAAATGCAATCGTAAATGTCTTATGACATATTTTGGTACTACATATTCTTCATAAAACATAATTTTTTGAATTTAATTTTACCAACCACTGGTTTTCATGGCTGAAAAATGATGGGATAAAGTGTAAGAATATTTTTTACATTAGCCACATAACTTCTCGGACACTTAACTATTAAATTAATTTTTGGGTTCTTTGTCAGGGGCATGTAATACTTAAATATTACTATTTTGATTTAGTTTTAAATATGACTTGAAAATAAAGAAACACTAAAAGAAAGTGTGTGAAGAAAAAATAACGAAGAAGAGATAAATTAACTTACTATGAGGAAAACAAGACAAGATTTACAATATACAAGTACCGATACGACGTAAACAAAGATTTAAAAGTGAAAGACTGAAAAGAACACTATGCAATATACAAAATCTCAAGGAATTTATCTAACCATGCACATATTTGGTGGATAAATAGTACTTCTCCGGATTCAGACGCTGATAAACCTAAAATAGGAACACCACGATAACGAGCATCTCAGGTTTAAGTTCCACTTAAAAACCAATCTCCTCAAGACAAATGTTCCGTATAAACTAAAAGAAGGTCAATAATATGAAGTAGTAGCAAGATAACTAAACAAATTTTTTTTTTGGTATAATACGAATACAGCTAACAGACAATGTTAATACCTTGGGACCGAAAAAGAAAACTGAAGTTTCTTCAGAATTCTAACTGTAGGAAATCTAAAGAATTAACTATTTGCTAAGGAAAACATTTGAAACATAAATATAATACAGTAACAGATCAAAAGCATTTTGATATGTATTAATATAGGAAACTAGAAATATCAAAGTAATAAGTTTTCGCAGCAATTTTCTTCATTGCAATCTTTTAAATGTTCCTTTATTTATTAATTCACAAAATAACAAAGCCAAATGATAACACGTTTCTTACTAATACGACACCAGTCTGGTTTTGATTACTTAAATATTTCTTTTGAGAGTAATTACTAAGTGCATTCACCTGGGATTTTTTTAATCAATTGGGTGTCCTTTGACCTAATTGTAGCTTAATTAGCATGAACATCGCAGAATGTCTTTATCCTCGCAAAAACCCATTGGATAAGCACGGCTTGCATCTTGCAAGGCGAACACAGGCAAGCTCTACAATTTCAGATCTAACTTGAAGTCCTTCAGTCAGTTAGTCAGCAAGGCTATAGTCTCAAGGTGGAAGCGGTGAAGTTTTTTAACGGCATCCTTACGAGCTTTCATACACTTTAGTCGAGTGTTACTACCCTGGCACTTTGCCGTCTATTCACACGCTTTTTATTTGAGTGATCTAATTTTTAATTTGAATTACGAAAACTTGCATTAAGCGTTGCAGAATAATTGTAGATTAAAAAAAAAGACACCCGAATCATATTTTTTGAAACAAAAAACTGTAGTAAAGTGAAGAAACGAAGAAATTACTACCCAACTCAATGAAAAATTTTCAGCATCAATGTAATAAAAATCACAAACAAATCCTATACTTTAACTACTACATATTGCGCTATTTCTAGGTGGTAATACCTGATGTGTGCAAACGAATTATGTGTCTTTGTATATTGCACGCAAACTTTGATAATCTGTTAAAATCGTTTCGTGGTAGAAGAATTACAAACTACTGTAATTTAGGAAACAGTTTCTCTTTTGCTTTGGGGGCTCCATGCCATAATAGTCATGACAAAAATTGTGCTACCAGAAAGTTGTCTACCTACAAAAAAAAAGGATTAATCATTATAAGTAGTGCCATAGCAGTGAAATAATCGCTTATTTAATGTGGAAATTTAATGAAAAAGAGGTGTCCTTAAGAAACTGGAAAGCTGCAAGATAACTAAAAGGATAAGGCTCATTGATTAATTACCCACATGATGTATTAAAATATACTGAGTTATTAAAAGACACCTGAGGATGTTACTCAATGAAGATCCGAGACAAATAACCACCGCAATGCTCGAGTCCCCGCACGACGAGGGTACTTTTTGGAAATATGTGTATTTAGTTATTGAGCATTTGGTTTCAATGTCGTTTGCCTAGTCTGCATCGCTATAGCTAATCAAGTTAGTAGTATCATAATTAAAGTGATAGCTCAGTGTGAGTCCTCAGGTTTCTTATGTCTTCTCTTCCTATATGTCATTTTTTGTTATATTTTTAATCTGGTATACTCTTATGAAGGCTTCGTCCATGTTTTGTCATTTTCTGTACCCAAATAACTTTTTCATTATAAAAATGGTATATTATATTATACTGGTATATTAATCTTATGTAAACTCAAATTGGAAAAAATGGAAAGTGTGAAAAATCGAATTACAAGTTATGTCATTAATGAAATACTAACCTCTGGAGTGCACGCGGTACATATAACCAATGATTATACTCGTGCCGATCATCTTTTTTGAAAAATACCACTTCTCCGTATATATTTCTGTTAATATATTAGTTACCTACAAATTTCTTGTATCGAATTCGACTTAATATAGTCTACCAGCGTAGTAAAACAAACCAAGTGAGGCTTTATATTCACCAAACTTTGCTCGCACAATTACTCCCTCTTCACTAATTTTATTTTGCTATTGGCATATAAACATTTGTGTAAATAACAATAAATTCCAGTAAGTTATCGAAAAATAGAAAACTCTTGCAGTCCATCTTCGTTTCAAACTTCATTGACTGGTCTTCGAACTTGATATATTATGTTATTCCCTTCTTAAGGACTCCACAATAATGCAATGTAATATCCACAAGATATTAGTAGTTATTTCGATCTGGTCGGCTTTGTAATACACCAGAAGATTACTCTCACTGTTCTTGCCTGAATTCTTGATATACCTCAGAAACCATTTCTGTTTAAGTTTCATCGCCATCCAAGAATTCTCAAATTTGTGGAAGTGGCAAAGCTTCGCGATACTACGACATGAAAAAGGTATCGATTTTTACAACTTCAACAATCAAAAAATAAACTTACGTAAACAAACTTAAGTGGGTAGAATCGAACTGTACTTACTTTATACACCCGTTATCATTGAGCACGCTGCGCGAATTAACTGTAGTAAGTTATATGTGTGACTTGCGTAATCTCTTGAATATACCGGATAGGATGATGTTTAACCTAAATAATTACAAAAGTTATGAGGGCTGGGGCTTTTCGACCCATACGCCGCGACTCTTCGATTAAATGTCATATCACTTCGACATATATCAATAACTTTGAACTCTATCGGTAATTGGGAAATAATTCTCCATCGATTTAAAAAAGGTGAACTTTCGGATTTAATGCGCTTTTAAATATTATTAAACTGCACATCCTGCGGGTGTGTGCTTCATCACTACCCAGCAAACCAGCTTTGATTTTAACGATAGAAGTAATTATAACTGGGGTAATTTCACAAGTAATCAGATCTTTATGAAGGTTTTTGGAAAGAATAAATTTTCCTGTAGGAAATTATACAATTTTTTAACTTAAATTAATATTTATTCTGGCCTAAATTTTAATTAACCTATTTATTCTTTACTAATCGAAATTATTCTCAAATGGGCCTTTAAAAATGTCATACTCCTCCATTCTTTGGTTTGTACGTATGAACTTAATGTGTACGTACGAGGACAAAGCATAGGTAAAATTAATGACCGATTTTGGTGATTTTTTTTTCGAATCGAATGGTTATCTCCAAAAATGAAAGCTTACTTGTTTTCACAAAATGTCATCAAATAGTTTAATTTTTACAAAAGAAATTTTTCAGAAATCATATTTTTTCATGCTCGCCAACAGTTCTCGATTTCTATTTGGTCGGATCGTGTGGCTCATTTCCTCTGCTCCCAGTTTTTAACTTCGTTTTATTTTATTATTATTCTTATAACCATTATTTTAATAAACAAAAAACAACGCGGTGTGTGCACTTTTGGTTTTGCTTCCTACAAAAAGCTATTTACATGGTGTTATATCGTGATATAACACCATGTAAATAGCTTTTTGTGATTAAAACCTACAGAAGTTTTATTAGCAACCAATGTACATAATGAGAAAGGAGAAATGACGCATGTAAGGAGAGGAGCAAGGGGCTAAAGTTACCAGTGCCCTATGCTACTAGTTAGTGAATAAATTCAATACTATCGTCATGTAAAAAGCACATGTACGGTTACAAATTTCTCATAATCTTTATTTAAATAACAAATGATGAAACTAAAGACTAAAAGACATTGTGAAAGAAATTAAAGACATTGTAAAAAACCATGAATAAAGTCAATGTATTTTTGAGAAATTCATGATTTATTTACGCCTACAAAACATATATAATATATTTCATAAAGAAAAATTTAATAATTATTGTTTGCAAATAGTTTAAATAGAAATTTTTTTTGCGTGTGCGTGTATGTGTGTGTTTGAGTGTGTGTGAATGTGTTAACACGTACCCTCACTTAGACACAATATTTTGTTTTACAGATGTATATAGTTTAAAATTTACTCCGTCTTCAGAAAATACTTTGATACTTGTACACTGTGTCATATTAACTGATTTTCTTCACAAATGCAAAGAAAATGCCATATTTTCTCCACGAAAGGTATTTATTTTGTTTCTGCGTACACTTTTTTAAACAGAATTTCAATGACCGTCGTATTTGAAGGTTCTAATTAATTAATTAATTTTGACCTTTTCTGGAACTGTTAGTGATAAAAATTAAGTTCACTTTTAAATTCAATGACTAAAAATTCTAGAAAACTCCTGAAAATGCTTATTTATAAAAAACAAATTACCGAGAGAAGTATGTGAGAAACAAATTAATTTGGAACATTACTCACCATCGGTCGTCATCAGACAAGTACCTGAATGGAATATAAAGATTGAATACATAAAAGTAAATAAATAAATACATACAACCTGCAGAACAGCGGATACGACCAAGCTGAATTTCATTCCACAAGTTTCAGCTATGAATGCGAATAACGCTGGCTATGGCGGTACCTGCCATCGCGCTGGCCATCCAGGATATGGTCTCGTCCGTTAACGGTTCGTTTGTGATGGTGCCGTTGAACTTTTGGGATCGGAATCGCCGACGATATCCACGCCATCTACGTGCCATGTGTAAAGAAAGCGTTCGCCGCAGGAATTCAGAGTTTAACAATAATTGTCTTATTGTTTTATATGTGAAAATTTACCATTTAACTAACCTCACACAGAGAAGAGTTTTTCACTCTCATTTGCCTTTATTCTATATTAATATTGACGTACTTTTGAAAGAATGTACCGAATTTAATATAATGTTTATGTGTATTCGAATATTCAAGTAAAGATTCCAAATGTAAGTAATTTCTATGTATTAAAGAATAAGAGAAAAGAGAGAAATTGAATTTTTAGAAAAACGACAAAAATTGTAATGCTACTAAAATAAAATATTTTAGTATCATTACAATGTTTTTTCATTTTAATATAAAAATAAAACCAAAAATAAATTAAGAAACATTAAAATATCTTAATTATAGACAAAAAAAATTAAAACAGCCTTTTCAGATCTTAATACGGTAAGTCCATTTTTTCTCAATTTCCTGAATAAATATTTCCCACATTATCATTGTTCCTACTTGATTTTAAGAATATCATTCTTTCTTCAAATAAATCATTTTTATTTTTAATAACAACAATTACATCAGTCGTCATCTTTCAATAAAACGAATTAAACACTTTTGACGCATCTGTGCATACCATTTGCAGTGAAAATCAATAGCCCTTTAAGAGTCATTGGTTAAGTTACAAAAGCGATTAAGATGAAAGTAGAGGACGATATTAACTATAAACTAAAGGACGATATTAATTATAGCTGAAACTAAAGGACGATATTAATTATAAACTAAAGGACGATATTAATTATAGCTGAAACTAAAGGACGATATTACTTATAAACTAAAGGACGATATTAATTATAGATAACGACAGGTTGAAATTTTATCAGAAGATTTTTGAAAACTTTATTTTGGTTTTAGACAGAATGCTTGCTCGGCCCGAGATTTAGTTGATTGTGTGGTTTTATAACGAATCCAGAAAATTATTGACGAAATGCACACTTACATCAACGAAGGAAATTTATACTGACAATCAATGCCATCATATGCACCATTGACTAAGTTATAAAAGCGAGTAAGCTAAAACTAAACAATAATATTAATTAGAGGCAAGGAGAGGTTGAACTTTCATCAGATTTTTTTTTTAAAACTTAGTTGGACTTCAGAAAATGAGTTTATGATCTCAGCATCCAGTTGATTTTATAGTTTTACAAAGTGCCTAGAAAATATTTCATTGTAGAAAATAGCCACATGTATCAAACAATAAAAAGAGTAACGATGGCTATCAAATTTTAAAAAAATTCTGAGGTGGTTTTGAATATTTTAAATACTAAAGACTTAAAACAAAAAATAACAGAACTAATGACGTATTAATTGCTTTAAATGATTTTCAGTAAGATTCGGATAATATATATATATATATATATATATATATATATATATATATATATATATATATATATATGTATGTGTGTGTATGTCCTGGCCTGATTCAAATATTATGGGTAACGTTAAGCAAAAGTAATACGTAAGTTTCAGGGACGAATATCAATAATACATTTTTAATTATATTTATAGCTGAAACTTTATTCTTTGGGTATAGACTCATTATTTAATAGTTGGCCTAAGAAGACGAAGAATTAAACAATTTAATTGAAACTTGGTAACAAGTTTTAATCTGAAAACGTCTGTAAATGAAGAGAAATTAAAACATCTTAACCATTTTCAGAAACTATTTTCTTGGCAGATTCATAAACTCTTACCTTACACACACGTATGTACATACGTGTGTGCATATGTCTCTTTTTTCAGCTACGTTCTTTTATAAGAATACAAACATAAATTACATTAGTATTTAGAAATAAAAATAAACGATTCGTCAAAAAATATTTCAAACAATCAAAAATATCTTCTTACTTATTTTGGTGCAGCATCTTCTTCATAAGGTATCATTTTTCGAAATAAATTTCGCTAACCAGTTACTTTCATGGCTAAAAAATTATGAAATAAGAGACAAGTAATATTTTTTAAAATTGGTCATATACCTGCTTGTACACTTAACTACTAAATTAGGTACATATACTTTATTCTAACTATTTTGAATCGGTTCTACGTATTTTTCCAAATCGCTTTAGTAAGTAATTCTATTCTGATAACTTTTTTAAGTAATTTTAGTTTTAAGTATGACTTCAATACGCACGCTTACATATGGGCATATACACCTTCCTACGAAAGCACTCATATGTAAGTCAACTATGCTGCACACGGTTTAAACTTTGCAATATTTTAAAATTGAAATTTCTATGACACTCAACTTTTCAAAAAAGGGTCCTGATTTTTTTTTTATTATGGAGACGTCTCCTACGTCTCCATGATAAAAAAAATGAACGGACCCTCACTTGTCAAAAGTAAAGTTAGTTCTGAGTGCAATATTAGCCATTTATTTATCGTAAATAAGATGATGATATCTTAATACACAGATAACATGAATGAACTATTTTTTTAGATAAGTAACGAAAATGAATTAAGAACGCCATCTGTGATCTGTGTATTAAACTTTTTTATATTAAATCGATAATCATGAGATAGAGCACTACAGAAATGAATGTTGAGTTATATCTCGCTAACGAAATATATATGTAGGCTAGTATAAACGTAGTTCAAAATTGCTGCTAATCGCACTTGTTACATCTGTTGTATTATCCCTACTCTTTTCTCGCCATTTCAGCCATCATATTTGTAACACCATTTGAATTGATTTATCATTTAAAAACTAATATCAAAAACAATAATTTTCATAAAAATGAAATAAAAAACTTAAAAATTACGCATTGTATGGAATGTATCAAATTGAAAAAGTATGCATAACATGGAATATATTACATAAAAAATATACATTAAAAATACATAAGACAATATTAAGTTGGCTAAAAAGCAATGAGCATTTTTTTTCGAAAATTATCTAGAAAATATTGGAACGTTCTAGAAGCTTCTATGATCCAAGCTATATTAAGGGCGCGGCACGCTCGAACGATTCAATAGTAACTAAGACGCTGCATTGTTAACGTGCAGAAAATATGGACAACATTAAAATGCATTTGAGATACTGTCTATTATACGAGTACCAATCTGGTCATTCCGCTGCCGAAGCAACCCGTAACATATGCCAACATGTGACTCCTGAAGCAATATCTGAAACTACTGTAAAACAATGGTTCCAGCGGTTTCGCGGCAGTGATTATTCTCTAAGTAATCAATCACACTGGTTGATTGATGGAATTGGATAGCGGCCGATTCAAATTGTTAATAGAAGAAGATAGCTGATTAATAAAACCGCTGACTAGCAACCGAGCTCTGATGCTCCCAAGGAACTATAGAGAATAACTTGCACCGCTCGGAATGCTTCAAATACGGTCCGTGAGTACTATATGCACTTAGACCGGACCAGCCACAGCCGTAGCCTAGTCCTCATATAGGCAAATACGCCCACCTTAAAGTTTTGGATTTTGGCTGGACACAGATCCCCCACCAGATCTTGCACCCCACAGTATCGTTTGCTTAGATCGCTCAGTAACACCATACACGAAATAAACTTTGATGAGTAAGACCACATACTGACATGTTAATAGGCCAATTTTTTTCAATCCATCCATCGAATTATACGTATGTGCCATCCACAACCTGCCATTACGTTGGAGACACGCAGTACAAAATGATGGTGATTATTACATCGACGATTAATTAATTTTAAATTGGAAATATTATAAACAATTATAATATTAATAACCCCTCATTTCTTATTGGCCAACCCAATATTTATGTGTTTTTTTATAGATTCCATATTCAAACTGTCGTCCTTTTTAATTTCATTATGTCTATCTGTCACAATATCACACTTTCTGGAGATTGAAACTAATTTGCATGAAATTTCAAGAATGATTTTTTCTCCAATTAATTCGTTTGGGCACGAGACAGGATATATCTACAGTAAAATATTTTTCTAAAATAGTTTCTAACTTAACTTCCCGATGTAAACATTTATAACTATGAACATTTTGGAAATGGACAGTATTTTTTATAAATATAGCTGCATATGTATAGTTAAGTACAAAACTTATTTAGAGTTTACCTCAAAATAGAACTCGCCACATTAACTCTCTTGCGAAAACTAGATTAGCTTAATTTTTTTACGTTTACATCAGGGACTATTTTTTTTATCTGTAAATTATCAATCATGAACTGGGTTTTCCAATAATGTTAATTGAGTTTAAGTAATTAAGTTAATTATGTTTAACTGTTCCTTACTTTCACACTTCTTAATAGGTTCTTATACAGTTTCTTATTTACGTAGATTTATATGGTGCTGTTAATATCAGCTCTTCACTATCATGTTAAGTTCAGAAAGAGATACAAAAATTATTGTTTCTTTATTCATAACTCGATGATCTTATTATTTAAATGAAGAAACAAAAAGATTTCTTGAGTTTTATAAGGTCCTAAAACAAAACAGGTTCATATCGTTGTGTATGAATACAGAATAAATATTTAATATTAATTCAAAATGTTTGGCAAATTTAACTTTAATTTTTTATATGCAAATCTCAATTATAAAAAATTTTACCTGAAAAAATATGGGAAAAAATTATTATTACAATATTAAAAATAATAAGAATTATCAATATTAAATTAATGATCGCGTGACACTCGATACCCTTACAGCATCATCGTTTTTTTTTATTATGCTTTATTACTAAACTATAAGACATTATCGAGTTTAATGTGAAAGAAGGCTATAAAATCAACTGAAAAAATGGCAAAATGTGAAAATGTTAATATTTAAAATAAGGCCCTATATATTTTAATACTCGAGCACGATTGATATTGGAGCGAGCAAATAGATCATAAAACAACGTACGTATAAGTGAATCATTGAGTGTGAATATTGCATTATTATTTATTATAAGTATTCTTAAAAATTATATAGTCGCAATATTGTGCTTTTCAGAACTTTAAACAATTCATTATAAATATCTCAACAACGTTACTAGGTAAGTAGGTGTGGTGGGAAAAATAGTTGGAAGAGAACTCGTAATTATTTGTACTATATGATATCGAGTTACATGCGGTTAATTTCATCAACCAATTATGAAAACTGCAATTAGAATTTGAAAAAAAATCTAAATGTAAGTAAAGTCCAACCAAAGTCCACATCATCGTATTCCAAATATAAATTTGCACGGAAATTGATAATACCACTTATCTTAATATTATCTTTATAAAAGAATATAAAATATGTTCGAAATGACAATTGTTAACTTTCATAAATTTCTAGAACGATAAATTTAAGATCGATATTTGGATAGCAACCAAACAGCATGTTCATTTAATTTAACGAATGTCTGTAATATAAAGATTTTTATGCAAACCCATATAAAAATAAAAAAGTAATATAAAGATTTTTATGCAAACCCATGTAAAAATAAAAAAAGTAATACGAAGATTTTTATGCAAACCCATGTAAAAATAAAAAAGTAAATATTCATAAAAATTAATAACTAAGCGTAGATAAACGACCTAAATATTTTTCTCGTAAAATTTAAAAAAATTCTAAATGTACGTTGAACGCGCAGATTTACCTTATTTAAAGATTTGATGCTAATTACAGAAATCGAGATGACGGATCAAGCAATCAGAAAATCGCTGAATGATCAAGGATCAAACTGAGGATGTCAAGAATCTTCAAAAATTTGTACATATTCCTAAAATTAAGAGTTATGTTTAACAAACCATATACCCGTTTGGGAATTTATGTGTAATTCGCTATTAGAAATCACCCCAAGATCGAGAATATTATGAACGGAATATGATGAATTACCAATATAGGATAATATTGGTAATTCACCAATATAGAGACCATCTTATTTTTAGAAAAAGTGATTGATTTACACTTATTGTAAGCGTATTTCGTTTGAGTTGCAGTACCCATAGAGTCTATTAAGATCTTCGTGTTATTAAATATAATCTATATTGTCTTTTATTTCCGGGAAGAACTTAAGTTCTTTTGCTTATTGTTGGTTGATGACATTATTTCTAAAAATGACAAATCAAATAAAGTCAAGTGTATAATCTTAAGGCACTTTGGATATTACAGAAATATATTATGATATAAACTTGTTACTTTGGATGCTTATTACCTGTTGCTGACATAAAAAAATTGTGCGTGTCAACTCCGAAGCGCGACTGGAGTTTACTCCTTAAGTACGATTGCTTGGAATGTATAAAATAAGTACCATTGTATATAAATATAGATATCAATATACTTAAATGTAAATGCAAATTCTTTAATAAAATTTAAAATTAAAAGAGATTTTATAATTTTGTAAGAAAAAAGACACTAAATATTCGCACATAATGACATTTAATGATTAGTTTGTGATAAGCTAACGATAGTAAAGTATGTGTGTCACGCGATTACGCCAAATAAAATGCTAAATAAACAAATTGATATCTCACTTTAAAGATGCGCAGAAATGTTGCGCGGAGAGGCCACCTAACGGTTACACTTTTTTTAACGCTCTGAATTTCTGATTTTACTACTCATATCATCAGTATCCTCATTTCTACATATTTGAATGGTTACAAAGGCTCTATATAATTACGTACTTTACAATACGGCTTCTATACGTTTGTATATGTGGCTATGCTAAAATAAGTTTACTATAATAATCGTACAATATCTGTCACGATCGTTACGGATGTTCAAACATTGTGACCCAACAATCGTTTCGTGTAACCTTGAAATAAACCAGCAGCTGTAACGCTGGTATGCGAGCGCTACAACGCACGACGGCTTTGTTATGATTGCGACATAGTTTCCCATTCTGACAACTTATTTACTAGTTGGTCCTTCCAATACCAGCAGTCCATTACAGTACATTTCTTCCAAGTAATATACGAAATATTACATGTGGATCAATCTGTCAGTAATAAATTAATTAATAATGTTAATTTTTAATTAATGTATTTTTTTATTATAATTTGAGTTATTTTTTATATAATTCGACTATTGTTATTGCTTAATTAAGGTAGAATTGTATCTTAATGAGGAATATTAGGATACCATTGTATATTGATGAGGAATATTAGAATACCTCTTTTTCCCCAGCTAAAATAAATAAATAAGTGAATAAATGAATAGACAACATCAAAGTCATATGACGTTGATACTTCTAAAGTCGTAAGAAGTCGTCCGAATCCTCATTTTCGAACATAAATGGAATCGTTTACAGGATACAGTTAATCATACATAAAGCTTATGACGACAACATTATAATAATTTCCGATCATAACTAAAGAAAGACATTAAATAATAATTTCTTATATATATATATATACACATATTATATATATATATATATATATATATATATATATATATATATATATATATATATATATGTTTGTTAGTTTAAACAAATAGATCTTCAAAAAGAAAATATTAAAATACGATTTTAAATATAGGTCGCTTATAATTTACGGATGAAATCTGATGCACACATTTTCAATTATAAAAACGAATTTGGTGTCAATAAGAGCAACCAGATTTTTGTAATGACATGCTGGAACTTCCCACATTTACAATATTAAATTATATATAAGTTTTCAAAATAATAAAACTACCCTTCGTGTTCGTTAATTAATTAGTAGAAACTGCAATATTTTATTTTCACTATTGAGAGTCCATGTCTTTATGCTACAATTTATGACAAGTTTCTAAATAGTTTCACATAAATAATATAATTGTGGCTCTGCTGCATAGAAATCAGTTATTGCCAATCAACATGGATAATGTCAACTTCAAACTTTGGTTTATATCAGCATTTATTTCTTCATTCAATAAAAGTATTAGCCAGAAACACGTAAAAGATTTTCTATCCACAGCTGGGCCTCATTTTGATTTCCATACAACTTACTCAAATTTAATTATAAGTTGAAAATTTATGGAGCGAGTTAAGAGTACCCAAAACTAAATATATACAAGACCTATAAGCGATTAATCATTTTTGCAATCCTTTGCAGCACTTGTCGGAAAATATATACGTGTACACAAAAAATAACAAGCATGCTTAGTCCATACGGTTCTTGTTTTATCGGATCCTGTGAAAACACTACTGGTTAAGAAACTTCCATATTTGGCCTATATTCTTAGGTATATCCTATTGTAACTATTAAGAGATTATTAACTCCACAGTTTTACATACCTTAATGTAAACTTCGTGTGTATATATAAATTTTAGCAGAAAAATAGAAAAACTTTTAGATCGTGTCGTTGTTCGAATGATAGTATTTTATAAAATTGTGAGTACTAAACAAATACTACAAAATTGATAAGTGTGGGTGTACAAAGTAAACAAAATATATCAAGTTGAAGTATCACGTGCAGTGATATATCTTACTTTACTCATAGAGCAGGAAATTTCATTTATTTTCAATCACACGTATCAACATTTTGAGAATATCACTTAAGATGCTTCAACGCCCTGTTACTCTCGTCCAGGACTGGCTCCTCGTAATGTCTTCCATACACCAACTCTCTTTGTATCATTTCCAGAGTCTTTCCTCTTGTCTCCGGTAGTGCATAATACATGTATATAGAGAAGATGACGTTAGAAATAGCAAACAGGAAGAAGGGTGCAGGTCGACCCCAGTTCGCCGTTATGGGTTGGAACATCTTCAAGGCGAGAAAAAGTGCAAACCACGACACGACTATAGATAAGCTTGTCATAACCGTCCTTACCTGAAATAAATCGAATTACCCAGAAATATTATAAAATATTTTAGTTCCAATAAAACAGGTAAAACATTTGCTTTTTCACTGAACTATTTTTAAAAACCATCAACCACACCACACATGTTTTTTGTATGGCATGAATAGTGATATTACACAGTCATTATGAACAGTTATAAAACTAATTGTCCATCGAGTTAAGCAATATTGAGTCCACACAATATTTCAGTCAATGGACTTATGAATTAATTTAGTAAATTTATTGGCCGAAGTTTAAATTATAACATTTTCACCTTTTAATGACTATGGTGTATGATTTTTTTTAAATATAATCAACAATAACCAAAATCAAAGGGGCAAGCAAATTATAGAGTAATAAGTTCTTATTCTCTTATTTAAGAAAAATATACTGTGCGCTTTATAACTTTTAACACATGACAGATCCAAAATTAAATAAGATTGTTTTTAAATTAAACTTTTAAATAAATCATCAAGCTAATCGCTTCTAAATTTTCAGCACATTCGTTAAATATATTCATGCTAGGGATCATAAAAACGAACTAGTTTTTGTTTACCTTGTAATTGAATATCTCCATCTTTATAGTAGAGACGAGTGAGGTGCCACCCGCTGCGAAACAGAACAAACAAACGCCAGTAGATATTAACGGTACCCAGGATGGAGCATAGACACCCACATCAATTAGCATGTTCCATATGCCTAAAGTCACCATTCCAGCAGTAGTTAATACGAATGATGCGAAGTACAGACCCTAAATAAAGATTTTTTTAAATTTCATTTTCGATTTAATGGAATTTTTGTTCCAAAATTGTCGTCGTGTATGGTGCTAATATCTTATTACAAAAGATGAAAACATAACAACTTAAAAAAATATTTTAAATTTACAGACTGATTGTAATTCTATAGCAAACATTAGAATTTAATAACTTTTCAGAGTAATGCTAATTATTAAAAAAAATAATTAAAATTCGTTAAACAACACTAGAATTATATACAAAACTAGAGCCAAAAATAAATATTACATCTTCAGCACATTAAGTGCTTATATATTTTAAGTGAGTTCAGTATAGAGTAGTAGATACGATTCTTAAATACCCTAATAACTTGCACCAAAGAAACATCCGAAAATGTTTTTCTTTCTTTGGTTTTTACCATAACCTTTTGTCCGCTTCTTTTATTGCTTAAAACTTAAAGCTTAGATCATGGTAAATAGTTCAACATGCAATTAAAATTGTTGTGATAAAGCCAAAATCCTCTATATTCTTTCGTCGCATATAAAAATATTCTATACTAACGTCGAAGCTAAATTAAATTAATTGACACTTTCATTTTATCAATTTCTAAGTTAAAATAATTTCTGCTTGAAATAACTTAAGTAACTATAACGGTACAAAAAAGACACATGTGTCAATACATCTTCTCAGTTTAGACTGTATATTATGTTTGACTATGTCCACTTAGAACTGGACAAAGTTGGTAATGCCTTACTACCTCCTGACATTAAGCAGCATATCAGCCTTATCTATATTAGTCCGAGCTACATCTAGATAAAAAAAAATTAGTCCGAGTCTAGATAAAAAAAATAATTAGAAATAATATGTCTAATAATGTTGAAAAGTGCTAATTGAAGATACAGATGAAGCGAATGTTAAAGACAATAATTTTTATTATTTAATTTTAAAAAGTTTTACGGCGTATTTATATAAAAGACGATTCCATATCATCAAAAGGAAAAATCAAAAGCTTTAGGCATCTGTTCATCTGTCCCTTTTATACACGTCTACGCATTTGTTTGTCTCCGTTGTTCTTCTTTCGCTTGTTTAAGCCTGGCGTCACAGTTTTCTGTGATTTGCGTTACTCTTGGAGAAACTAAAAAATGTTTATCTAAAAATTTTCCAGAGAGAAAGTTTGACATAAAAAATAAATTTGGTTTTGGTCCCATAAAGTATTTTTGATTAAACGGGCAAAATTTTTCAACATTTTTGCACAATTTTTTCTGGGATAATTATGGAGATAGTTTTGAATATGTCTACATAGAACAGGTACTATTTCAATATTTAAAAAACAACCATATATTTTAAATCTTTCAATACAATAGCCAAAAAAGTATTAATCGCTTTTTATAATCTCAATTTTATATTATTGTATCATGAACAAAAGTTCATTTAATTCTTTAATATTTAAACTACTTAATAAAAACAACTTACCCTACGGCCCAAACTCTCTAACAAATTGGCGGCGAAAAAAGATCCAAAGACCAAAATTAACGCTAATAGTATGGTTTGTTTATTCGGAGACATCATACTTCCGGTTCTTTCCAACACCAAGGAGGCATATATGAGAATAATGTAGGTACCGCACCAGGCCACAGCCCACTGAAGAGCTACTACCAATTTAAAACCTTCCCTGGAGGCTTTATCCTTAACTGTAAAAAAATACAATGAACGTGATGTTGTTTTAAAGTTTTAGAAAAATTTTAGAAGTGAAGACTACTTTAGGCGCACCTGCAAACTTATTCTGCGTAATGAACGAAACTGAGTCATCAGACTATGGTCTGTGATAGTGAATAGGATAAAACTGAACTCAGCGTAAACTCAGCTAATTTCGGCATCGGCCAAATGAGTTCACTGTCTAATACGAAGAGTATTGTTTCATGAATTACGTTTGATTTTATTATCATATTTAAGAGTAGTTTAATGTAATATTAATAAATTATTGTATTCTAAAACAACAATCTGGAAATGTGTCTGATTCATCTAACTAATATCCATCATATAACATCAATGTAATTATCTATATATATTTTAATATATATATATATATATATATATATATATATATATATATATGCATATATACAAAGTGTCCGAGAATAGATATCGGACAAAGAAGAATTTATTCGTTGGATAAATTTCCGTTGAAATAAAACGTAAAACACGTCCTTTTGCAAAAAAAAATATTACACATAACTTTAGAAGACACCGAATACTTTCCCCGAAAATACGATGTTTACCCGGCGATTTGACAAGCTGCTAACTCACGCACACAAGCTCGCGCTAGCCGTACGCAACCACTACATATCCGCTTTTATTCAATTTACCGAACAGCTGATAATATTCGTACTTCACTGTACCTGCGCCAGTATGTAACTAAATATCGAATTTAATTTATTTCTTAAATGACACGACGCATGGCTATTAAAAACAAAATAAATTAATTACTAATGTACTCACTCGTATTGTAGTTATACGGAAATCATTTATCACTTGACTTAAACAGTTTGCAAAATATTACACAGAAAAAATATTTCAATTAAATGTTATTCACATAATTTACACTGAAAAATTACTTCACTTAAATGTTTGATTAGCCTTGAATATAGAATATTAACCGTCTTATTGTAAACATAATCGCACTCTCCTAATTATTGAGATAATCACTTTATGAATTATTTGAATATTTCTATTAATCGTATTAAAATTTTGCTAATCCTAGTAAAATCTCTTCATAGGTCGAATGATAGATACAATAAAATTGAATTCTGTAACTATAGAACGAGTAAAAATGTTTATCTCCAATTATATACAATATGGTAAACTAAAACATTGATAAAAAAAATTATTTGAAATTCATTCAAATCGTGTAATAGATTAATTATTATTATTTATGCATTTTACAAGGACTACACATATGATTTCAGCAAAGCTCTGCATCTTTATTGAGAGAAGGGTACTTTAAAAAAGATGGCATGACAGAAATGGACGGGGCATTATAATAACGTCAACGCTTGCTATTAGCTAATAGCCTAAATTGAATTGGCTAACGTATTTCTCTTACGATATACAAACCAGTGGTAAATTATTTCTCGTTTTAAAACTCCAAACCACGGTGCACCCGCGTACGCGAAACAAAATAACCAGGTGTTGCAAACCTGCGTTACATTATTTATTTTACATTTAAATTTTAGTAATGTATCGTAGTCTTATCGCATTTTAAATATTGTGTAGGGATACATTAACTTAACATATGCGCATAAGAAGATTCTTACAGATACGATTATACGAAATTCCGAAGAAAACCTGCAAAGAAAACATTTAGAAAGATAATTATTTAATAAGTTTTATTATTACCTATATGGAATGTAGCCTTGAATATTACATACAAAATTGTCATAAGCTGTCTTTACGCTGTGCAAGATTTAGTTCGCAAAATTATGGAAGTATCTCATTGATTTCAAGAAAAAATATAAAGTTGGAACTTTTAAAGAATATCTTTATATTCGTGTTGTTTTGTCTTTGCTAATAGAAACATTTTTTGCTTATCAAAATCTAATCGATAATTATACATCGGTTTTTGGATCATATGAAATATTTGGTGTATTGAAATATTTTCATTTTATTTTGGCCACAATTATTTTGATTTACTAACAGGCCACGCGACAGTGACGGCCTAAAAAATTCATAAAATATAATTGTTATCCTCTTAAACATGTGTTTCGTATTATATTCTTATGTTCTATTTCTACCTTACTAACTACAGTGATATAATATTTTTTAAACATGATAAATTTAATTATAAATAAACGCAATAAATATTGTATAATTAGCATAACAAATAACAACAAATAACAGCAAATAATATATTAGTCTATTACCTGCGTTTGGGAACATCAATCAATCAAATGTCGCGCTTTCAATGATGATACATTCATTCGTCGTTTTTAAATTCACATTCAACGTATTTCAATTTGCTGGAGTATTAATGTTTGTTTTTGGTAATTATTGTTTTGATAACTGTTATAATGTCTACTGTGTGCTATTCTAATTCGGAATATTATGGCATGCGGATGTATTTAAGTGCATGCGATTGCAACGTTTGCCTGGAGTAGGGTCAAATCCGGTGTATACTTAACTGAATGCCTGGACGAACAAACTTTACGAAAAAGAATTACTCACAAGTTTTAATAAAATTAAGAGAAATGGTCAAATGGTGAATGATGTTACTAATTCAATTATAAGTAGAGAGTGATTTTGTGGGGAACAAAATTTAAACCATTTTGAGCATATCCTTTAAGACTTCTTAAACAAATAAGTAAAATCATTTTATATGAACATTAAAGTAATAATTTATTTGTGAAGTAATTGTTACTAAAATGACTTTTGTGTATAATACTTTACAAACATGAAAAAAGTCATGGATTGAGTTGTTTCCACAGAACTACAATACGAGTGAGTACACTAATAATATTATTTATAAAGTTTTTCATAGTTATATTTCATGTTCTTTAACCAATAAATTAAAAAATTCTCGAAAAAATTCTCGCTACGTGTAAATTTCTTATTATAAGATTCAATGTCTCGCACGGCAAGTTCGCGGGTTATTTCCTCGAGCGGCGCTGAATGATGTGCTCAAGTATCGTATGTACGAAAAAGATGAAAAATAATGATGAATATTATTTTGAATTTTCGGAAAAAGAGGCACCTTTTAAATTTTATTTTACCAATTTTTCAGTTACGAGTAACATCTTTCTTTGTCCGGCATTTATTCTAGGATACCGTATACATACACACACACACACACACACACATATATATATATATATATATATATATATATATATATATATATTTATATATACATATACATATTCATATACGTATACGTATACGTATACATATACATATACATATACATATACATATACATATACATATACATATACATATACATATACATATACATATACATATACATATACATATACATATACATATACATATACATATACATATACATATACATATACATATACATATACATATACATATACATATACATATACATATACATATACATATACATATACATATACATATACATATACATATACATATACATATACATATACATATACATATACATATACATATACATATACATATACATATACATATACATATACATATACATATACATATACATATACATATACATATACATATACATATACATATACATATACATATACATATACATATACATATACATATACATATACATATACATATACATATACATATACATATACATATACATATACATATACATATACATATACATATACATATACATATACATATACATATACATATACATATACATATACATATACATATACATATACATATACATATACATATACATATACATATACATATACATATACATATACATATACATATACATATACATATACATATACATATACATATACATATACATATACATATACATATACATATACATATACATATACATATACATATACATATACATATACATATACATATACATATACATATACATATACATATACATATACATATACATATACATATACATATACATATACATATACATATACATATACATATACATATACATATACATATACATATACATATACATATACATATACATATACATATACATATACATATACATATACATATACATATACATATACATATACATATACATATACATATACATATACATATACATATACATATGCATATACATATGCATATGCATATACATATGCATATGCATATGCATATGCATATGCATATGCATATACATATGCATATACATATACATATACATATACATATACATATACATATACATATACATATACATATACATATACATATACATATACATATACACATACACATACACATACACATACACATACACATACACATACATATACACATACATATACACATACACATACATATACATATACATATACATATCTTAATTAGAATATATTTTATTGAGCTCATAAAGCAGCAATAATAGTCTACCATATTGCGCTCTCGCTATGCGAACGATTGTAATTTTGTAGATCAGATTTTATATTAAAAACGGGTGATAACATATTATTTGACTTGTATACATATAATAGGGAAATGTACATATGACAAACAACACTTGATGGTAGCTTTAAATCCTAAGAAGTTCAAACTACCTAGGTTAAAATATATTCTATTCAGTGTTTAAATTAAATATATTTTGCTTTTGTCATATAATATAGGTGTACATTCTGTGAATACAATTGGAGATCTTTTATATTTGAAGTTTTCATTAGGGACTGAAAAAAGTATAAAAGGTTGTATAAAGGACCTTTAAAAGTATGTTTTCCATTTAAAATTAATACTTAAGTTAAAAGAAATTAAATTATTTTGGTTATTATAATACTAAAGATTTATTAATTTTTGGTGTCACTCAAATAAATTTTATAAATGTTATTCAATCACTTCATATTGCTTAGAAATTAATACAATCTATGCATGCCATATTTGCCTAGAAGAAGTAATTTTACATGGCTTTTTATAAGTAAAAAATTGCATTTATTACACAATTGTCGGAATTCTTAGTAAGCCTTATCTTGTTCGGTTCCCTTAATGAAATTAATTTACATAAAAGATGCGATATTCCATTATTTTCCTTCTCAACAATGAGTTATCAATGATATTTTAAAATCTATTAAAATTCTATCAGTCTATTAAAATTTAAAAATTACCAAATCGTAAACCTAGTCGGGTCACCATCGCAGGCCAACTTTATGCCGTTTTCCTGTAAGAACGCCTGACATAAATTAAATAAAACGAGAAATCGTAAACCTAGTCGGCTCACCATCGCAAGCAAACTTTATGTCGTTGTCCTGTAAAAACGCCTGACATAAAATAAAATAATGCGAGAAGTTTCATGATCAAATTACTACTTAAATATATGAACCCAGTCAGGGGTATGTGGGGTGGGGGGGGGGGTGGAGGTTAATTTGTCGTACTTAATTCTTATCAAAAACTCAAATTTAAAATTTTGAACAATGAAAATATTTTCTTCCCTTTTTACGTTAGTTAAAAATAAAAACATATGTGCATTAATTCTTCATTGAAATCAATCTCTTAATTTTCCAATTATATATTTAAGATAATTTTACTTTGAAAACAGAGAAACATATGCCTTTTTGTATTATTAGGGTTCTGCAGCTTACAAAATAATCCTCTTACCGTAATGTCAGTCTATCTGTCTATCTGACCTAAACTACTACAATTCCATTATCCCTTAAGGATTCTAGTCTCTTAATCAATGCCGTTAAAAAAAACACAGACTTTCAAATGTCACGTATTCTGATACCGACTCATTAATTAAATCACCAAAATCTATAAAGCACTTCTATTGATAAACAAACTTGTAATTTGGCAAGAGGTAAATTCTCATACCATAAGTAAAGGAAAAAATCCCAAAATACTAAATCGATTTGCAATTCTATGGGGAGTTATTACATAATAAACCTATTCTTGGAGTTTACTCCTTAAGAATCGATTTTCATATGTAGCGCTCGGCATGAAGTTTTATGAGGAGTAAAATCAGAAATTTAAAGCATTCAAAATTCAGAGCGTTAATAAAAGTGTAACTGTTAGATTCTGATCGTACGAAGTTCGGAGCGTTATAAAGTTTAACCGTTAGGCTGCAGAGGCGGAAACGCCGGCCAGTCGCCAGTACAAGTCGATATTTACTCAAGACAGCAGTGTTTTTCGTAAAAATAATGGCATTCCGTGTGTTACTGCCGTTTTTCTCAGGTTCTGTTTAATATAAAGACTTAAAATTTGAATTTATTTATGAAGCATATATATCGGCATGTATCTCAATAATTAAAACTAGAAAATGTTATTATGGAATTTTTAAAAGGGAGCAATTTTATTTTTAATTTCTTACATTGTCAAAAAATTGAGAAAAGTATTCCAAAACTATTTACCTTAGAATTATCTGTAAGATTTATTCTACAGATATTTTAGAAAATATTCAAGAAAATATATACCCTCTCCCCGTTTCCATTTTCGAAAATTTTAAAGTGTAAGTTGAAAAATAGCATCGCTGCACATTTACGTAAATTTTACAGAAAAACTATGGCGGTGCTGATAAACTTTAGAATATTTCAAATATTTACCATATTTTTACGTCTGTGTGAAAATATTTAGGTATAATAAAGAAGTAATATATTTGCGTGGTAAAAATTTATATTAATGTTTATAAATAGTTAAATGGAAATGCTACATAAGCTTCAAGGTTCCTTATATATATATATATATATATATATATATATATATATATATATATATACTATTTAATGCTTACGTAATAAAAAAATCTGAAATAACGTTTCGTTTTTAAATGTATGAGTAACATATATGATGGTAAATTAATTATTTATGGAAGTAAAAAATACTTTGGATTATATATAAAATATATGAAAATTGTAGCTTTTCCTTAAGAGAAAACGTCTATAATATACTTTTATCTATGTGATTTTAATGTGATTTTAGCTACACTTTACGTGGACGGAAGGAAGGAATGTTCTAATTGAACATTGAATGAAAATACTATTCGTGAATAGAAGTACGAACGTGAATACGAATAATTTACCACGCCATTCACGAATTCAGATAGGATAGAAATATGAATAATTTGACTCACTATTAACAAACACGAGTACGAATATGAATAATTTTATAACTCTTCTCGAACATGAATACGAAAGATTTACCTCGATATTAGCGAATTCGAGCACACATATGAATGATCTTCCTAACTGTTCGCGAATACGAATTCGAATAATTTGCCTCACTATTAGCGGATACGAGTACGTACATGAATAATTTTCCTAACTTTTTACTAATAAGTATACGAATAATTTGCCTCACTATTGGCGAATACAAGTAATGATATGTTTAATTTTTCCAACTGTTCACGAATACGAGTAATTTGCTTCACTGTCACGATTAGGAATATGAACGATATCAATTTAAATATCAGAGGCTGATGTCATAGGAGTATTTTATTTTATGATAATTTTACGCACTGTATCTGACAAACTTTACTGTATCTGTCATTTTTTTCATTTTTACAAATAATATTCATTTTTCAATTAGTAAATAAATCTTTAGTTCAATTTATAGATAGACACTCGTATGTAGCTGGTTTCCAAATAAACGTTGATTTAAGAATCATGGACATTGTTTTTATTGAAAACCGCTTTCATATACCAATCACGTCGGATTTTCACTATTCGTTTAGTATTCGTGTAGGTATTAGTTATGCAAATATGAGCATTAGAACGAATACTTAATAAAATTAAATTAAAAATAGATTCTTTTTTTCATTATTTTGAGGCATATCAATAAAGATCCCAATATGAAGAATTTATTAATTGAATTAAATACATATAAATATAAAATTAAAGGTAAAATTCTGACCGAGAGATGGATGGAGTCAAAAGTTGAATGAATTTCCACTTCTCTATTCAATTGACTGCATCCGCTGTTCACTTCCCAAATTCAAGTAAAAATTTCAAAAGAAACTTACACATGGCCCTTAGATTAAACTGATTAATATCATTCATTTGTTCATCTTCTATTTCTAACTCCGACACAACTTGCCTGACTTTCTCATCTTCAGGCTTCATATTTCGGAACCACGCTACAATTCTGATAGCTTCCTGTAAGTTTTCATAATATATATGAGGCGGGAAATAAAATAGCTGAAATTTCAATTTATTTCGTTTTATTTAATTTCTCATACGTTTTCAAAAATTATACTTATTTAAAATTTTTTTAAAATAAAAATATTTCAAAAAATACGGGATTTCTTAATTTATAAAATGTCACAAAATATTGATTTAATTGAAACGTTTTAAACATAACGCTTTTAGAAATAATATTAAAATTGTAAACAATGTCAAATTTAGGTTAAAAAATTAATAGATTAGACACAGGATAGGGAATAATAGAATAAAATATTATAGAGACGAATAAACATTTATGAAAGTTCCATAAAGATCCCTTAATTATATCTCAAATTAATTCCACATTCCCCTAGCTGTAACAGTTAATTTTTGGTAGCAAACCGCTATTTTGAAAAATTCAGAACCATTATAGTTATGAAATATATGTATGCAAACTGCTATAATGGTAATGATCAGGAAAAACCCTTGAATATACAGGCGTTTATTGTTCTTCAGCTGTGAAATTTCTCTCTAAGGGAAACTTATTCACATGCATAGTATATACATGCATATTATATTATAGAAGAAGTTACTAGTAACTTACGTAAATATATAAATATCCTCCTATCTTTATTTTGCATGAACATAATTGAAGAAAACCTTGTTATGAGATTTTTTTTCAAACCAAAATATTCACTAAACTAGGAAAATAAAATGTATTCTGTACTATAGTGATACATTTTAGAATTCAGAAAATATATTTTTTTCAATGGTGCAAATTTCATATAAAACATTAATAAAAGGGAAATCTATATTTTTATGAAAATTATCAGCCGACAATAGTTTGTCGTTGGCATATTTGCAACATCAATACGAAATAATTGCAAGATACTTTCTAGCCGTATTTCAAGTACTCTGCGGTCACTGTTTGGTTAAAGATGTCCATAAATCTTTGCTAAAGAAAAATGTAGTATTACTGAAACTTTTTTTACGAATACAAAGTGTTCATAGAAAATTAAGATAAAAGTATGGTATCTATATATACATATAATATTTACTGGTAGCCCAATGTGATACGTATACCATTATACTGCTTCGTTTTAGTGTAACTTCGCTTTTCAAGTATAGCTAGATCGTTTAATCCTTATTGGAATAAAGCATGTGACATTTATATCACTTTTATTGCATCGTGGATTCCTTCTCCTCTTCGTCTAATAACGTTCTCTTTTATTTTGAATTAAAACTTGTACACTCTTTTGTAAATGACTTCAATTGTTTATTTAAAGGTTTTTTTTAAGTAAAACGATCACTTTTTTCCAAAAATTGAGTTACCTACCTCTCTGCGACCATTATGAAGAAGATAAGCCGGCGATTCAGGAGCCAAAGCGCTGAATGCAATGAGATGAAATAGCGGAAAACATATCAGCATGTACAAGTTGGTGTAATAATTCAAGTACGTTCCGGAGATGTTGGCGAGCAACATTCCCAATTTGGACAGGAGAACCGCCAAAGCATTGAAAGTTCCACGAGATTCTGTGTCACTTATTTCCTTGTAATACATGAATATTGTTCCGGTGACTACTCCAGCAGAGAGACCGGCCAAAAATCTTGCAAAGATAAGAAGACCTGGATTAACCGAAAATATTTTAATGGTCCAACACAGCTGAAATTAAATTAATGTTTAAACCATTATATAATTAGTCATGTATTCATAATATTTTGCTTGCATTTTTGATAATATGTTATTTTTAAAAATGTCTGTCTTCAACGAAATGAAGATAGTTTATGGATTCAGATTGAGGAAGTTTTTTATTTATTTGATGCTGTATCCTTCAAAACGTGTAAACAATTTTGATGCATTTGAAGGGTACCATAACCGTAAGAAAAAAATTAAACCCTTTTAAAATTACTCATATATGTTTGTGAATATGTCTGTCAATCATTCACTATGTTTTTTTTTTCTTAAAAATCATTCGACGTAAGAACCTTAAATTTAGGTAATAATAAAAGAAATTAAAGGCCATGTGTTTGGTATTACTAATATTTCAAAAGTAATGAAAATTCTATATGGGATAAACAGAAAACTCGGTTTTTTTTGTTTCGTGTAGCAATTAAAATAGTGATTATGAAAATTTTAAAACTATTTGTTTTAATAATTTATGGAAAATATTTCTTGTGTTATTGACAATTTCCCACAAAAAATTTCTCAATAATGTTTCATAAAAATGTTTGTTTTCTCTGTTTCTGTAAGTAAATATTTGTTAATAAAACGAAAATATTACGGACCAGTTTGTTTGAATATGAAAGCTAATTAATAAAATCCTGGAGTTTTGTTGTACATTTAATACCAGAAGTTGGAATTATTTTTTCTAATGCACCGTTAACACCGTTCATTTTTCAAAATGATTTTTAACAAAGTTAATTTACCTAAAGTAGTGTATGGACAAAATTTATTTAAACCCATTACTAGCCACTTATTAAATCAGAGGCTAAATAGAATATATATTAATTACGTATAATTATATAAATTAAATATAATATAATCCCTACAGCCTGAGGTACAGCTGATATGGTTAAGCTGAGTTTCCTTCCACAAGTTTCGACCATGAATGCGAAAAAAATCACGCTGGGTATGGCGGTTCCTGCCGTCACGCTGGCCATCCAAGATATAGTCTCATCCGTCAAAGGTTGGTCTGTGATTGTGCCGTTGGACTTTAGGATCGGAATCGCCGACGATATCCAGGCCATCTGCGTGCCATATATGAAGAAAGGATTCGCCGCTGTAATCCAAAGTTGAAAAATAATGATAAACTTATTATCATATTATTTACGATTAAATAAATTTCTCTCGAAAAAGAGTTTAGCAATTTATGATTTAATGATTTATGGCATGTAGAAAATTTATTTTATTTTTCATTTTCATAATTTCCACGTGCATCTTTGAATAAATGTATATAATTTATGTACAATTTGTATATTATAGATTAAAGTAGAACGTTCAGCTGCAACAAAGATTGAGATAATCTTTGTACCAGTTAAAGATATTACAAGTTAAAAGGTAACGACAAGTTAAGAAATACGTATCATATCATGGAAAATTGCAAAAATTGTTTAGTAGTAATAAAATAACATATCTAATAAAGTATTAAAAAACAATTTGAAAGATAATTTTAATCTGCTCATGAGGAAGGATGGAATATTTTGAATATTCAAAATACAAGAAAATTCACCAACCACTTGTTTCAAATCATGATTATATTTTCTAAGGATGAAAAACTCGAGCCTCGCTGAGATTTCGGAAACTCATTCACAGTAAAGTATTGATAATGAGACGATTCGATAGAGACAAACTTTATTTCGACAACTAAAAAATGCTTGAGATATTGTATTCTGGTAAAGAGTCGATGCTCCCATAAATATTATTTTATTAGAGGCTTCCAGGTAAGATTTTTGACCTATCGGTAGATCTAAGGGACCCTAAGATCTTTAACTATAGAGATGAATTATATTTAATGAAAATATGAGCTTACGCACTTTTTAACTTTTGCATTAAATATCAAAAGCAAAGCAGTATTGCTTTTCTGAATTTTTAATTAACTAAAATTTATTTATGTTAAGTAAAGCTATATGTAACAATTATACCGTGAATTAGAAGTTGCGAAAAATATTGAAAATGAATGTGAATTATTTTCCAATTAAACATTTTAAAATGAAGTTTCTTATGGCACGTTACATGCTTAACGGATAAGAGCTAACCCGAAAAAGTGTAAAATTCAAACGCTATTTTTGCTACAGTATGAAATGACACTTTTGCTACAGTATAAGCACAAGCGTATGTCAATGTTTATTTTATCAATGTTTTCTGTGGGCTTTTTATTATGGGCTAATCATCTGTCAGACTGTTTCTAAGTCGATATGTATTTATTTACATTATAAATTATAAATGTTTACTATATCATGTATTAAATACTTAAAATTTATAAATTACGATAAATTATCAGCGTGTTCGTTTATTTTCATAACTAATGAAACTTTATTTAAATTGTTTAGGTAAATTTAACAATACATTAAATTCATTTAAATTTATAAATAAATCAATTTAATTTTTAAATTAATTTTAAATTTTGTTTTATTTTATTAAAAAAAATAAAATAAAATAATTTCTGAAATAATTAAATTTAATTTGAAAATTATTTTTAAATTTAAATTGATTAATTTAATAAAAAAAGTTAAATAATAAAATAAAAAAATATTTTTGGTAAAACAAAATTTAATCTTAAAATTAATTTTAAAATTTATTTAATTTTTTTTATACACGGATATAAAGAATAAATTTGTTACTACGCGATCATTTGGAATCGGTGTGGCAGATGATTAGCTTGCAATGGAAAGCTAGCAGAAAAATAAAATGGTAATCATGCTCCAGTCCTTTTATTACCTCATTTCCATTAACATTTGCGTGCCAAATAAAGTTAGTCTTGTGTTATACCAAAGAAGTATAACTTCTAACGTGCACATAATCATTTTGTTTACAAAAAATTAATTGTGAAAGTGATTACATTGAAATTGACGGTGGTGATGATGAAGTCAGGTAAGTGCAATGTTAAAGAGATAATAAGTGGATGATTTATTTTAAACCATTTTTTGGTACCATTTTTGAAGTGATATCAAAATTAAGTCATGCAATACTGTTCACGTTGTATTTTTCATACCTTAAAACTAACAATGGTTTATTATACTGAATTTTTTTATTTAAAAATAATGTTTAGATAAAGGAAATCATGTGTTCCACGACATGTCTCGTTATATTTCGATTCTTAATTCGATGCCCGTGACTGACATAAATTGTCAATTATCTCTCGGTATCAAAATATTTAAATTGTCTAGTATACTGGCACATAGTTCCTAATCGTCGTTGATCTTACTTGTTATAATCACCGTATTGTATACACTCTTGCCGCGTTACTTGTGTCAAATATTATCTCTCCGAAACTCCTCTCTGAATTGGTTTGCGAAAAGTTCACTTCAAGAAAACAATGAACAAGAATGTTCTCATAAATACGTTAGATATAATTACAATCGCAATCATTTATTTCATCAAATTCATTTACCTAAATATATTCATTATACACATATATATATATATATATATATATATATATATATATATGTATAGACACGATATTTATAATTCATTGATTTAAATATATTTCTTGAATTACTTTGTGCCTTTCGCAGCTAAAATACGAAAATGTAAGAAAGTGTAAAGCTGTGACAGAAAGATAAATATATATAAGAACACATCCGCATGTCTTTCTGTTGCAGCGTAACACTTTCTTCAATTTTAGACCTATTCATATGAATTTCTGCAAATAAATACTTTAGATGAAGATCTAAATTAGTGCTTAGTAAAATTGTTGTTTTCTTATTTATTATTCTTGTTTTTCTTCACCATATATGTAAACAGGGAAAAAATGTTTTATTTGACTTTTTATTGTCGAATGAGAGAGGTCTTTGTTTTGTTTTTTTTTTAATATTGACGGTCTTTCATTATCTAAAAGCCAATTTGCAAAACTTTAATCTTTTAAATAATCAAACCTATAATTGTTAGAGTTATGAAAACAAATATTTAAAAATATCTCGAAAGTATTACTCACGAGGGGATGCACGCTACGGGGAACATCGATTTGCTTTAAACTAATCATAATTACATACTGGGTTAAATATAATATATTCATGAAGTCTTAGTGTGACGCACACTAAAAAATAAGAGAAAAAAATATAAATTTACAGAAATAATTTAGGTATGAATCGAAAATTCGCTATATCGATTAAGTATTATTTTATTAGTCGATTATGAAGCGGATAGATTTGATTTTAATATGAGACGTCATTTTTTAACATATTTTTTAAAACTTACTATGATTTTTTTCATGAAAAAATATAGTATTTTCCGAATAAATACTACCCTTGCCGGCAATTTTCACAACTTTTATAATTAATATTACTACTCTTGATTAAACTTTACTAATGCACTTTAAATTTCTATTTGAGTAATTGTGAGTAGAATTACTTGAGACATGTGTGAATTATAACATGTATTACTACGCCAAATTTCTGATTTCTGCGTCAAACGGTTTCTGAGTATAAACACTTGTGACAAACGAACACATAAAAGACACTATTAGAATTTTCTATATTTTTGAGGTACAGAACATTAAAAAGATCTATGAAATGTTGACAATAATACGTAAGTGTATATAATAAATAAGTACGAAATTTACAATAACTTTTACAGTTATTGTTACTGTTAAGTACAACTTCGACTTTTGAAACAAATTCTACAACAATACATTGATTCTATTGCACTTATTGTTTTTATTTTATTGCAATTGAATAGAACTTATATTGTGAGGAGTGTGCTAGACTTAGCCGCCTACAAAAATATTTAAAGTACTACACTATAAATAGATCTACACTTGCTTGGCACAATCTTAAATAAGTGAATTTCTCAAAAATTATCAGATTTTGATTTCGAATTCTACTAACTCTGCTTTTTCATAATTTTTACGTCAGCAGCTTCGGAAAAACAGTAGAGAGTATAGTTGTTGGGGAATTTTCAACAATACTTCTTGAACTACATAATTTCTAGAAAGAATTAATTTGGAATCTTTGTAACTTGTTTTTTTTTTCATTTTTATGTGAAATAAAAAAGTGAGTTACTTTGTTTGGCCCTGCTATAATTTCTGTATAAATATCATTGAATATTAGAAATATGGGCACGTTTGTTTTATCGCTATGACGTATTTTATGTTTCTAGTTTAAATAGTTTTTGAAATAAATAAATATAATCTAAGGACAGACGGACAGGTAAATAACTTCACAGGTATTCTGTTTTTCTTTTGAGGTACGGAACCTTAAAAAGCAAAGAATTTTTATTTTCTTTCGTAAAATAGTCGCTTGGATTTCACTCTGGGTAAAGAGCTAAATAAATGCTTTAGAAACAGTGTTATTATTTATAAAACGTTATCCACCGCATTAGTCTCGAGACGTAATATGGGACGGAAGCCAAATACTAGCCAATTTATATTACCAACAAAATTTAAATACCGAATATTGAAAAAACTGAATTGAATTATGAATCCAAAATGTTTGTACATTTTGTGCCAAACTAGTGCACTGAGCTTTCAACTACAAGCAAACTACTACTAAGCAAACTAGCTACATACACAGCTATATATTATTTGCCTTATTCGATTCAAATAAATTTCACAACTTTAGTAACTGAAAATCAAATACATGAAATTTTAACATATTTTTCTAGGAAAATTTCAGTGATCAATTGGAGAGTTTAGTTAAGGAAAATGCCTGAAAAAAATGATAAATTAATAAAACAAATCGGGATGTATGATCTAAATGAATTATTTCTAGTTTTAGTTTGAAATACAATTTGGTACTTTTATATATCTTTCCCCTTTTGGGGCTGAATTAATTGACATAAGACTCTGTTTAATACAATATTTTTTGTTGGAATGCATTACACTATTCAAACATATCAATCAATAAATGGCCGAGTTTAATTATTAATGTAAGGTATGGTATATATTTATATATAAATTAATCTTTAATAAAATTATTATATTATTATAACATAATATTTAACAAAACATTTATAAGAAAAGTATATTTATAGTAATTAAAAAAGACAAATGTTCATTTACACATACACATTACGTGCGTATATGGAAATTAACTTTTGTCTTTATGAATTACTATAAATATACTTTTCTTATAAATATACAAAAAAAAATAAACATACCAAGTACAGCTACTATATATTGTCTTATTTTTTGTTTCCAAATGCTTTTGACACTCGAAGACATTGCGTGTGTGATTATAACGAGACAAATGAAAACTGTTGAATTTTGCAGAAAACGACAACAAAGAAGACTAGAGTAAGCTATTTGTTAGATGTGTGGATATGTTTGAGCAGGTGTCATATCGGCGATCCAAATTTATGTCTTGTTTATTCATTTGTAACAGGTTTATTGGTCTTTCATTTCACCTTGAAAAACAAGTGAAAATATGTAATACAATGGGGTATTACAAATAGTCTGAATTAAAACACATGTATTGGCGATTAACGTTAGGTATGGTTATCGATTTTATTGTGCCACAATAATCCTATCTGTCCTTTGCTTAGCGTAGTTACCAGTATCGATAATTTTATTTCATGTACCAGAATAGTAAAAGCGAAACATTTATTGACTACCTTGGCATCTGTCTGTCCTTCTTTTTATTACAAGTATTTTTCTCAGAGAATATTTGATATAGGAATTTTGCATTCTTCCAAGAAATTATAGCGCCTTTATAGAAGTGCAATGTTGAATATTAAACGCAATATTAAACAAAAAGAAGTATAAATTAAATTAAAACATGAAGTGCAAGTGGAAAAATATTTTAAATCGTTGTTTTTTTAAATTAGGGCTTGTTTCATCATTTTACTATAAAACGTTCAAAAACGGACAAAGACGCAAAAAAAATTATTTCAAATTCATCGAGTGCAGTATAAAATTAAAACATGAAGTGCAAGTGGAAAAATATTTTAAATCGTTGTTTTTTTAAATTAGGGCTTGTTTCATCATTTTACTATAAAACGTTCAAAAACGGACAAAGACGCAAAAAAAATTATTTCAAATTCATCGAGTGCAGTATAAAATTAAAACATGAAGTGCAAGTGCAAAAATATTTTGAATCGTTTTTTTTAAATTAGAGCTTGTTTTATTATTTTACCAAAAAACGTTTAAAAAATTGTAGCCATTTCGAAAAGTATCGTTTAGAAAAAAAATAAAATATATTGTATAGACTGAAAGAAAATTTATGTCGGCACTGCGTGACGCGAGACATTTTTGTTATTGTAAACAATATTTTTAATTAAATCGAAATGAAAAAAAATACCAAAGAGAGTGAAATAATTAAAACTGACATAAAATATAATGTTTATAAAATACAATTGGAAGTTTCCATGATGTTCAACAAAGGAAATAATGTGAATTTCCACAAAAATTAAAGGCGAATTTAGAGTTTGCAAAAAATAAAATGTGATCAAACTTTCTGGACTATTTCAAAATAATAATTCCAATTTCTATTTTGGACTTAAAATAAAACTAAATATTGAAATTCCTGTTTCAAAAGTAAAAAATTAAATATTTAACACCGTCTTTTGGGTCCATAGCAAACATTAAAAATTGTTATAGAATCACTCAAATGTTGCATTGCAACAGATTTCCTTTTTGTGTGAAATTGATACTAAGAATATATAAATAATTTAAATTATTATGTTGCCTGATCAATAATATTACTTATTTTTTAAACTATTTTATATCTAAAAAAATATCCACATTTATTATTACAGAATGACGTGAACGACGTTGTTAACCGGAACGTTGCGAACGGCTGAGAACTCGATATTACTAAGTGTTAATTTATCAAGTACACGCGAATGAATACTTCTATCTAATATTAACATTTGATGGATGTAGTAAATAACTGCTCGGAAGGCTTGATAAATATTAAATAATTGATAAGGTCTCTCAATGTCTACTTTTAATCTATTTTCAACACGTATTATTAGTTTAAAGCAAGTTAAATGCTAGTCAAGTCATTTAGAGCGTACATGTAAATATACCTTACAATTTTTTTGTCATTTTATGACTTTGAAATTTTATGGAAATATTTAGAATTAGCCCGCCAATTTTAAACAAAAAAAATTTTTTTTTTCTTTTTCCATTTTAAATCTCCCTCTCTCCTCACATGAAACTAGGAGAGGAAAAAAGCTTTTTTTATGATTTCTATTAAATGAAATTTTGAGTATAATGCATTCAAAAATGTAACTTAATTTTTTTAAAACAGTCTCCTTAGCAGAATAGAAGTCTTCGAAGTCTTTTCAATTGTCTCCTATTAAATATATATTATCTATGTATGTGAGGGAATATCTAAAACATAAAATAATATAGGTATTTACTATGGGATACAAAGGGAAAAATTATAACTAATGAATAAATTAATAACCCGTTGAGAATCTTCATGTGGGTAGTTATGATTTCAGGCAAATAATTTGACTTAAAAACTATTAAAAGAATAACAATAAATAATAAGCTTTCGCTAGTAGACATTTAGAGTCAGTGAGTCGGTCGGACACAAGTCCACAGTGGAATTGGTCAGCGGTAGGCGAGCACGTCAGTGGGTGAGTAATACGAAGAAATAGAGATGTGAGGGCATACATCACCCATGTCGCAAGTGGTCTTCTCTAAGCACTTTTCATTTCAGAATTACGAATACAAACCTTAATTCCCCATACCGTATGTTTGACTACATAAACTGGATTCTCGTTTAATTTTTGTGATTTTGGTTAGTTCATTAAGTAAAATTGTCCTTGTTTTACAATTAAGTATAGCATATTGACTTTAGTTTTACTATTCAAAAGCACAGATTTTATTAGTATTATTATCGCTTCAGTTTTTGAAATAATATGTTGGCTTTGGGTTTACATTAACTTAGTTCAGATTCTGCTTTTATGAATTTAGAGAGTTAATTATGCGGATATCTATGATACTTGTAAAAAGTAGATATACCCCTGTCAACAAAAATTAAACATAAGAAATAAGAAAACACTCGAGGAACTGAACAGTTTAACAAATGTATAGATTGTATTATGTATTTACTTGTATTCCCATGGCACGGAGCAAACTTTATAATAATATCTACAATTTATAATATATTTTTCCTTACGTAAAAAAACCATAAAAGATACAAACTTCAAAACTATATTTCGTCACGAAAAGGATGGAAATAAAAAACAACAAAAATAAATACAAACATGCAATTTTTCAAGAAATAACAATTACTAAACTTTGGCTACAAAATTTTACACCAACTTTGAAATGAAACAAGTTAACGGAACGAGCTAACGGTAACAATTAGCAAAATGTTAAACTAATATTAAAAGACCTTAATATTAGTATTAAAATTTACATCAATTTCATCTGAGAGAAAGTTTAATGAAACCGATCGACAAATCTCTTCCACGTCCCTTATTTAATAAATAAACATGCTAAATACGAATAGACTGTAAGGATTTCAATTACATTTAGGTACCTTAAAACTTTAAATATTTAAGAGTATAAAGTATTCACATTAAACCATTCCTAAATATTGATATTTTCGAAGTGAAAACTTTTCTCTTATTTCAGAAAACTTTTTAACGAGAAGAGATTTGCAATTTCGCGTCACGCCAAGTTTGGTACGCTTCGGGTATACTCGGCGTAGTCGGAATGGGTTCGGTTGAACTCGCCAAGAAGAATATAGAGCGTCCGAGTTAAAAAGTATATTTTTATTTCATCACTTTGCCAAATGGAATTTTTGATGCAGTGGTAACGCACAAGATTAAGTACGGAACGCGACGTAAATCTGAGTTGATTCGATGTATGTGTTTTTTTAATTATGATTTTTTAATATAATTAAAATAAAACTTCCTCGCGGTCAAGGTATACTTAGTATGTAAAGTTCACTTTTAAACTGACGATGTATATTTACTTTTCCATAGTTTTATTTATTTACAATGTTTTGAATTTGACACGGCATTGCAAAGCTTTTATAATTGATCGTATATATATAATATATACGATATACGGTAATATATACGAATATATATATATATATATATATATATATATATATATATATATATATATATATATATATATATGTATATATATATATATAATATGATCGTATTTACATGCCTCAATTTTCCATGTTTATTATGATATTATTTGGTGTCACAGTGAATAAAATATAATCAGTTTAATGTACAATGCATCGTTTTGTTTCATTTCGTGAATGTACAGGCTACTATACTATTACTAGTAATGGTAATTAGTTTTTTTTTTAATTTTGACATTCCACATTTCCAAAATAGACAGTAAGATTACACTGGATGAAAAGTTTTCAGTATGGTCTTAAACACATAATACTATATTGTTGCCGTAGTATGTCGGGCGGATCATAAGACATATATCCTTTGATGGCGCTGCGCACTGCGCGGACCCGGGGTCGATTCGCGGCAGCTCCTCAAGTGGGTTTGGGCTAATTAGTCCAGTCATATTAAGGATTTCACCTAGGAATGAGAGATAATAAGCTGGAAATATATACACCTTTTTTTAGCGTTCTAAAATTTGTCTCAAAAGTCTCACAAAATCTCGTGCTTGCGTCGTAAGTTATCGTCGATAGAAACCGAAATAATTGCAAAAATCGATTTTTGTGACCTTTGCCTTGAATAACTTACGAGGCAGGCACGAGATTTTATGAGACTTGCGTTTAGAATGCCAAAATGAATATGTATATGAGTTTCCAGTTTTCTCTCATTCCGAGGTTGATCCCTTTTTTTTATTTAAATGACTGTACTAAATGTTCTGTTTATCTGGAAGAGTATGCTCTGATAGTAGTAAATCCGCCATAACTATTAATGATGGACAGTAAAATACTTAACTAAATAAATAATATATCGATAGGTACACTTTCAGTTGTATAACACAAATAACTTAATTCTCTTTATGGGTAGTTCTTCCAAAAAAAAATAATTTGTTATAAAAGAATTAATAAAATTTATTGAAAAAACTTGTGTGAGAGATCAAACATAAATGTTACATAGGTATTGGACACTTTGGGACACATTAACTGACTTAAGACAGTTTTAAAATTCGGCTAATAAAATTAAATACTATTTCCGTATTAAACTCGTGTTCATACAATTTGTGGAGTTCCGATTTCAATTCCATGACAATATTATATGATTTATCAAATTTATCAATGTTTCTTACCTTCTTAACAGTCTTGTAATATTTCGATTTTTTTAGATATTTTAAAGAAATGTACCCCTTCTACAATATGCTTTCATTGCATATAATAGATGATTTTATTTTCATTAGATTCTTCATAATAACTATTCCAACTTTTGCATGCAAAGCTATCTCTACTCAAAGAGTTTTCATAGTAACTATTGCGACTTAATACCTTAAATAATTGTGAGTTATAATTACTTTAGTGTACCATATAATGATTTCAAGTGAGAAACAAAGTTTGCATGTAGTGTACAAATGCATGTATCATCATAGTCTATGTAATCATCATAGTCTATGTAGCCTTTACCATCAAGGAATAACGGAGTTTGCAAAAGTTAAAATATGGAACTGTTTCAATTTAACGAATGTTTAACAAAACTGGTAAAGTTTTATTAAACTTTTATTGACTTACTAAAGTACATCAAAAAGTTTTTTACTTTTTGTTACTTTTTAATATTTTAAAGGAGTGAACTTTAAAATATTATTATGTTTTCAGCGAGCATTTATTTTTTTTTAATAACTCTTAATTACAACCAGGTAAAAAAATTACTTTTCTTTTTGAGTCTACAAGTTTGCCTGTTGCCTTTTTACTATCTCAATAAAAGTTTCATTCCACAAATTGAGCATGCGTTTGCTCAATTATCTTCTTTCTCATTTTTTCACACATCATTTATCTTCTTTTACCTTCCACAGCAGTCTTTACCTTGAGGTGATTGATCTTGAAGAAGAAATTCAATTTGAGGTGGTCTGTATGCGTTTATTTTAGATATATCAACATCTTGATCTGATAAAGTATTTTCGATCATGAAATAACGTGCACGATTAGATAATTCGTTATATTTATTTCGATGTCATTCCCTCTTTTCTTTCCATTATATCCTTTTTGGTCTATATTCACGCGGCGTAAAATGGTCAAACCTTGTACATTTTTAATCTTTTTTCTCTATTTCCCATTGTAGTAAATTTTATTTCTCTTCTCGACTCCTTGCCCTTCTTGTTTGTTATTATTGTTTGTTGTTTGTTATTATAAATTTGAGCTAGACTTTTTTTGTTTCAGGGCCATATTAAAACTAAAAAAACAGTCATAAACACTTTTCAAAATCAAGATGGTTTTTATAGAATGTTAGCCCAGATAATTTTACCATACGGCTGTAAAATAATAATAAAAGTTTTAATTGTGATTTACATTTGGTAAACAGCTGTGTAAATTTCAGTAAACTCAATATACAGAGTGTAACTATATTTAACCACGCCACTTCAACCGCTTATCAATTAATCACGTGTATTTCACCAGGACGTTTGTTTCTTTTATATAAGTTGTCTACTTTACAAAACAAGTTTAATTTTTGCATGAATCCAAAATTGTACACCCATATAAATAGCACGAATTATAAGTTTAGAACTAATGTCAGATTGACCTCTTATCAAATTTCATGATGACAGAATTATTCAGATGAAGTTTCATTTAAATGTAGGGGAAAACGTAAACTAAAAATATATCTTTCATTCTTATGCTAGTAAGGTCAATACAGTTTAAACTGGGGACAAAATTTAAAAGGCGGTTTAGTCAACATTTCATACGATCGACGGTTTAACTTCGTTCAAAGTTTAAACGCTGCCTAATTTTTACTCATTAGAAAAATAAATAATTTTTTTTCTTTTCAAAAATAATTGTATTTATTTGTTTAAATATAAGACCGTAAAAATCTTAAACGTAACATTTGTTAACCTCACGAGGATATGGAAGGGTCATTCTACCCTGTAAATTTTTAGTCGTGTGTATTTTTTTTTCCCGCAATCATAGGGTTTTAGGCGTCTAATAGACCTCTGAAAAACAAAACGCTTTTGATGTTTTGGCTTCTGACGGTACAGGAATCGAAATATTTGGATCGACAATGTCGCGGTAGCGATTTCACTTCATTCAAAGCTGTCTGCGATTTGATGATAAATCTAGATGAGATCAAAGAAAGCTGTTAGACAACTTGATCCCTATACGTCAGGTATTTGAAATGTTTGTTGAGAACTGTAAGCAAGCATATATACTGAATGAATATATAACCATAGATGAAACGTGGCTTGCATTTAGAGGCAGATGCAAATTTCGTCAGTACATTCCGTCAAAGCCTGCAAAATACGAATTAAAAATATTAGCCCTGGTTGGGGCAAAAAACCTTTTGACGTGGTGAATCGTTTAGTGTTGCCCATTTCGAAAACTGGCCGAAACGTGACTTTAGATAATTGGTGCACCAGTTACGAACTAATACCTTATCTGCTCAGTGAGCACAAGCTTACTTCTGTTGGTACGGTGCGTAATAACATGAGGCAACTTTCAAAGGCATTTATCAATTCTCACGATCATGGTGCAGCTGTCTATTTGTCGAAGTTTGCCTTTCAAAAGGATACAAGGCTCGTGTCTCATATACCAAAAAAAACAAGGTTGTTATACTTATGTCTAGTCTCCACCACAATGCTGAAATTGATGAATCAATAGGACAGAAAACAAAACCTGATATTAACACGTTTTATAACACCACGAAAGGTGGAGCAGACATAACAGATGAGTTGTCTGCGACATGCAATTTGAACCGCAACTCGAAAAATGGCCTCTCACTGTCTTCTATGCAATGCTCAATATTGCTAGAATTAACGCATATATTATACACGGGTCTAACACAACGACTATTCAAAAACTTCACAATTTTATACAAACATTGGGCAGATTGTTTGTTACCGAACACTTGAAATATCGTAAATAAATACCTTAATTGCCGAGAGAGCTAAGCAAGAGAATCAGAGAATTCAGAGGAGAACCTGAACAAGAAGCACCTGTCAGAGTTTCAGGTGTACGAAAAAGGTGACAAGTATGTATGAAAGCAAATATTTGTGACGAAAATATGTTTGTTTCGTTCTGCCAGAATTGTGCTGCAATCACATATAATAATATGTAGTTTATAAGTGATGATAAGACTGTAAGCGAAACTAATTGATCTCTACGTATATACCAAATTACGAGCTAAGTGAAAAAAGATGTTAATTTTATGAAAAACTTTATTATTTTATAGTACTTTGCCAAAACTTATTTAATTATCATATTTTGTACAATTATATGCGTGTTTTATTTTACCAAGTCCTAAAAATAGCATGTAATTTACATAACACTTCTTAATCTTTGGTTCAAAAACAAAAATTTAACCATTTTAAACGCAATGACATACAGGGTCAGAAAGACCCTCGACAACCTCCACGTAACTATTTTCACCACATCCTCGCCGGGGTATGCGTTACTCTATTATTCGTACTACAAATGAAATATCGCTTACATGGCTTCAACATTTAAAATCGGAATCCAAAGTTATGACCATATTGGATTTTATGTTACGTTTACATTTAAGATATAAGTGCAGATAATGCATTTAAATTTTGCAGTCTAACATATTCCAGACAGATACAGAGATCTGCCATCATGAGTATGAAAGAAAATCAATGCGGCAAACGTAAAGAGAGGGATAAACTTCAGACAGAAACCTCTAAAATACGATTGGATGGATATCGAAGATTTTTGTAAAATTATATGCAATGCACCCTCCCATAGAGGCTCAAATTATTCAACATTTGAAAACAAATAAGTTTTCGTCAAAGATGCCAATGGAACTTTTCCCATCTAGGAAAGTCATCTAGTAAAACAGACCAAATCATACATTCGAAACCATTTTATTTTACGACTCAGATAGAATATCTCATATTATTTACATATGCAAGTATTTAATGCAACGAAAAAATAAGACTAGTTGCTATGAACTTCAGTTTAAGATGTAGTTTTAATGCAATTTTGATGTAAACATTTTTTTAAATTCAGTACTTAGTGATTCTTATATAAACAAAAGTACTTAATTATTACTAATATCTCCAGATAGTGATATCATGTATAATGCACGGGATTCGTGAAAATGTTGACCTCGAAACTGTCTCAAATTCAATAGCTTAAAACTGGCTCTCAAAGATAAACTTTTTTGGCATTAGTAAAAATTTTAATTGGGGACGGCAAAGGTGATTTGTAAAATATTTTTTGAATAAAACGAATATTTTTATTAATCCTTTAATGAAGCATAATTGTGACACTTTTTACAAATAATGCGTAAATATGTATGTAATGTATGTGAAGCTACGAATTTCATATTAATATATATTTATGTAATCATACAATCAGTACTTAGTTATAATCTTTGGTTAATGTACACTCATGAAATTTCTTTATGTCTACTCACAGATTAAAGAAAAGAAAAATTAAAATGATGCCCTGAGCAAAGGAGTTTTTAAGAAAAAAATGTTTTTGTTTACTGTCACAAGTGTAATATGTACACCTGTAATATGTTGCTATTACAAAAATTGGATTGAAAATCTAATATTTGTCAAAGATAACTCTCATCCACTCTTGAACTCCAATTTCATATCGTGTAAAAGGTTGTGTTGTATAAAGTCGTGCAGTCTTGCTCTATCGTAACCAGGAACTATAACCGACCGAACGTTGTGTTGTATGAAGTCGCGTAGAATTGCTCTATTTTAGCCAGGAACTATAACCAACCAAATGTTGCATTGTATGAAGTCGCGTAGAATTGCTCTATTTTAGCAAGGAACTATAAACGACCGAATGTTGTGTTGTATGAAGTCGCATAGAATTGCTCTATTTTAGCAAGGAACTATAACCGACCGAATGTTGTGTTGCGGGAAGTCGCGTAGAATTGTTCTATTTTAGCCAGGAATTATAACCGACAAGTCTTGCTTATTGAAATATTTAAAGAAATGTATTTGCACTTCTTATAGACTGTACTAACTAAAGTTTGTAAACAATCTCTTATAGAGTATGTGGTTATTGAGATACTTAATAAATTCTATGATAGATAAATTTATCACTATGTAGAACGATTTAAGCTTAAGCTATTTCATAGCGGATAAGGTAGTTTGTTATAAATATTTTACTTACCTTTGCCCTAATTTTGGTATGACAAAATTTCAATATCCACTTGGAAACTTTTTGACTTTAAATTGAGAACTAAACAGAAGTTTCAGAAAATACCTATAACATTTATTATTTTGAAATAGCAATGTTCATTCCAAAAATTTGGACACAAAAATATTTCTTACTTCCCCTTGCAATCCACCTCTGAACTAATTGATTGTGATAATCCGTAAAAGACTACTCTTTTAGCAATAAAACCTCATTAATAAATAATCAAAATTTTGTATTGTAATTTAACTCATTTACTTGCATATTTCCCAACGGTAAACGCCTGAATAAATATTTATCTCGGTATTATAAAAAAGGCAAGTCGGTTAAAAAAAAAAGTTTTTGATAATTGTCACCGAGTATTAAATAAAAGTGCGTAGTTTTATTATACTTCTAAACTTATTGCTAAAAGTGTCAGCAAGAAATTTGTCTCTACATAACTTCTAAATTTCAAATTATGAAAAGATAAGATTACTAATATAACTATAAACGCATACTCTGGCAATGGTTCTCGGACCCATAGTTTTTGAGAAATGTACGCTATTTACGCTTCTCAAATGTTTTTAAAGAGAAAAATAGTAATTGTACAGTTCAATATTTAAAGTATTATGTATATCTGAATGTACGCACCCTCACAGTGTGAGGGTTCCATTCGTAGTTCACAGATTTTTCAATTTTTCCCCCAGAAATACAAATATAAGTATTTTTGTTGTCTATATTTATTGATAAAATTACCATTTTTTATTAAGTCTTGTTTTGTAGTATGTACGTTAACTACAATCCCGATTACTATAACCAATTGTATTGCCGATACTAAGTTCAATTTCTTCGTTTTAGGTAATAATTATTTTACGTCTAAAACATGCAAATATTTTAAAAATGAAATATTTGTTACATTCATATGCGAGGAAATATTTCATATAACCCAATTCATTTGTAATATTCCTTTTTTTTACTCTTGAGTTTAAAAAAGAAACACGCTTTACTGCTGTAGTCGATAAAAAAATAAACTCGTTCACAAAAAATCTGGCATCCAAAAAAAACCAAATAAAAAAATTAATTAAAATAATACAAAGTGCAAAGATACAAAACAAAAGTTTGTGATGTCATAATCAACAAAAGAACTTGATTGGTGACTACCTTACCATCCTACGAAGCCATATATATGTAGAAAATTATTTTATTTATGCAATTACAACTTGCATAAATAAAATCTGGATTTGCAGTTTGCACCATCAAGACTGGAATCTTATTATCAACCCTGCACCGTTTACCGAACATTTTACCCTTTATTATAATTCAACATGTAAAGACATAAATAACCGATTATAAAGAACTACAATTTACAAGTAGATACTTATATTTATTTTCTAGACTTTTAACATTAAAAGTCGGCAGTTTCCAAACCTTATTCACTCACTCATTCACAGACAGATAACTAAAACCTTCCGTAAGAGCTACAATCTTGAAATTTGGTACATGTGTAGTGTTTAGAATATCAATGAAGAAAAATGACATTGAACTTGACCATGGGGGTTACTTATCAGATATTTACCACTTTAATAACAAGCAGCATACAACAGAATGCTAGTGGCTTAACAGATATCATCATTTTGAAAAACGATGAAGAGATAGAAATTTGTCGCGAATTAGTTCAATATTGTAATAAATAAAATTATTAACAGTTTTTTGCACAAAGCGTTAACTTGTTTATACTTCCCTAGAAAAGCTCTGGATGAATTTGAACTTCACTTCAGTATTTGCTTGCTAATATTTTAAGTAACAATTTTAGAAATTTACAAGTTATTCTGTTTCATGGGATAAGGCTTGCCGCAATCAGTGATTTTGAGGCTCGAGTGGAAACGTTGGCATTTTTATTTCCATTAGAAATGGAACTTGTAACACTAATTAATTATTTTTATATATCAATAATAATCATTATAGTTTATTTGAATTATTAAAATATAAAAAAATAAGTTTTGTTATTTAAGTTATATAAATAAATTGCAACGTGAGAATGTTTACCATATTTTAGATATAATGCGCTCATATTATGTACATTAGATAGTTTGTACAGTAATATAACTATTTCCATTCCTAAGCTTATAAGAAACTATCGTATAATATTTGTAAGAAGAGTCAGAAATACACTCAAGTAAACATGGCATATATTACAAAAATCCATTATCTCTTTCGTTCGCAAAATCTTGTAAAGGCGATATCAGGCTAGTCATACGTGCGTAAATGAACTATATCCTACATAACATGCTGTAATAACTTTCGATCTTTTTATGAAAGATGACACAAAATAACTGCTAAAGATTAATTAACTACAAATAAATCTTCAACAAAGTATGTTTCTTTATAGCAGTGAATTAAATCTGTATAAAAAAGACAAAAAAATAATTTGATGCATACCGCGTGAGCAAATTTCGTATCAATATTTTTAAGCAGTTACTTTTATATTATTATGCTAATCGTTTGACCTGTCCAACTTTTTGAAAAGAGACGAGTTTTCTAATAACATGATTTATTATATTGGCCTTCAAATTTTTCAAATGAGAGTTTACCATCGTCCAAAAATGAATATCTATAATTGTTTACATTAATATTATATAAGTTCACATGCAATTTCATGTGGATAATACGAAAAAACGCAACAGAATTAACTTTTCATAGTTTTGATCGTTATTAGTAAATAATAACTTCAGCTAATATGTTTATATAAGAATTTTTGGGGCGTTTGACGGCAATGGCAGTCACGACATGAACAAAATTGTAGGGCCAAATACTACTAGCCACAACACAATCTCACTTTGGCATCTGACACTTTACTTCTGAATGCATGAATCTCAAAGGTACTCCACACTCGGACCGATCAACGAAATTACAAGATGAAAATTTGGACAGTGACTTGGTAGAGCATATGGACTCGAGCACAGATGAGATAGAAAAGTGACTTGGTTTTGCCTAAGTTAAGTATGCCTCATTGAACATTAATTAAAGTTTTGTCGTGACGACATTTTTACGATCTTAAAACCCCATTGCAATTTTGTCCACATGATATATTTTCGCTGATCTGGTGGCAAAAACTGTCAAAGCTGTAATATAATATTCACCCCGCCTACAGTATCCCTCGCGGTGGAAGTGCACCAGAAAAGAGGAAACTTAATATACTCTATCAGAAAGTTCTCTTGTGCTACTTTTGGTAGCAAAGTGACATTTTAAGAACCGCGTGCTTTGATATCAGATGAAATTTTATGAACTGCGTATGTACTACTTAGATATCAAGGTGATATTTTTATGAAGAGTTAGATGGTCACTGCGGACATGTATCAGCACCCACTTCATCCTTTGACATGTTTCATGACGATCTGGAAAAGTTTCAATAATAAACTGTACTTCATCCATATGTTTCATATAATGCACTCCAAGGGATTATCATCTTCTCTTCGCTAAAAAATATATTAATATATTATAAAAAAAGTACAAAAATATTTTCCGATATGAGATCTGACTTGGCAGTTTTCTTTATTTCATATACTCTTGATTCGTGAATGAGTAACATATTTTCTTTTCCTGAAATGTTAAGCGTATGGGCAAGACTGAAACGGAAATTATATTTTCAAATAATACTTAACAAGAAGTAAACTTATATTTCAAAGTTGTTTCACTGACCAAGAATTTATTAGCCATTTATTATTTAGGGTATTTTTTTAAACGACACGTATGACATTTTTTAACATATCTTACATTCTACTTTCATTATTATTTTAATTGTTTTAAAATTAGTGACTACCTTAATATATAATGTAAATTATAAGTCTACTAAGAGGGGCAGATGAGTTCCGAATTTTCCACATCAGGTCTCATTGAAAATAATGATGATTTATTGTATTATAAATACGAGACAAATTACATAAACTTTTATAAATTCGTACTGGGCAAAAAACCCCAGTTTAAAGCAAATACTCAGTTATTCTTTCCCATCTTAACTTATAAAGCAGAAAATGACGTATTTTTTTAGTAACAGCAGTCAAATATATTCACGTCCCGAGTTGATCACTTAAGATGCTCCAACGCCTTGTTTCTCTCGGTCAAAACTGGTTCCGCGTAATGTCTCCCGTACACCAATTCCTTTTGGATCATTTCTAAAGTTTTTCCCCTCGTCTCCGGTAACGCATAGTACATGTATATAAATGTGATGATAGCAAAAGCGGCGAAGACAAAGAATGGTGTAGGTCGTCCGCAATACGCTGTTATGGGGTGAAATAGTTTCAAAGCAACGAAGAGCTGAAGCCAGGATGAAGCCAGGGTTAAACTCGCCATGACCATCCTCACCTAAAAACATGAATTACTCTTGAAACAATACACATGTATTATTTAGTCATTGAACTATTTTATTAAGTTTAGCCATCTAAACGAGTTTTTTCTCATTGCATATCTTATTTAGAAAATTTGTTTGCAAAGTTGAAAAATTGAAGAAATCATTTGTTATTCATCTACCCGTGATTATCAGTCAAAGGAAATATAAAACTTATTTTGGTAATTTCTTCATTGGTTATTAACTTAGAATGTGTGTTGATGAATAGAGTACTTTTTTGAGTACTTTTGCTGTTAAACATTCACTAAACAAATTGAATAATAGAGAGAAGATATGTGACGCTATAAAAAAATACATTCAGTATCATATAATCATAAATGTAAACTCTGAGCATTATCTGAGGTCCATGCAATTAAATTAAAATTGTAAGGAATAAAAAATTAGTTTAAACGAATTCAATATGCAGACGCACATGATTGCAAAATATTATATGTTTAGGCAACACTTTCGAAAAATATCAGCCTAATAAAATGTTATCGTCTGTTCTCTTATTTTAGATTACTGTGATGGTCAAGGAAATTTTAGAAATTAAATCATTTTTAATGAACATTTATTAAAATAAACTGCACATTAATTTAATTTTACGAATTAATCTCCATAGGTTAGGAATTACAGTCAACAAAACACTTTTTTTTCTAGATTACTAGACAAGTCTTTTAAATTATTGAAAGATTCTAATTCCAATGACAGAGCCTACCATAATTGATTCCAGAAGTGCTAATCTAAATGTCTACATTTCTGGAATACTGTATATCTATAAATTATTTTAAAATGATTTCATTTGAAAAATAGAAAGTTTAGGGACGTATCAAATTAAAGCAACGCTGCTAAAGATTTACATTGTATTTGACTTCAAACCTACTATGCAAAGTAGTAGTTCTAAAAATACTATAAAAATTACATTTAATTGTAATTCATCAAAATAATTAACATATAAATCGTTCAAAATAATACGATTGTATAATATAATTTATTTCATTCGAAATATCTAATTTACAAGTAGTGTAAAGCAAAAAAAATATCAACAAATCCTTTTTATATTTTCTTCAACGCTTCCATTGACTTCAACTATAGAAATTATTGGAGAAATATTGAAAACAGCTTGATTCTTTGAATTTTATGCAAGCTATAGAGCAATCTATACTTGCATAAAATCAAAAATCTTTTTCTCTGGAACGCGTGGAGGTATCAAGTTGAAATTAATATCAACTGCTTAGGTTTATGCTCCCTTAGAACTGTAATAAAATCAAGCTTCTAAATCAATGCAATCAAAAAGAAAAATACGGCCATTTGTGCTGCATGTTTTAACTCTCGCAAATAAATCAACACTATGGGGTATTTTCCGTTTACTTAGAAACATGAAATTAGACCAGAAGCAATATCTCCCAGCACAAGTATAGAAAAGGGAGAAAAATCCTTAATTTGCAGTTATATTACATGAAAGAAAATATATTTTTTAAATATGCGCCTGTGCGAGATATAGTAGGCAATATATTTGCGTTCTAAAAGATTAAAATTTTATAAATAGTTTAAAATACAATTAATTGTTTAGAAATGCCTGAATGTGTATAAAACCCTCGTAGCGCGAGTTCTGCTTGTGCTTGACATGTTTTGTCTACGTTCTAGGGAACCATAGCTGAGCCATATCCGGTCCTACAAACCCAAAATCATCTTTTAACATATTTTCGAGTTTCGGTGGATGATTCATTCTAGTGTGTCTTAATGAACCTTCGATATGCCATCATCATTCCTCTGAAATCTTATCGAACTGTAATTTATGTTATGCTCTATATTAGCATCGCATATGGTTACCAACGAGTTCAGATTGACACAACTCTTTTTAGTAACAGTTTTATTAAACAATTGATAAGTAAATATAATTATTTCCTTAGAAATTTTTGACTCGCAATACAGTCCCAAAATACATAAAAGTACAAATTTAGAAAAAGCACACAGACTTGAAAATGCTAAGTATTTGCTAGAAAATGACTATGCGCGATCATTGCCGTTGCGTTTGATCATCGCATTAATCGCTTGACGATTAGATTCCGGCAAGAAGTTTCATCGATATGATTTGACGTAAAGCTGTAATAAATGTTATTTTCGGCGTTTATTTCAAGAATGTTCAATTTTGAAATAAACAATATGACTTATGAGCATTCCTCTTTTCACATAAGCAAAATCAAACTATAACTATTGTTACACAGAACTACATAATGATTTGCAGTTTATGGTTCAACCACGATACTGCAGTTTTGTAAAAACTCCTACGAGTACCTGTTGTCTCCTAATAATTCCTACAAAGAAAAAAATTCAAATCACGTATTGATGAAACTTTCCAATAGAACATTTAGAAGTCATGAGCAATAAATTAATTTTTGTGCGAGTCTGTGGGTGTGTGTAAAAAATAAATCGTAGGACTAATAGCAAAAAACCGTACATATTGAAGTTGATAATATAACTGATAAAAAATAAACCGTATATATAATATAATAACCATAAGTGATAAGAAATAAACCGTATATACAATATAATAACTTACCCTGTAATTAAACAGCTCCATCTTTAGAATAAGGAGAAGTGAGAGGCCTCCAGCTGTGTAAGTGAACAAACAAGCGCCAGCAGCTATTAAAGGTATCCATGATGAAGCGTAGATACCCATGTCAATTAGCACGTTCCATATTCCTAAAGTCACCATTCCAACAGCTGTTATTCCAAATCCTAAGAAGCAGAGCCCCTAAATAAATGTTTGGAAAAGTTATATTAAATGTGCGATACATTTTTTTTCCAAATTTTTTGTAGTCTAAAATATTTTTGCATATGTTCTGAGTTACCTAAAACTGCCGACTGTAAATAATTTATGCAAATGCTCAAAGTTTAGTAAAAAATTTTCAGGAAAATCAATGTTGGTTTAAACAATAGTCAATGCCGAAAAATCATTAATTGATCAACGTTAACAAATTTATATGAAATTTAGAGTTGTTGATAAAATGATACGTATGATAAGATGGGATAGGAATCACCAAACATTTTCAATTCAGACCACATACTTTATGCATGCATTAAATTTTTCTCAACTAAATGAGACTACGTGATGTAGTATTGTTTCTGCTTTATTTCAATTCTTTACCACGACCTCGGTTTCGTTGTATGACAACATCTTCAAGTGGCCAATTTATAGAGATTGAGATTAAATTGCCCAGCCGAAGATGTCATAAAACTAAATCTAGGTCGTGGTAAAGAATTTAAATAAAGTCGAAATAATACTACATCGCGTAGTTCATTTAGTTGAGAAAAATTTAATTATGATTACTTTCTAAAAAATGAACGCCAAATATATTGAATTATTCATGTTTATTTTTTTTTATATTTATCCGCTATTATTGCAAGCAAAATTGTTAGTCTATGGTAGTCGCATTTGCAATTTTTAAACACTTATATGATTTTAACAAGTTGGTACCTATTTATTAGTAGTTACGAGCATTGCCATAGCTAGATATTAGGAATTCATATTTTAATTTGGCTATGTTGACTGATAATTATATTGACCAAAGAGCTTTACTAAATAACATCGTACATTACTGACACACAATCCGACCAAATATTAATTTAAAAGTTTTATAATAGTTTCTAATATTTTTATTTCTGTAAAACTACTGAAAAATTAATTAAATAAAATTTAAATTTATGCTCCATGTAGTTCTGAACTTTTATTTTGTATGAATGAAAAGAAAAGGTGAAAATTAAAGGTGGTAAATCATATGTTTTGGCAAAAAAAATATAATATTAACTGCTTTTCATGGAATACATATTTTACAATTGTACTACAAAAACTAGTTCATGTGCTGTTTTCTTATATGAACTACTATATAAACATAGAAAACTTACCCTACGACCCAAACTCTCCAACAAATTAGCAGCAAAAAATGATCCAAAACACAAAATGCATGCCAGTACTATCGCCTGTTCGTTCGGTGACAGCACGCTTTCGGTTCTTTCGAGCACCGAGGAAGCATAAATAAGAACCACGTAGGTTCCACACCAGTTTAAACCCCATTGAAGAGCCATTACGACTTTAAAACCTTGCCATGTAGCCTTGTCCTTAACTATAAATAATTACACGGTAATGATATTATTATATTTTTTATATTAATTATTTCTAATACAATTAAAAGAGATTATCTTGGGGCTACTCCAGTACCACGGGCTTTTTGCCAAGCAAAATTGGTTATGAAGTACGAATATATTATTACATAGATGTATTCAAATACACCTAGTATTTGTTTTGTATGTTTATGTGTTTGCATCAGGTTTTGTACTTGAGTAAACGCGTGAGTGCATATGAGTTCAATTAGTGCGTCCAATTAGTCGTATATTTGTACCGTGACTGTCTTAACTAACTTTCATTTATTAATAGGAATTTAGGATCGACCCTACAAGTGTTCAGAATAACGCCTTTTTCTATTAAAATATAAGAGTGAGTGAGGGTAGATCTCGAATTTCAGCTAGCGTGGAGTGCATGAGGGACGTTGCTAGTAGTAGAATATATTTATAACTTTCAGTTGTGTGCTAGTTTTTGGTGTATTATTTTATAACTTTCAGTTGTGTGCTAGTTTTTGGTGTATTATATTAGCGATTTGATTATGTCTGTATCTGTGGTTCGTTTATGCTATTGGTGTACAAGCGCTGGTTATGTGTTGAATAGTTTCTAGTAAGCTTTTATATCGTCGGCAGACGTCATTTATAGCACTTGTTAATTGTTGTTATCTTCACTAATATTGTTATCATTATCGTTATCGTTGCCGTTGTGGTTGTCGTTGTCGTTGTCGTTGTCGTTGTCGTTGCCGTTGTCGCTGTCACTGTTACTCTCGCTATAATTATCCCTACTGTTATTGCTATTGCTATTGTTGTTTTTATTGTTATATTGGTAACGGATGTACTCGACTCATCAGTTCATTAGTGGTAGGTCGTATGGTTGCCAAACAAAGTATTTCCACTTTTCCTCAAAAAAGGAGTTATTTTTCTGTTACAAAATGAGGATATGAAAATAACTCTCCCAGATAAGGCAAACAAAACCTGAGATCGGTTTCAATAAGGGCTTTAGATTTTTTCTAATTTAAATGAGAGTGTGGTTTCACAAATAAGAGCACTTTAAGTTCTCTTAATGAACTTTCTATATTTTCTGACTTCTCTACTCTACGAGGGCCAGTTACAATTTAAACATAAAATCTAACATTTAACTTTTTACATATATCATACCAAATACTTCTTATGTATTTTATCCCACAATAATTGCACAGAGTTGAATTCCACGTACAGTGTCTTCAAGTTCAGTTATGTACTCAAATTCATTTAAATAGTTCTTTTACAACTTTGACAAATATTTGTAGTCATTGTCCTATTGGCACATAAAATTACTCCGAAAAAAGACTGTAACAAGATTGCGTCTCAGTTTCCATCAATATTTTATGGATCCTTCTTTTTTAATATCGCATTTATATTCACCAAATCACCCTTTGCTCTACCTACGAAATGCCTCTTAATTATTTCTTAGTCGTCATACGCTAATACAATAGGGTTTTATACGAAGGGTTAGCAATGCGTATATTATAATATAGCTGTGGTATAGTGATTTAACCAGCTTTTTACAATCATCTTTTCTCCATAGATTTTCTTGTCAAAATTTTTTCTGCTTCCGTTTCTATTTGCTATGGTCTCTAGGGCGGCGAGTCTTTAATTCTATTTACCAGTACGTGCTTTTAACATATCTTCTGTAATTGTCGTTTTTATTGGACATCCGGACGGGCATTGTTCATAACATAGTTAGTTTTTTTGACAATATAATCAATAGTTTATCCTATTTTTAACTTCCTTGCAATTTTTCCTATTTCCATTATAATATTCAATACAAAACGAGTATAAAAGAAAGCAGTTTTAACATGAACGGCTACAAACTGACGTCTTAACAAAACTAAGTTCATGCATGTCTCTAGTTCTCGATTAGAAATGTTACAAAGATCATCAAAGAAAGAAAATCGCTCCGATGCGTTTTCGTTATTCACTTATCATAAAGCAAATAACGAAAAAAATTGCGATTAAAGTCTGATTGGATTAAATTGAGTTGCGTTGTGATATATTAGATTAGATTATACATTACATTGTTTATGGTTAGATAAGATTGAGTTGGATAGGATAAGCTTAGACTGAATTAGAATAGGTTAGACTACAATAGTTTAAGTTAGGTCAGACTACAATAGTTTAGGTTAGGTTAGACTACAATAGTTTAGGTTAGGTCAGATTACAATAGTTTAGGTTAGGTTAGACTACAATAGTTTAGGTCGAGAGAGATTAAGGTAAGTTGGGTTATGTCGGATTACGTTTAATTAAATTGGGTTACTAATTATGTTGTGTTACACTGGATTAAGATGGATTAGGTTCGACGATGTTGAGTTAGGATGAATTTACGGTGCAGGCTCGCAGTAGTAAACACATTACTTCGTGAGGATCGCCATCATCGGTCTTTTTTCCTCATACTCGATTGCCAATCCGCTGTTGCAATGAAGAAAGCAGAACTTCCAAAATATAATTTTGATAAATGCCACTATAATAAGATTAACAAGGTGTTGTAATGGATATATTGGCTCAACGAGTTCAATCTTCTCACAGCTAACTGTGCTGTAGACCAATTTTGCAGTATCGTTTTACACATTATTAGTAAAATTAAACCGAAAAAAATGGGTAATATCCAATATTGTATTCTTCCTACTCTATCCAAATAATGAAAAGGAAAGAAAATTATGGATTAAGTAAAAGATTTACGACAGCTAGTCAGACTAAATAAATTTTTCTAAATTAAGAAATTGATTTAAGAAAGTTTCTCGACACTTTTCCAGTAGCTACATTCATAACAGTGAAAAACTTACCAACAACATCACTTTCATTTGCTTCACTAGGGATGCGATAGTTAATGCACTTAAACAAGTTGATACGATTAAAGGAGGGGACCAAATAATACAGAATTTATCTTTATAAAAGATACTTATAAAACTATACGTGTTCCCCTGACAACGTTTTTCAACATGTGTATGGAGCAGAGTACATTTACAACGCACTGGAAAATTACACACGTTAAGCCAACATATAAGTCTGGTAATAAATAATCTGTAGAAAACTACCAACCAATATCGATTTTGTCAGCAATACCAAAGCTTTTCGAAAAAGTAGTTCACGGCAGGATATGTCCAGTTTTATACCAGCATATTATAGAGGAACACCGTGGAAATGTTTGAAATATATCAATATTAACTCATCTCCTCTTATATTTGCAATATCTTTTAAAATAAAAGGATTGCAGGATACAGGTCAATTTCTTGTATACAGCTTTCAAAAAAGCCTTTGGTAAGGTCGACCATCTCATCTTATTGAGGAAACTCTCTTTTAATGGCATCAAGAGTGATTTGCTACATTGGTTCACTTCTTACCTTAGCAACAGGCAATAAGCAGTCCAAATGAAGATTTTATGTAACCATGTGTCCCTGTAACTTTAGGAGTACCTCAAGGTTCTATATTTGTCCTATTTTTATTTGTTATGTTTACAAATGATATTAGTAACTGCTTCAGATATAGTTAGTTCCTATTACATGCTGGTAATCTTAATATATTTTCAAAAATAAAAGACAGCACCGATTACATTCACCTTCAGGAAGATCTTTATAGGCTTAATGCGTACTGCATTACCAACAAAATATACTTAAGTTACGATAAGTGCAAATCGATTACTTTCTCCACTTCTTCGATATTGTAGACATGGGAATGGTCCCATCTCTATAATATTGATGGTATATCATTGGAGTCTATTACTGTTATATGTAATTTTGGGGTTATTTTTTATTCTAAATTACATTTTAACACTAGCATGTAGCAAATTACCATACAAGCTTATGCATTGCTGGGTTTCGTGTTAAGACCTGCCGAACCCTACAGGGAGGAGAAAACATATCGTATACTTTACACCTCTCTTGTTCGATCTCCACTTGAGTATGCTGTTCCAATATGGAATCTTTACTATGCTACCTGTTCTAATATGATTGAACGAGTACAAAGGTGGTATATACACATTGCTATACAGCTTTAATACGCCAAAAATCGATTATGTTAAGACGAGTATGCTGTTAAATACAGCACACTGCACAACAGGCAAGTTGAAATGGGGGCAACACTATTGTACGATGTCTGTCGTGATCGATAGGATTGTTCAGACATTGTGAGCCAACTGCAGTTTCGTGTGCTCGTGACATTAACTCGCAGCTTTGCACTCTTTCAACTTCCCACATTTCGTATTAATGCCGGTGACTGCACGCTACTATGCAGGATTTGTGATGGTTGCGACAAGCTGTTCCATTCGGTTGATATTTTTGCTAGTTAGTTATTCCGATACAAGCTGCCCATTTCTAGAATATTGCTTAAGGGTCCAATCCGTTTATAATATTAACTATCTAATAATGTTATGTATCAAATAATGTTAACTTTGAATACCCGTATTCTCCTTAATAATTGTTATTTTAATGTTATATTTCGTATTACCATATTCTTATCATGATTATTTTTAATTATTTAATTTTAAAATATTCTGTTACCTTTCCGTTGTTTCTGTATCTTGTATATAGTAATTGTTGATATTATTATTATTATTCATTACGCGCCAAATTAATTAATATTAATTTTTAATTGTATATTCTTTATTTTATTATTATCATATAAGTTATTGTTTATGCCCTTCCGCAATTGTTGCTATTTCATATTATTCAGTTACTTTGGTGTCAATTTTAATCTATTTCTATTATAGTTAAATTATAATTATGGTTTTTAATCAAACTTTATATGCAACAAAACCCAAGGTAGATTAGTGCCTGGATGTGGAAATGTTAGGATAAAAGTCTGCCTAGCATAAGTATAACACATTGCTATAACGTTATGGCTTGTATTTATTTTTTCCCCGTATGAAATAAATAAGAAGAAAAAAAAAAAAAAAAAATATATATATATATATATATATATATATATATAGACACATACACAGATTTAAAGTTGCAAATAATCTTCCTTACGCTAAACAACTTTTCCTCTGGGACGCTGTGGAAATTTTGAATAAGCAAATAGAAAAGGACGTTGTTTACAATTGTCGTGTTTGCAGTACGGCAACCCTAATGCCTGTGGAATGTTGTTGATTGGATTGTACCGATCGCGCTCTCTGGGAATACGTACGAACGAATGGAAGGGAAATTTTTGTTTTCCTTCTGCTTTTTAAGTCTGATACACACTGTTCTAATGAAAACAACAGGACGACTGGTTACTGGCTATTAATTATTACCGTTCGTGACATATTTGATATCCTTAGGTTAACTGTTTTGTTTTGTCTTTTGAATTGTTTGTTTAATAGATGATAACTAATATTAACAAATTTTGTAAGAAGGTTAAATGAATTTATAAAGGAAACTATTTTTAATATTTCAAGACCAGTCGTTTAAGAGATACTCCAAATCAGCATCTACCTTAATGCTGTTTTTGATGTATTTTACATTAATATTACACTCATAGAAGCTATGAGATCAAAACAATCAATAAGAAAACTGTCCTTAAAACTTTATAAGCTGTCGGAATATTTCAAAACGCCACCAATCTTGATATTCATTACACTTAAAAAACGATATAAGTACTTCTAAAAACACAACACATAGAGAATAAAGCTCACTATTTCAATTAAATTATCAACAAAACTAAAGCAATACCAATTAAAATGAAAAACTCGCTCCGTTATAAAATCTATTAATGTTCAATATATTCATTTCAATAATTTAATTAATTGAATTTAATTTGTTTGATGCTAAACTATTTTTAAATTCATTATCGGTAGTAAAGACAAAACTTACAAACAGCTCTTAAATTGAGGCGATTAACATCTTTCATTTGTCCATCTTCCATTTCCAGTTCCTTCACAACTTTTTTGACTTTCTCATCTTCTGGTGTCATATTTCGGAACCATGCAACAATTCTGATGGCCTCCTGTAAAGTTTCATGATTTATATATGCGTATACCCGTAAATGTATAAATTTATGTATATATATATGTGTATTTGGGCACTTCTATAATGCTTTACAACCACCCGTTTTTTAATCGTTTCTACGAGAAAGCAATTGGAAACCAAAAAAATATTAAAGTTGTAGAACAAAAGGTAAGGGAGCTCGTAATGTTACATATAGTTTAGTTGAAAAAATTAGATCTTGGTATTGGGTGAAATTGGAACTGTGACTTTTAATCCCCTAAGCGATGACCGCAACCCTTAAATAGAGCTCGACACTGGCCATTGGAGAAAAGTAGTAAAAATGTAATCTTATTTAGAAATTAAACTTAAACACTTTGAAAATATAAATGAATACTCAGCATTCAATTTAATATAAACAGTTGTATATAATTAATTGTTAAATTTACTAAAAAAATCTAAACTTTAGTTAGTAATGAAAAAAAATTATTATGCCAAAAATTTATTTTAATTCACTAATTTTACGCATAACATAATTTATAATGCAAGTAAATATATACTGAACTCAAAAGAGTCTGGCGGATGATTGACTTACAAAACAAAACTAATAGAATAATAAAATAATGAACAATTCGTCTGTCAAATAAACAATCTAAATATATGTTTTGTGAGAAACTTTGTGGTGTCGATTAGTGTTGGATCGAGCCAAGTTTATCCTGTATTTTTAAAATTTCACTCTCTTTATAATGTGATTGTGAGTCGGTAGATTCATTTTTACTTCTGCAAGTTAGAGTTTGTATCAAGATAACTCGATTTTCATATAGATTTTATTAAAAATAAAACATGGAAATAATAATCTTAAAAGCTTATCAGTATGAGTGAATTTATTTAGTCAATTATTTATTATCTCGTGATTGTGAGTAGGTTGATCCATTTTTATTTCTGAAAGTTAGAGTGTTGTATAAACATAACTTAATTTTTATATAGACATCATTAAAGATAAAATATGGAGACAATAATATTAAAAGGTTATCAGTATGAGTGAATATATTTAGTCAATTGTTTATTATCTCGTGATTGTGAGTAGGTTAATCCATTTTTATTTCTGAAAGTTAGAGTGTTGTATAAACATAACTTAATTTTTATATAGACATCATTAAAGATAAAATATGGAGACAATAATATTAAAAGGTTATCAGTATGAGTGAATTTATTTAGTCAATTATTTATTATCTCGTGATTGTGAGTAGGTTGATCCATTTTTATTTCTGAAAGTTAGAGTGTTGTATAAACATAACTTAATTTTTATATAGACATCATTAAAGATAAAATATGGAGACAATAACCTTAAAAGGTTATCAGTATGAGTGAATTTATTTGGTCAATTATTTATTATCTCGTGATTGTGAGTAGGTTGATCCATTTTTATTTCTGAAAGTGTTGTATAAACATAACTTAATTTTTATATAGACATCATTAAAGATAAAATATGGAGACAATAATCTTAAAAGGTTATCAGTATGAGTGAATATATTTAGTCAATTATTTATTATCTCGTGATTGTGAGTAGGTTGATCCATTTTTATTTCTACAAGTTAGAGTGTTGTATAAAGATAACTTAATTTTTATAGACTTTATTAAATATACAGATGAAAACTATTTTAATGCTCCATAGGTTTTAAATAATGTTAGTAAAAATACAAAGATATGTTGTGTGGGACCAAGTACAATCGTAAATTTTGAAATCATATTTATAATTTTTTCATGACACGCCTAAAAAAGGAAATCTTCAAGAATATTTTCCCTCTTTTGTAAGGTCCTCTTCTTAAGAAGTGCGAATAAAAAAAATTTTGTCTTACCCCATTATATGAAGATTAGTGGAAAGGCTTTTAAAATGCAGATTGGGTTTTATTTACCATTTTTTTTAATTTTTTGTGCTCTTTTCGAAATATTAAACTTTATAATCATTTGCAATTTATACTATAACATTTTCAAAAGACTATGTAAAAAATCTATAAAAATCTCGAAAATAGGTTTAAATAAATATTTTCAAATATCGAAACTATTATAGAGGAATCTACCTTCATTACTTTTGGATCTATCAAAAAACTCAGTGCTAATTTATATTACTGAAGGACTGAACTTACTTATCGCTAATAGCCCACCTGAAGATGTTGTAATACAACGAAACCTAGGTCGTGGTAAAGAACTTAAAGAAAGTTGAAATAATACTGCATCACGTAGTTTCATTTAATTGTGAATTTTATAATTTCTATAAAATTAACGCCAAATATATTCAAAATCTTCGCTTTATTTGGTTTTTTATCAGAATAAAATAGAAGGTCTAATTCGTATTTATACAACTGAAGAAAGTTCGCCTTATATCTTTTAACACGCATCACAATGTTCGTTTATTATATTCACGTACGTGAATGTAATGCTTCTCATCTACCTAGTTACTCTGGCAAACAAAATACCTTGTCTTGTAACACTAGTGCAAACAGTTCTCGTTTTTTTTAAATTTCCTTATCAGTTTAAGGACGTTCTATTATTCAAGTCTATATCCCCCTTTTTTTAGTTACGGCATACGTATACTATAGTTCAAGGGACTGTAATTCGTAGTTCTAAATATTTAATTTAAAACAAGAAATTTTGTTAATACATAGTTGTTCCATTCGCTTTTTGTACAGGAAAAGTGTGTTAATACGAATTTCCGGATTTTCCACATTAGTCACCCTGAAGTATCAGTTACATATAGGAGGATGACCCAGAATCCATCATCAGTATAAATATATATATATATATATATATATATATATATATATATATATATATATATATACATACATAGATTTTTTTATTATCATTACATTACAGGTAACGTATTTGTAATGATAAGAAATTAATGGTATAACAAAGTTTAAACATTTAGATTATACATGAACACAAAATACAAGACAACTAAAAAAGAGATAATGAGGACACAATTCGACAAATTTACTTTCACTCATAATAAATAAATCACACTGGTACAACCGCTATCAGGTGGTTGAGCAGTAGAACATCGCGGGAAATTAGAGACTGGAGATCACAGGAAACTGGTTCCGATATAGTTCGATTCAGAAGATTGCGATATAGAAGATGGTATAACGAGCAAGTGATGATTGCATGAACGTAGGAAATTTTCAGGCAAGAAGAATGCAAATTTAGTCAATAATACAGAGCAGAGAATATTTCCTTTTAATAACTGGACAATAAATTTCATTAGTGCAACATCCCTTCTGAGTTGCGTAGAATGGAATAATAGTTGCATAGAATGGAACCTAATATACCCAAAAGGAAATAGAAAGATGAAGTAAACATACTGTCTCATATACAGATATCGAAGGAACGTCTTTTGCATACATTCAATCATCAAACTGCACTTGGCCTCTCGTGGGCTCCAAATAATGAAGCCAGACTCTAATCGGCTCTGCACCAGTAAATGTGTATATATATACATATTTATATATATATATATATATATATATATATATATATATATATATATATATATATTGGTGCAGAGCCTATTAGAATCTGGCTTCATATATTGTAACAATTTAAAAAATAATAAAACAATTCTCTAATCCATTTTAATTATAGTGATTGCTGATAAATATAATAAGTTCCGATGTTAAATAGTTTCATAATAATATATTAACTTACGGACAAATGTCTATAAATGACGAAACTGTCGAGTTTTATTAATATAGATTGGGCGAGTATTGCGCGACACATACGTGTTCACAGTATCATTACGACTATATATTCGGCGAGTATTGAGCGATACATACATGTTCACGGTATCATTACGACAATATATTTGGCGAGTATTGCGCGATACATACATGTTCACGGTATCATTACAACTCAATAACTTGTGTAAATATATACTCATAGTTACTTACCTCTCTACGACCAACATGAAGAAGATAAGCTGGTGATTCAGGTGCCAAAGCGCCGAATGCAATGATGTGAAATAATGGAAAACATATTAACAAATACAAGTTGGTGTAATAATCCAAGTATGTTCCGGTGATATTGGCCACCAGCACGCCCAACTTAGACATGAGGACAGCAAAAGCGGTGAAGATTCCGCGAGATTCCACATCACTTATTTCCTTGTAGTACATGGTTATTAAACCAAAGACCGATCCAGCTGACATGCCGGCCAAAAATCTTGCCAGGATGAGGAGACTTGGATTAACTGTGAATATTTTTATAGCCCAGCACAACTGAAATTAAATTAATAATAAGGAGAATTAGATTAGTTATTTTTTTTATATTTATCACAACTTAAGGTGCTTCTGTATTTTTTTTTATTTTTAGAATTTCATGATGAGAACTCACTTTTTTCCCCATCTATATGTCTTACCCGTTTTTTTCATCTCAGTTACAATTAAATTTAGAAGCTTAAAATTTAAACATGTAAACATTCACATTGCAATATGCGATACCTAAAAATATTTATAAACAAATATTTAAGAAGAAATTTTGCGAGGAAAAAGAATTTTTTAATTAATAAAATCAATTAAAAAAGCCATTTACAAGAATTTTAAAAACCTTTGACAGGTATGTATTTCAGTATTTAATATTTCGAAATATTCAAAGGAAGTCTCAAATGATCAGTTTCTTTTCGTATGTCTTGCGAAGAGTCAGTTAAAACAGAATACTATAAGCATTCCAAAACAAATTTTGTTTAAGATTTTCCCGATATTGCCGGAATTGTTCACCAATAATAAATCATCAAGCCATCCCTCCCCAATCTATTAACAAAACCATTAAAGTCAAAATTAAATTTTACCTGATTTTACCGGAAAATGTTAAATATTGGATAACACTATATCTCAGCAATCTTTTTAAAATTTGTAGTTTATTATGAAATTCAATAATATTTTATGCTTGAAAAAGATTTTAAAAGAAAATTCTTTTGATAGATGTAAAAAATGTTTTTAAAATATTGATTCAATATGTTTTGGAAATAGCGAATCCTATACTGGAGTAGTATTTACTGGGATATTTCTGCGATGCTCATAGATAAATATGGAGTTTTTCTAACATTTTTATACGTACCTAATGCAAGAATTTTTCTAATGATGTGTGAATGGTTAAGCTAATGTGTGAGCATAATGGAAGATTAAATCACCAGAGCAAATACGTCCGTTGTGGAGATAATAAACAATCGCAGTAATAAAAACACAAATAGATGGCAAATCGATTCAGCCGCTTTCTGACATTAGCGTGCACAATGAAAATAAATTACATACCTTCACGTAACGTAATTTACATAACGACGTAAGTTCATTTTGCAGTGTCACGTTCATCATTCTATAAACGTATTTTTGTATTTGTGATCCAATTAAAATGAACTTTAAATGTTAGCCCAAGATAATATAAATAATCACTGAAAACTGTACCTAATTCCATCTTAAGTTGCTAAAATTATGAAGGGGCACACAGACGCACAATGAAAGTGCACACAGACAAATAAACAGACAACCAACAAACGGAGAATAATTCTAAAAACTTTTGTTTTAGGCTTAGTAGCATGTCTTTAAAGTAAACAAATAAATCTATAAATAACACTAAGATTTACCTAAAAATATTCAATGTACTGTACATTGAATATTTTCTCAGTTTTTATTATATATAATGTTTTTTGTCACTGGTAAATGTGAAAGTAAATATATGAATGAAATATTGAAATTTCAAAGGAATTGAACTCGCTTTACTTAAACTAGTATAACAATGTAATTTGAGTCTTTACTATGGATCTTCCATCATGGTATTGGGTGATATGACACATTGTGCAACCAAAATGCAAAGTATATAATTCTGAAAATATTTCCAACTTTTTCTCTCTCCCCCCTCTAGAAATGAACTTCCTTTCCACCCTAGAAATGTTTGTTTAAATTTTATTATAGAAAATATTAGCAAATTTAAAAAAGGGTTATCAAAACGTATTTTGTGTTTTATCTCATCATTCTTTAGTTTAATAACAGTATGCGTTCTCATATTAGGTAGAGGATAGGTTATGATAGCAAAAACTAGTCACCGCACGCCATTTGAAATGTTTCTAAAAATGCCATCGCCCCATCCACACAAACCTCGTTCTGCCATTGCTGTTATCAGACTAAATGGCTTATGCGCTGCGTTCTGCTAACAGTTTCCTCCTTATTTTTTCGCTGTATTATTTATTAGAATATTACAACTTGGTGAAAATTTCTTTTCTTGTTTACTTCTTTTGCTTAATAATTATTTTATCATTCGGAATTTACTTCGTCATATTTTTCTATGATAGAAAGGCAACAAATTAAAAGACATGATATTTATTAATAATAAAAAGTAAAATCGATGGAAAAGCCTATGTACAAGAAAAGAAGCCTTGACAAAGAAAATCGCCAATAAATACGTCAGTAGTAAAATCACCAATAATACGTCGTAAACACTTCACTGTTTATTGAATTGTATTTCTTTTCAAATCTTAACAACATATACTTTATTTGGGAGTGCGCCTTATACGTCACAGTCAAGTTCCGTATACTAAACTTATGCGGAAAACTAAATGCGGAACTTATGCGGAAAACTAAACTTATGCGGCAAGAATGTAAGATGTTACTTAAAATTAATTATGAAATTATGCAAGACGTTACTTAAAATTAAAACCTCATTAGATTCTAAATATTGTTGGAAATTATTTTTCGGCGCATTCCATTGCAGAGATTTTCATATTAAAGGATTCCTTAAAATGAAACGAAATTTAAAATTAAGTGGGATTTCATTTATCGGTTTTTATTTTCAACCTTGTGCGTGTTTTATCATCGATATTACAATTGAGGTAATTTTACAAGTAAACAACTTTTAGATAGCTTTTGGAAAAACTAGAATATTTTTTTAATACATATACTTAATATTTTTAAAATGGTTATATGGATTTGATAAAAACGTTCAAGATTACTTTAAATATGAACAGTGAGCAAATTGACATGAAAAATTTCAACATGAAGCAGTGAGCAAATTGAGAGTATTAAAACAAAAGTAATCACCAAAGAAATTACGAGAAAACAAAATTAATATTGCAACATAAATTGAATAGAAACACTTCTCAGTCATATGTGTCTGTGTATGGGTATATATACATATATATATATATATATATATATATATATATATATATATATATATATATACATATATACATACATATAGACATACATATATATATATATTTATATATATATATATATGTATATATATATATATATATATATATATATATATATATATATATATATATATGTGTGTGTGTGTTTGTCTCTTGGTGCGATGTACATTTTTATAAATACAAAATTTGATTCGTTTTCTTTGAAGAGAAATAATGTTTTTTTTTTTAAAAACTTATTTGAAAAGAGATTAGTTATCGCTAGCAACAAATGAGAAAAATTTAACTTGGCCCATTACTAGCCAGCTACCGTTATTAGAGATACATCTGGAAAGAATATGAAATATTTATATAAGAGTATATAAGTAGAAAGTAAATAAATACATACAGCCTGAGGCACAGCAGTTATATTAAACTGAGTTTTCTTCCACAAATTTCAGCCATGAATCCGATCAGGATAGCGCTGGGTATGGCAGTTCCTGCCGTCACGCTGGCCATCCAAGATATGGTCTCATCCGTCAGAGGTTCATTTGTTATGGTACTGTTGGACTTTAGGATCGGAATCGCCGATGATATCCAAGCAATCTGCGTAGCGTATGTGAAGAAGGGATTCGCCGCTGCAATTCAAAATTTGAAAAACATAACCATCATTCCATTATTTAATGTGTGATAATTTAAAATATTGTAATCCCTAACAGAGAAGAGGTTTTCATTTTCATTTGACTTTGTTTTGTTAGTTGTTTACAAGCTTTTCAAATAATTACTACTGAAGTATACATGTATATTTATGTATATTTACGTAGAAAATTCAAATGTTACGCATGTATTCCCTCTTAATTAAAGAAAGAACGATGAAAAAACTTAACTTTTAGGAAAACTGCAAAGATTTTATTAAAGAAAAATAAACAATTTTAGAACACATAAAAATAAAAAATAAAATAATTTGGAAGGGGTAAATATCTAAATTACGAGCAGGCTAAATCTTCATAATTTTATTTCTTCATCTTCTTATTGAGACTCCTTCACTATATTCTGCAAAATGATACTTCTATGTCGTTACAACCCTCTAACGTGTTTGTTCACTGCGCAATCTCATAGGAGACCGACTATCCGGAATCGGGAAACGTTTGATTAAATAACGTGAAAATTAATATTTTCAGAAACTTTTTTTATTAGCGATGCATAACCTCTTTCCCCCCACACACGTACACGTGGACACACGCATGCATGCACGCACGCAAGCACGCTCGTACACACGACTCCACACACCTACGCATGTACGCACGTGCACAAATCCACACACATGCATGCACGCCTGCACGTACGCATGCACTCACACATCTTTATACATATACACATATATACCTCAACGATACTGCGAGCGATTTATAATTTATGACATATTTTAATTTTCCATATTTTCATGATACTCAATTTCTCAAAATGGCATCTTAATTTATGTGTCCTTCAACACAAAAAAGATTTCCGCGCATACACGCACGCACAAACACATGCACACACACACACACATGCACGCACACACACGCACTCACACACACGCACACGCACGCGCCCACACACACACATGAACGAAAAGTTGCACGTACGCCGCACGTAGGTACTAACACATTTCTATACATGCACACATATAAAGATAATATTCAATATTTTAATGACGCCCAACTTCTCAAAGTGACATCTTGATTTATGTGATGCCTTCAACACAAAACAGATTGCGCCTGTACTCTTATGTCAAAGTAAAGCTGTTTTTTTCCGAATGTGATATCAACTATTTTATTTATCTTGCATAAAACTTTGTCAAACATTTACTTAAATAACTTGGATCAAGTTTTTGATGTCAATTGCCGTAATCACGATACATGGCGCTAAAGAAAAAAATGTATCTCGCAAACGAAATATTTACATCAACTAGTATATTCAAAATTACCATTAGTCTCACTAGGGTTAATCTCACTCGACTCACTCTTAGTATGTCGAATATATTATCCCCATTGTTGTCTCATCACTTCTGTAATAAGTTGTCTTATCAACCCACCATTGTAACCTACTATTTCTACTCTAAAATATGAGGCAAATATTCCATTGAAATGCTCGTGCATGATTTTTTATTGAAATCCATTTCTTTTCTCTAAACTTCTAACATGATAGCACTTTGAAAAAAATTACATTCGCATTTTTTTTTACATTCTTTAAATAAAATTAACTGTGGTAAAGTACCTATTTTTCCCGTAATATTAAGTTTACAGCTTTTGCGAGCAATTTTTACCAGAACTAAACAGTAAATAATTGATTTTTTCAAAATTTTAATGTAACATCCATTTTACATTTACTTAGTTCTGCGTTTTTAAAAAAAAGTAATTGCGGCGAAATTACCACTTTTCCTGTAATATTAATTGTACAATTTTTCAGAACAATTTTTAGCCAAACTAAACAGTAAATATTTTTTTTTTAATTTTTATCATTTTACATTGATTTAGTTTTTTTAGACAAATCCCTCGACGGGTTTTTTAAAAAAAATTGAAAAATGCGGTGAAATGACTATTTTTCCTGTATTGTACAATTTTTGGAAGTGATTTTTACAAAAACTAAAGTAATATATTAAATATTCAGTGAATTTCGTCGACAACGTGCTTTACAAAAAGAAAAGAAACAAAAACAAAAATTGAGATATAAGCCACCGTATTGACTTTATTGAAAAGATCATTTTATGTCATTAGTGTTTAAATGTGTTTTCAGGTATATGGACGCCGTGGCGGGATCGAATGAAGGGCAATCTGGAAATCTAATTCTCCACTACATTTTCGAGCAGTTAGGATTATATATTGGCCATAACGCAGCGAATTCCGCTTTCCAAGTAGTCCAACATACATGGTTTATCGGGAAGGACTAAAGACTTCACATATCCCCCCGAAAATAATCCATATATGTCATATCACACGTTCCTGAAGGCCAATTCACAAAGACATTAGGCAAAATTTTGCGCTCATCGAATTTTCCTGCGATAAATTTATTGTGTCGCGTGCTGTATGGTATGTTGAATCATCTTATTGAAACCAAAATTTTTGTCATTAATGTTATTGAATTTAAAAAGTCAGTAATAATGGATCTAGGACGTAACCATTCAACCAAAAATGAACATCACCGCTGGACAAGATATTGCTCGAAAAAGTCAATAAGAATTGAATTTTTACATCGCGCTTCATTGAAGTCAATCACCGCGTCCACATGCCTAAAATCTTATTTAAACACAAATGGCATACAATTATCTTATCAATAAAGCTAATACCATGACCATTATCATAATTTTTACTTATTTTTTTTATTTTAAAGTTATATACCTCTAAAAAACGCACTTTTACAATTTGGTCCCAATGAACCAGAGAAATCGACATTCGATTTTTCTGTTCCAATTCCTCTCAAGCTAATTCATTTTGGTCCAAGGTAGAACACATCTGTAGACAAATACTCGTGTGGTGACTAAAATAATCGTTAACGTATCATTTTAGTAACAATTTTTATAAAAATAATAATTTTGGAAATAAACAGTAATTATTGTAACGAAAATTGCATGTACATGGTATTCTATGAAAGAATCTTAAAAATATAATAAATCATAATAAGGTGTCACTATCAAGATTATTTGAGAAAAAAAACAACAATGATACGAAAAGGGGATCCGACAATGATATTTAAAGCGATGAATTTGAGGAAAACACTATTAGCATTCATGCTATTAATTGAAGTGCTTAGATCCTTAAAAGTACGTTACTGTGGAATTATTTGTTTCTCATTAGTAGCCAATTAACATCGTCAATAAATTTTATGAATAACGAAACAATTGAATTACGTCATGAATTATTGATTTTAATACAACAAAAGCCTACCGGCGTACAGGCTATGTTCAAGGGCAAAGACGCACAGTTGTAAACATTTTGCGTAGACTTGTGCCAATTTCAAAACTCAGTTCATAAAAAAGTGCAAAGTGAAATTTAACAAAAGGAGTAAAACATTAAAATTACTTCAGGACATAAGTTTCAAACAAATGATTTCGAATTTATTTTCAAAATAATACTTGGCATTATTATCCTTGATTTAAACTTCCGGTGGAAGTAAGGTGTGCTTCATGTTTCTCTGTTGAGAAAATCCTAGCTACAATTATTTTTTTAAAGAGGATAACTATGTTTAAAGAGAAATTTAACTTAAGCCTAAGATTCTCTTGGATAAAATATTTATTTATACCACGCGGAAATAAATATACAAAAGATAAAAATTAATTGCCCTAAGTGTATTTCACTAATCAATAGAAAGGAAAGCAACATACCGAGCATGGCCACCACATATTGTCTTATTTTTTGCTTCCAAATGCCACCGGTACATAAAGACATTGCGTATGTGAGAATAATGAAACAACTGCAAACTGATATATTTTCAAGAGAACGGCCACGACGTGGAAAAAATAAAGCGATTTGTCAAATATTTGAAAGTGTTTGAACGGATAATATATCAGTGAACTAAATCAAAAGAATATCCATTTCCGTCATGCATATTCATATATTTAATTCAAAATGTAGGATGTTTACTACGTAATTTACATATATTGCTGACGCAGAGGCTTATTTCAGTTCAAAAAGATTAATAAATCTATGAATAACCCAATGTATTGCTTATAATTTGTAACCATAAAAAATACAGAGGCTTTGTGTATTATAAACCAGGTGAAATTTGTTAAGCGGCTAACAATCATATCATGACTTCGATTATCCGCAACAATCATATCGCGTATGCGTAACTACTGAGATAGGTGTGTTTTTTAACATTAAACGTAATAGCAGGTCGATACAGCAGCTTTTGACACTTTCAATCGCCAAAGAATGTATCTTTGATGGTTAATTAAATTAATTCAAGGAATTTTGGAGAACTTCCAAATTACAAATATACGTAATCGAATAAGCAAAACGGAATCATTTTAATTTCGTAGTGCCCGTCTGTCCGTCTTTACGTCACAGGACCAACAACCAATTTAGAAATCTATAATGGGAAAAGCGGTAGGTGATGAAGAAAGGCCAATGACCCGAAAATTTAATTCTATTACATTATATATATATATATATATATATATATATATACACACATGTGTGTGTGTGTGTGTGTATGTGGAAAAATTCAATTATCTGCTTTTATCTCTTGAAATACTATGCCGATTATAAATAAAAATAATAGGTACCATCCACAGACCAACACCAGCAGAATGCAATTTATCAGGTTCCAACACAAATAGTTTGTAGGACATACTTTTTAAACTTATAGGTAAGATAACTAAATCTACCAGAAAAAACTTTCATTAAAGTGAGGCGAATGACCGCGACAAAAATACGTAAAACAATTCAATAACATGCCTTTATCTCTGGAAATACTTTGCTGATTGTAAATAAAAATATCATCGATGTTTTTTTCCAAAAATCGTTTAATGAGAAGTTTTTCAGCACGGCATATAAAAGTCTGCAGTAAAGGAAGAAGAAAAGGTAATAGGTAAAAATAAAATATTACAGATGAGAATAAACAATATACGACAGATTTTTTTTTCACCAAATGACTCTTTAATTCAGGATGTAACCCATTCAGCAAAAAAAAACATATTAAAAACAGAAGTAATAAACCGAAGGTTTTGAGCTTGGTTTCTATTTTCGAAAATAAATATGTACATACGCCAAAGTTTTTTTCGGTTTTCATATAACGGTATGTAAAAAAGCTATTTATAAACACGATTTGAGGGTAGAAATATAAATAAACTTAAACAGAACTTTCAAAATTATTAAAGTTGGAAATAAAACGTGGAAAGTGGCTAATATCAAATATGTGCTTTTTTGGAATTTTTCTTCAATTGTGAGGTACCATAAAATAGCATGGAATTGTTATAAACTATTTTAAGTAAGTCTACCTAAGATGAAAAGCGACTGCATAGCTATGGTAACTTATACTTTCTACAAGTCCTTAGTACAAGTATCAAGTAAAATATCTAGTAAATATACAGGTATCCTAAAATTCAACATCAAGCCGAAAACAAGAAAGAGGTTGTGACAGTGCTTGGAAAAATTAGAAAAAAATCTAGGTCTTTAGTTTTAAAATTATTTATCAGCTTTTATAATAATACATATGGAGGACTTATTGCAACATGAGCAATCTCTTCCAGTCAACCATAACAATTGATATTGAAATTCAATTGGTAGATTTTAAGAAATTTTACAATAAATATTATTTATAGCAAATAATAGAGGAAAAAAAACAAAAAAAGTCGAAAGTATTAGTAATGCAAACTGTTGTCCTGATTTAGGATGGGAAAGAAAGGAAAGGACGAGGGTACAAAGGTAAGGATTTCGGAAGAGGTAAAACTTTTTCACTCGAACTTTGAAAATATTTAAGGACATAATTTTCCTGGTGTCTGGATCCTGGTGATTCCAAATTTTTGCTGATTGAACGGTGAAGGACTTTTGTAGGAGGTAGAGGTATATTTAGGAAAAAGTAGGATGTGAACTTTCAGATCGCCGCCCAAGGCCGTAAACGGACAAATCTTTAAATTTTCCCGTAAGATAATTCGGACAATGAGAATTTTTTAATATATTAAAACGAAGTGTAAGTATGTGAAGTTGGCGTCGATCACAGATTTTTAGCCATTTGATAAGTGACCTGTTTTCAGAAATACAAAAAATCATATATTCTAAGGCCGAAGATGTATCGGAGACATAAATTTTGAAGTCGATTTGTATAAATATTCCTAATTAAGATCTGGATACCACACGTCTCCATAAACAACTAGTGGTAATAGGAGTGATTGACAAAGGTAGATTTTCGTTTCAGTCGGTAAAAAATTTTGAAGACGTTTCAAAGGGGGTATCTTGTTAAAAACACGACGACTAACATCATTTATTTGAGGGCGCCAGATAAATTTTGATCAAACAATAGACCCAGATTTTTAAAAGTTGTTGTATATTTTATTATTGTGTTATTTTATTAAGATTGCAGGTGCTTTTGGAAAAATTCACTCCACTTGCCACTTTGCGACGTTGTTTCAAGTGCTGTGATTATGACTTTTATTTTTGTTTATTCTAATATGCGTTCCTTAATCCTAAATAACCATTTTATTAGTCACGGTTTAAAATAAAACAAAACTGCTTTAGTTTCAAAAAATAGCCTTTTTTGCCCAATCATCAATGAAAACATTCAATCACCTAATTTTGACTGCTCGTGTTGAAAAATAAATTAATACACTATTTTGGCAATTTACTTCAAAAGTTTGCGCATTTAGTCTAGATTCCAAAACTATGTAAAATATGCTACATATATAAAATATATAAAATATGATAAATATGATATATATAAAATATGATAAATATGATATATATAAAATATGTAAAATATGATAAATATGATACAACAATGGCCAAGGAGCTGCGGACACCAAAGGACGTAATTCCATTGCAGAAGCCAGGTGTCCATAAAATCGACTGTAGCTGCGGTCTTTCCTACATAGGTCAGACAAAAAGGACAATCGCCCAACGCATGAAGGAATACATAGCAGCTGTGAAGAACCACCAGATAAGTAAGTCTGCTATAGCAGAACACTTAGTTGATTCGGGGCCCAATCACTGGATCGAACTTCATGACCCCAAGGTTATTTCTTCTGAGCCTCATTATTTCAAGAAGATTATACGGGAAGCGATTGAAATTAAAAAACATCCAAATTTCAACCGTGAAGACGGATTCAAACTCTCGGCGGCTTGGAATCCAGTGATTGCAACTAGGTGTTCGCGATGTGTACATAAATCCAAGTGTCATGACACCGTCAGTGTAGTGTGTAGGTCTAGTGTGAACGCGCCTTAGATTTCTACAATCAACCAAGTGGGGGTAGTTTTGAAAAACACTCCCGCGTCGCAGCGGTGACTCCTATACATCGTCAGTCTTCCCGTGACCACAGGCTGTGCAACCAGTCTGAAACGTCGGGACATAGTGAGTACTTAGTTTATAATATCTAGGTTTACTCATTAAATAGATAATTACCGCGAAAAAACCCGATTCAAATCAAATAAAATAAAATATGCTAGTTTATTTCTTTAAAAAAAAGTAATTTTTTTTTCAAAGAATCCTTATTTTAAGCTAATTCTCGTAATTAACGATAATGCTACTAATGCACACTAGGCTTTCTCTAAGTTCTTAATATTAAGGTAAAAATATGAGTGAGACGGATAGAGACGCCATTTTGCTTAGTGTGAGGGAGACGGATAACGACTCTACCCTAGCCAGGTAGTGGCTCATGCGCGTGCGTTGCATTATTGCAGAATGTTTTGCTCATTCGTTAACAATGCATCTTTGTTATTCGTGTTGCTCTCGTATTAACATCTTTGGTTTTTACGTTATAGTTGATTAGTATATAGTTGATTAGTTTTACGTTATAGTTGATATAATTGATTGCTACATAGCTTACTAAAATTTGGCTTTGTGTATTGGAATTGATTGCGTTGGGACTTGGAATAGTGGTGATATTCGTTAATTTTTAGTCGTTGAAAACTTAACTGTATTACGTTTTCAACGACTGAAAATTAGTTAAAAAGCAGTCAGTTAATAATTCCAAGTCGCAACCCGATCCAGTTCAATATACGTCACTGTCCATCTCACCCATATTTGATAAAAGTGACGTCACTATCCGTCTCCCTCACATTTGTACTTTATAATTAAGAGCTTATAGGAAGCCTAGCGTGCATTAGTAGCATTATCACCAAGTATGAGAAGTCACTTAAAATCAGGATTCTTTGGAGAAAAATCATAATTGTTTTTTAAACCAGCAAGTTTTATACCGTTTTTGAATCTGGGCTAACCGCGTTAAGTTTTAAAGTAACTTAACAAAATAGCATAGTGTATTTTTTTTCAGTACGAGAAAGCAAAATCAGGTTACAGGAAATTTTCTCGATTATTCTAAAAACACATACAATTGTGAAAGTACTTAACCTAGATTTAGTTGTCAACGATTTAGTGTTTATTACTCAAATCCTAATCCTCACATTTGCTTATAATATTGTTTTCCACTGTAATGATGAGCAAGTAGCGTTAGTAAAAAAATAAATACAAAGAAAATATTTATGGAATTACTGTTGAATAAAACAGCTTGACTATTTGCATAATAAAAACAACGTCTATTTAACATAGATTTATATATTATATTTCTCATGAACAAAGGAAATTTAATATCTGGAGAGTGCAGATATTTGGTTCAAGACCAAATTTATAAAATTTTGATTTATTTGAAAATATTTTTTTGGGTTTATTTATTAAATTTATTGTATTCGGATGAAATGACCCATAAAATTATGTTTCCTAGTATGTAATGTAAAATAAGCAACATAGATGTAGATAGCCTTCACTGATTTGTCTGTTAGCAACGATGTATTGTAAATTGTAATTTTACTTTATCGTCCACATAAAGCCAAGTAAAATTTAGAATCAATTTCTTTTTCTTTTTGAAATTGTATCGATCCTGCGCAAGTCAAGTTTCAAAATAAATGTTATTATTGGGAAAGAAAAAGTTATTTAGAATTTAAATATTTATTGATTTAGTTATTAGCAATTTGACATCAATAGTTTTTGGAAATAAAAATGAATAATTGCCTTATTAATGTAATCCTTGAATATTGAAGTATATTAAACGTATATTATTTCTCTATTTAGTTTTATAACAAGGTTTAAATTTAACTTGAATAACGTTCGTTAATATAATTCAAATATTATGAAAGTATAAAAGATAATTGTGTGATATTCGTTCCAATGAAACGTTGCTTCTCAAATCTCTTAACAACCTGATTTACTTATACACTAGATAAGAATCTTCCAAACTTGTTGAAAAATCACGTCCAGCAAAAAAGATGAAGATCGCAGTTAAATTTTGTTTACTCTGTTATTTATTTTGACTGTGAGTAATGAGTCATCGACCCTATGTCACCGAAACTTTTTTCAGCGGTACTGGAACAAATTTTCAGGAAACTCAATTGAAAACAGCTTGGGATTAATATTAACGGGACAATGCTGACGCACTTGAGATTTGCAGATGACACTGTGCTATTTGCCAAAACCTCAGATGATATAAGTAGAATGATAAGGGAACTTGTGACGGAAAGTGATAAGGTAGGTTTAAAACTGAATCCAGAAAAAACAAGAACAATGATAAACGGAATTAAAAGTACGATACAACTAGAACATAAGGAAATACACTACACAGACGAATATATGTATTTGGGTCAGCTCATAACTCAACAAGAGCCTATGCAAAAAGAAGTTACGAGACGAATTGCTAATGGCTGGAATAGGTACTGGGGGATAAAGGAAGCTATGAAAGACAAAAAAATAAATATGAAAAGCAAATTATTTAATACATGTATATTACCCGTTCTCATATACGGCTGCCAATCGTGGACTCTAACTCGGGACTTGACAAGCAAGTTGGCAACCTCAATGGAAAGAAGTATGCTCAACGTGAAGAAATCTGATAGATTGGAAAATAGAGTGATCAGAAACAAGACAAAGGCCGTTGATATTACTGGAAAAATTAAAAGACTTAAATGGAGATGAGCAGGGCACATGATGAGAGGTCAAGACAAATGGAGCAAAAGAATGACTGTGTGGTACCCTAGAGAGGGCAAGCGATCGAGAGGCAGACCTCAGAAAAGATGGTACGACGACATCAGACAAGTGGCAGAAATGACGTGGAATAGAGTAGCTCATGATCGAACAGAATGGAAAAGGTTTGAAGAGGCCTTTGCCGACTGGCAAACGGATTCATAGAAAATGAAGAAACAGGAAATATTGAATTAATAAGATAGGATTATTTTATGTTATACTTTCTTTAATTTTAAGTTTGGTCATATAAAATTGTATAATAGATCCGAATAAAAGGGCTATATTATTATTATTATTACTATATTTATTTTGACTACGTAGTTCTAAATTGAAAAAAACTGTCTCAATTTCTTAATACCACAGGAACTATTTCTCTCAACTCATGGAAGCATTAAAAAATAAATGTTCAAATTCAAAGTTCGATATTAGATTTTTACATCAAATGCATCGGCATATATAGAAAGAAAAACTTTGCAAAGAAAAAACATCAAATTATCTTGAATTTCTTTATATCATCCCGACTTAATACTGCGTGAATTTCATTTTTCACAAATAAATGAAAAAATCAATTACCTCAAGATGTACGTAATTTGGAATAACTTCTTGCAAAAACATTTTCATACCTGGATAAAAGGTCTTCAATTATATTTAGCATGCAATGGTGTCGAAAAAAGAAAGCATCACGTGAATACGACAAACTTTTTAAAGCCACCACATACAATAAATAAATTTAGATTTTGGAATAAATCCAGTTTTGTACCAACGAGAAATTAACAATCTTTTCGATATGACATAAAATTTTTAATGTATTCTACATTAAAAATCACGTATTCAAAATAGCCGCACGTAATTAGTTATTATAAAAAATAGATTTGAAAACAAAATTAATCACGAAATTTCTTAATTTTTTTTACTAATTTACAATGGAAATCACTATAAACCTTACACACATAAAACACTCAAAACTATAAAAGTAAATTAACGTAATTAAATTAAGTAAAAATAAAAATTTAGACAAGCTACCAAATTTCAGCACTTGCTTAATATCGCGAAGAATAATAAACAAGCATATCAAGTTAAAAAATATTTTACACTCTTTAAATCTTAAATTTAAGGTATATTTTGTGTCAATTTTGAAATTATTATTAGTTTCAAAATAACATTTTTATTGTGGCCCATTTTATTAATATGAATTATTATTTATTTATTTATGCGTTTTAATGTATATTCGCGTAAAAAGAGGTTATAAATAAAAATACGAAATTACTTTATAAAAAAAGACAAATCCAAAAAGTGCAAGAATTGAGCAAAAAATAAACGTAAAACGAAAATATTCTTCGAAATAACAAATACATTCATTGTTTTCTGGAGAAAAATTTCACTACTATAGTAGCAACAAATACGCATTGCAACTTTAAGCGAAAGGTAGGTAATCAATAAATTAGAAAATTCCAAGACTGTCCCTGAAAATCAATAAAATATTTTACTTTTTAATTTGAGATAAAGATTAAGAACAGCTGGAACATTTATGGAAGTTCGAGTGAATTTTGAGAAAATTGCCAAACATCTTACTCTTAAAATTAATTCGCTAGTTGTTGGATATGAGGCCAAGAGTCAGGGTGCCCTGGGCGTCAACTCTTGATTACAACTCTTACTGTTACTCTTGCTGACTAACCAGCTCAGTCAGTGGAGCCTTCTTATTCATTTCCAGCCAGCTTCGATCAGTCAGTCTTCGTATTCATTTCCATACAAGTTACAAAAAATATTTAAATATGTTTAAAAATAATATTGTAAAATTTATAGTTCGCCTTTAACTGATAATCGGTGTCCTTTGAGGTGTCCTTTTTCACAAGTTACACAAACCTATATAATATTTATCATATCTGCTATATAACAGATTTTCCAGGAGGAACTTATCTTTTTCTAGGATTGTTTGCCGTAGAAAATATTGAATTTACGTATATTATTTTTTTGAAACTTAGTAAAATTTTCCAAACTATATCTATTTTAAGCATAACCTAAGAATATGAGCACTACTTAGGTCTGAAGTTAGACTCAAAATATCACGTTAAACCATCCAAATTACCAGAAAAATATTGATTTTCTCCATATTTATATTATATAGTTAGCGACAAGAAAATAGATTCGCAGCATAATTTCAAAACTGCACACTAAAATCTTGTTAATACTATTTAATAAAAAATCGGGGTCATGCTTAAAATTAACTCAAGGTATTAACAAACAAATAAAATATAATTTCTAAAGTAGTTACGAAATCAAAAACATAATATTAGCTTGGTTATGTATGACAAGGATATGGTGATAGCAACAAAAGTAAGTGCATATTTCACTGAAAGTAGAACAGTGGAATTGAGTATATTTTCTATTTTCCAATTTGATTATTGATTTTATTTGAGACAACCTCATAGAAAAAGGTTAGCTGTAGTTAAGTCGGGTGATTTTGGTGACCAAATGATGTCTCCAAATCAGCTTATGATCTTTATATCTAATAGTTTCGTCTTGAGTTTTTTTATTTATAAGCCGACGATTGTTGTCCTTTGCGCGGGCGGCTTTATCAGCACTTAAAAATTAAATGGGTTCTTCATAGATCATAACTCTCGTCCATGTGGTGGAGCGGCGTAATGAACTCAGTTAAAAGCAACGTAAAAATCATTTTTTTCGTAAGTGATAACCGTTGCCCTTTGCGGCATGTGGGCGTTATCGCTAATTGGTCTTCTTCGCAGGCGGGTATAGTTACGCTGACTTTCCCAACCCGGTCTGAAGTACTTTCATAAGGTTTTAGGAATGACGTAAAAGACGATGCTAAAAATAAGAATTGTCAGCTGTACGTACAATGTTGTAGATGTCCCCTAGATTTAGCTTACTAAGGGATGATTATCCATCATACTCAGTTGATCTTGAATTTTGTCATTTCTCGTCGTTAAAGCAATGGGTGTTGATCGGTTTTGTTAATATGGTTTTGTAGGTTTGAATACTGGATTCGTTCTCTTTTTGTATACATTCTGAATTGTCTTGTATGGTCCAGAAACTAACACTTCTTTATTGCTGCGTCTGCCTTTCACTAATATTTCCAGTTCTTGATAATGAAAATATATTGCGGTGGATATCTTCATTAAATACTCCGTAGGGCAATGTATTAGTACATTAGAACACTCGTTTTATTGTTTTAATATTATTTGTCTGGTACAAGTATTAACTATTAAGGATTGACATATTTTTTGTTTACAATAATCTACTTTACACACCTGTTTGCTTCTAATCAAATACAGACCTGGCACTATATTTATAATATTACAATTTTCATTTGCTTTCTTTATCAAGAATAGAACATACTCTAAATTAGCTTTTTGTGGAGCTTTTATGGAATTACATTTTTAAAATCCGAATAAACAATAATCAAATAATTCGATTTATTACAAAACAAGCAAGTATTTACGCTAGACGCTGATAATGTTGAAGTGTCTTTTCTACATTTATTACTTATGAAATATTTGCTCAATTGCATATGCAATAACCGATTGGTAGACGACTAACTTGATTGCGAGACTCTATTAGTATCCGAGTTTAGTATTCGAACTCAATTTAATATCTTAAAGCATTCTAAAATGTTCGCCTGATCTCGTACAATAGAAATAAAATTACCACAGGTGGGAACATCATCATTGCCTACTTTCAACTCAAAGACTGCTTGTGAGTCTATTTTTCATAGATCACAATATAAAATAATAATATCCTTTAAATCAACAAACTTAAATTACTCAAGTGCAAAAGATAATGTCGAAAACTTCTCGATAAAAGAGTCAAGGCTTTCTGAATTGTTTAGACAATCTTTAAAATCAGAAATAATATTTAAATCAAGAATCTCCAACGCACGTTTATTTTTTAAATTTTTTAAATTATCTCATATTACAGAATACGTTTCACCTTTACGTGCAACACCGGCGATAACTTTTATTTTTCCTTCAGTAAGATTCCCCCCTTGATACGGCACACGTCAATCAATCTATCATCCTCATGAATATTTGAATTGATAAGTTATCGTAAAATTGCCTTTAATTAAATCTAGATAATATTTTTATAATCTAGAATATTTATTAACCAGCTAGAAGGGCTGACAATTACATTAACCATTAATTATATCTATACAAATTTATATATTTTAAACATTTACATGACATTTAGTGACATGAAGATCTTCAACACCAGGTAAGTCTTCCGAATCCCTTTTGAATTCCGAAAGGCTCCTTCAAGAGAGTAGTCGGAAACCTCAGACGCCCGATGAACATCTAATAACATAATAGGACCTGATTTGATTGATGTAGTAAATAACTGTTTGGAAGGCTTGATAAATATTAAATAATTGATGAGGACTTTCGATGTCTACTTTTAATCTACTCGCAACACGTCAAGTTACTTAGAGCGTCTATGTAAATGTACCCTTATAATTTCTTTGGTATGTCACAACATCAAAATTCTTTCAATTTAAATGGAGTATTGAAATTTTACGGTAATATTTAAAATCAACCCACCACTAGTAAACAAAAAGGAATATTTCTTTTGTTTTTCCATTTTAAATCTCCCTCCCTCCTCACATCAAACTTCGAGAGGAAAAGAGTTTTTTATGATTTCTATTAAGTGAAGTTTTAGGTAAAATGACTTAAAATTCAATCAAAAATATCACTTAATTATTTTGGTACAGTCTCCTTAGCAGAATAGAAGACTTCGAAGTATTTTCAATTGTCTCCTATTAAATATATATCTATGTATGTGTGTGTATGTGCGCGTGTGCGTGTATATACACACACAAAAACATAAAATTATATATGTAATTACCATAACAAAAAGAACTTCATTGTTGACTCCCTTACTATCCTACGATGGTGCACATCTGCATACCCAGATATATTCAAGCTGAAAATATCTGGGTATGCAGTTGTGCACCATCAAGACTGGAATCTTATTGTCAGCACTGTTTGCTTGTTAATATTTTTAGTAAGAAATTTAGAAGCTTTCAAGTTATTTTGTTTGATGGGATAAGGCTTGCCGCAATCAGTAGGTTTAGGGCTCGAGTGGGAAGGTTTTGAATATAGACGGTTTTTCTAATAATATGATATATTATATTGGCCTTCAAATTTTTCAAACGAGAGTTTAACATTCATCCACAAATGAATACCTACAAATTGAAACACTAATATTATATAAGTTTGCAAGCAATTTCGTGTGGATAATACAAATAAACGCAGCAGAATTAACTATTCTTAGTTTTGATCATTATGAATTGTTTACTCATAATGAGCTTCAGCCAATATTTCTATATAAGAATTGTTGACATGAACAAAATTGTAGGGTCAAATACTACTAGCCTCAACCCACTTTGCCACAACCCACTTTGCTTCTGAATGAATGAATCTCAAAGGTCCTCCACACTCGGACCGATCAACGAAATTACAAGATCAAAATTTAGACAGTGACTTGGTAGAGCACACGGATCCACAGGATATGATATTTTCGCTGATCCGGTGGTAAAAACTGTCAAAGCTGTAATGTAATATTCATCTCGCCTACAATATCCCTCGCGGTGGAAATGCACCAGAAAAGAAGAAACTTAATACTCTATCAGAAATTTATCTTGTGCTACTTTTGGTACCAAAGTGACATTTTATGAAACGCGTGCTTTGGTATCAGATGACATTTTATGAACTGCCTATGTACTACTTAGATATCAAGGTGACATTTTATGAAGAGTTAGATGGTTACTGCGGACATGTATCAGCACCAACTTCATTCTTTGATATGTTTCATGACGATCTAGAAAAGTTTCAACAATAAACTGTACTTCATCCATATATTTCATATAATCCACTCCAAGGGATTATCATCTTCTCTTCGCTAAAAAATATTATTCTAAAGAAACAGTACAAAAATATTTTCCCATCTGAGATTTTAATTGGCAGTATCCTTTATTTCACATACTCTTGATTCGTGAATAAATAATATATTTTCTTTTCCCGAAATGTTAAGGAAATATATTTCAAAACTTTAAGGGAATATATTTCAAAATATTAAGGGGATATATTTGGAAAATATATTTTCAAATAATGCTTAACGAGAAATAAACTTATATTTGAAAGTCGTTTTACTGACCACGAATCTATTAGCCATCCATTATTTAAGGTAATTTTATAAACGACATGTTTGGAAAAAGAAACAAGGTTTTTAACATATCTTATATTCTTTTTTTATTATTTTTTTAAGTTTTGTAAGATAAATGTCTCCCTTAATATATAATGTAAATTATAAGTCTACTAAGAGTGGCAGATGAGTTTGAAATCTTCCACATCAAGTCTAATTGAAGATAAGGATGATTTATTTACTATAAATACGAGACAAATTGTAGAAAAATTTATACTGGGCAAAAAACCCAATTTAAAGCAAACACTCAGTTATTCCTTCTCTTCTTGACTTATAAAGCAGAAAATGACGTACTTTTTTAGTATCAGCAGTCACATATATTCACATCTCGAGTACATCTCTTGAGAGGCTCCAACGCCTTGTTTTCCTCGGGCAAAACTGGTTCCTTGTAATGTCTCCCGTACACCAATTCCTTTTGGATCATTTCTAAAGTCTTTCCCCTCGTCTCCGGTAACGCATAGTACATGTATATAAATGTGATGATATTAAAAGCAGCGAAGAGAAAGAATGGTGTAGATCGTCCGCAATACGCTGTTATGGGGTGAAATAGTTTCAAAGCAACGAAGAACTGAAGCCAGGATGAAGCCATAGCTAAACTTGCCATGACCATTCTCACCTAAAAAAATTTAATTACTCTTGAAATCATTAATGTTTATTATTTAGTCATTGAACTACTTTATTGACTTTAGGCATGTAAACGAGTTTTTCTCATTGCATATCTCATTTAGAAAATTTGTTTGCAAAGTTGAAAAATTTAAGAAATAATTTATCATTCGTCTATGTATGTTATCAGTCAAGGCAAAATATAAAACCTATTTTAGTAACTTTTTCATTTGTTATTAACTTAGAGTTTAAGTTGATGAATAGAATACTTTTACTCGTTAACAAGGGCAACTCTGGAACAATGCTCTTTTACTGTTAAACATTAATTTAAAAAATCGAATACAGAGAGAAAATATGCGATGCTGTGAAAAAAGACATTCAGTATCATATAGTCATAAACATAAACTCTGAGAATTATCTGAGATCCATGCAATTAAATGACAATTATAAGGAATAACAAATTAGTTTAAACACATTCAATATGCAAGACCATATAATTGCAAAAAATTATATGTTTAGGAAAAACTATCGGAAAATATCAGCATAATGAAATGTTATCGTCTGTTCTCTTATTTTAGGTTATTAATATGTTCAAGGGAATTTTAGAAATTAAATAATGTTTAATGAAAATTTATTAAAATAAAGTGTATCTTAATTTATTTTTACTAATTAATATCTATAGGTTAGGAATTACAGTCAACACGACACTTCTTTTTTCTAGATTACTAGGAAACAGTCTTTTAAAATTATTGCAATATTCTAATTACAATAACACAGTACTGTCCACATTTATTGATTCCATAATTGCTAATCTAAATATCTACATTTTTGGAATATTTTATATATGTAAACTATTTTAAAATGATTTCTTTAGAAAAGCAGAAAGTTTAAGGACGTATCAAATAAAAACAACGCTGCTGAAGATTTATATTGTATTTAACTTCAAAACTACTGTACAAAGTAGAAGTTCTAAAAAACTATACAAATGACATTTAACTGTAATTAATCCAAAATAATTAACATATAAATCGTTCAAAATAATACAACAATATAATTTATTTCATTCGAAATTATTAACTTACAAGTAGTATAAAGAAAAAAAAATATCAACAAATTCTTTTTATGTTTTCTTCAACGTTTTCATTGACTTCAACTATAGAAATTGATGGAGAAATATTCAAACAGCTTGATTCTTTTAATTTTATGCAGGCTATAGAGCAATCTGAACTCTTTGAGAGTTCCGTACGTCAAAAGGAAAAAGGAAACCTTATAGCAACACTTCGTTGTCTCTTTGTCGGTTTGTCAAGAAACTTTTTCTCTGGAATGCGTGGAGGTATCAAGTTGAAATTAATATCAACTACTTAGGTTTACGGTCCTTTAGAGTTGTAATGAAATCAATCTTCTAATTCAACGTAATCAAGAAGAACCCTAAAAATAGGGTCATTTGTGGTGCATATTTTAACACTCGCAAGTAAATCAACAACTATTGGATATTTTCCGTTTACTTTGAAATATTAAATTTTAACCAGAAGCAATGTCTTCCAGCACAAGTACAGAAAAAGGTACAAAAATCCTTAATTTGCAGTTATATTACATATTATGCCTAAATGTGTATAGAACCTTCATAGCGCGAGTTCCGCTTGTGCTTGACAGGTTTTGTCTATATTCCCAAGCTGAGCTATATCCCGTCCTACAAACCCAAAACCATCTTTTATCATATTTTTGAATTCCGATGGCTGATTCGTTCCAGTGTGTCTCAATGAACCTTTGATGTGCTATCATGATTCTTCTGAAATCTTATCGAACTCTAATATATATTATGCTCTATATCAGATTGGCATCTGATTACCAACGAGTTCAGATTGACACAACTCTTCTTAGTAACAGCTTTATTAAACAATTGATAACTAAATATAGTTATTTCCTTAGAAACTTTTGACTCGCAATACAGTCCCAAAATAGTTAAAAGTACAGATGTAGAAAAAGCACACAAATTTAAAAATGCAGCTAAGTGTTTATGCTAGAAAATGACCACGCGCGATCATTGCCGTTACAGTAACCGCTTGACGATTCGATTCCGGTAAAAAGTTTCATCGATATGATTTGACATAAATCTGCAATAAATGTTATTTTCGGCGTTTATTTCAAGAATGTTCAATTTCGAAATAAACAATACGACTTGTAAGCATTCTTCTTTTCACATCAGCAAAATCAAACTATATCTATTATTGCAGTACATTATATAATTATTTGCAGTTTATTTGCATCGCAATATTTTAGTTTTGTAAAAACTCCTACAAGTACTTGTTTTCTCCTAATAATTTCTACAAAGATTCAAATCACCTGTTGACAGAACTTTCCTCGCGACACCCATTATTAGGACATCTAGAAGTCATAAGCGATAATTTAACTTTTGTGCGTGTGTGTGGGTGTGTGTACAAAATATATCGTATGACTAATAGCAAAAAAACCGTACATATTGAAGTTTATATTATAACTGATAATAAAATAAACCGTATATATAATATAATAACTTACCCTGTAATTAAACATCTCCATCTTTAGAACAAGGAGAAGTGAGAGGCCTCCAGCTGTGTAAGTGAACAGACAAGCGCCAGCAGCTATTAAAGGTATCCATGATGAAGCGTAGATACCCTTGTCAATTAACTCGTTCCATATTCCTATAATCACCATTCCAGCAGCTGTTATTCCAAGTCCTAAGAAGCAGAGCCCCTAAATAAATGTTTGAAAAAGCTATATTGAATGCGTGATACATTTTTTTTTCTAAATTTTTTGTAAAATCTAAAACATTTTTGCGTATATTCCGAGTCACCTAAAACTATCGACTGTAAATAATTTATGCAAATGCTCAAACTTTAGTAAAAGAATTTCATGAAAATCATCGTCAATGGCGAAAGATCATGAAACTGATCAACCTTAACGAATATAAATGAAACGTAAAGTTGTGGATAAATTGATACGTATGATATGAAGGGATCGGAATCAATAAATATTTATACAGCTACGGGAATGCTCGTAACTACTAATAAATAGGTACCAATTTGTTAAAATCATATAAGTTCTTAAAAATTGCCAACGAGGCTACTATAGACCAATCGATTTTGTCCGCAATAATAGCGGATAAATATATAAAGAAATACACATGAATAATTGAATATATTTGGCGTTAATTTTATGGAAATCAATCATAATTATCTTTTGTTTAGTTGGGCAATTTGTAAATATTAAATTGGCCACCTGAAGATGTTGTCACACAACAAAACCTAGATCGTGGTAAAGAATTGAAATAAAGCAGAAATAATACTACGTCACGTAGTTCCATTTAGTTGAGAAAAATTTAATGCGTGAATAAAGTATGTTGCCTGAAAATTATATTGGTGGAAGAGCATTCACTAAATAACTTCCTACGTTACTGAGACAATCCGACCAAATATTCATTCACAACTCATATATGAAAAACTGAAGTATTAAAGAGTTTTATCTATCAGTTTTATATCAGTAGACTGAAATAATAAATTAATTAAAATTCAATTTACGCTCCATGTAGTTCTTAACTTTTATTTTGTATGAATGAAAAGAAATGAAAATGAATACGAATGTAAAAAAAATTAAAAGTATTAAATCCTGTGTTGTGAAAAAAAAAATATAATATTAACTGCTTTTCAAGGAATACACATGTCATATTATACGACAAAAACTACATAATAATAATTAAAACTGCTAAAATATAAAAAAATTAAAATATTACTAAAAATAAACTATAAAATATAAATAAATAATATAAAAATTAAATAAATATAGAAAACTTACCCTACGACCCAAACTCTCCAACAAGTTAGCAGTAAAAAATGATCCAAAACACAAAATGGATGCTAGTACTATTGCCTGTTCGTTCGGTGACATCACGCTTTCGGTTCTTTCAAGCACCGAGGAGGCGTAAACAACAATCACGTAGGTCCCACACCAATTTAAACCCCACTGAAGACCCATTATAACTTTAAAAGCTTCCCACGTAGCCTTGTCCTTAACTATAAATTATTATAAGGTCATGACATTAATTATATTTTTATATTAATTATTTCTAATACAATTTAACGAAAAGATTAGTTTGGGGTTACTTCAGTACCCTTTTCGCAAAGCAATAGTGGCTATGAAGTACTAATATTTTATTACACAAGTGTATAGGTGTAGTTTTTTATGTGGTTTGTGTTTGTCTACTTTAGGTTTTGTACATGAGTAAACGTGCAAGTGTATATAAGTTAGTGCGTCCATTTATTTATATGTTTGTACCGTGACCGTCTTAAAAAGCATTCATTTATAAACAGGTATTTAGAACTGATCTTACAAGTGTTCAGAATAGCGGCTTTTTCAATTAAAATATAAGATTGACTGGGGGTAGATCTCGAATTTCAATCCTAGCGTGGAGTGCATGAGGGACGATGCCAGTAGTAGAATGACAATGGGTATTATTTTATAACTTTCAGTTGTGTGCTAGTTTTTGGTGTATTATATTAGCGATTTAAATATGCCTGTATATGTGGTTCATTTATGCTATCAGTTTACAAGCGCTGGTTATGTGTTGAATAGTTTCTAATGAGCTTTTACATCATCGGTAGACGTCATTTATAGCACTTGTCAATTATTGTTATCTTCACTGATATTATTATCGTTATCGTTATCGTGGCCGATGTCGTTATCGTTGCCGTTGGTCATTATCATTGTCTTCGCTGTCGCTGTTGCTCTCGTTATCGATATCCCCACTCTTACTACTATTATTGTTTTTATTATTAAATTGGTAACGAATATACTCGCCTCGTTAGTTCATTAGTAGTAAGACATATGGTTTCTAAACAAAATATTTTTATTTTTTCCGCAATAAAGAGTTATTTCTCTGTTACAAAATGAGGATATGAAAATAACTCTCGCATTTAACGCGAACATAATCTGAGATCGGTTTCAATAAAAGCTATAGATTTTTCTAATTTTAATGAGAGTATGGCTTTACAAACAAGAGCACCTTGAGTTCTTTATATGAAATTTCAATATATTTTCTAAATTCTTTACTCTCTACGGGTCAGTTGTAATTTAAACATAAAATCGAACGCTTTTTACATATCATACCAAATACGTTGAAGAAATTTTTAAAGTATTTCAAACATCACTGGAAAATATTATTGTCAAATTATTATTTATTAAAAGTCACCAGGATCAGGGGATACTAGAACAAGTATTCACATGTTTTGTCTTATTTGTGTATTATGTGATCGTAAAGAGAAAGGCACCATTCATAACCACTTCTAGTCTCTACGTAGTAGAAATTCAATAGAGTCTGGAACCTGTAATATCACACCAAATATGTCGAAGAAATTTTTAAAGTATTTCAAATATCACTGAAAATTATTTTTGTGAAATTAATATTTATTAGTGATCGCCAGGATTAGGAGATACTAGACAAATAGGAGCATGTTTTGAATTATATGCGATCTTATGTGACATAAAAAGAGAAAGGCACCATTCATAACCACTTCTAGGCTCTACGTAGTAGAAATTTAATAGAGTCTGGAACCTGTAATATCATACCAAATATGTTGAAGAAATTTTTAAAGTATTTCAAATATCACTGGAATTTATGTTTGTGAAATTAATATATATTAGTGGTCGCAGAGTCAGGAGATACAAGACAAATAGGAGCATGTTTTGTCTTATATGCGATCTTTTGTGATCGGAAAGAGAAAGGCATCATTCATAACCACTTCTAGGCTCTACGTAGTAGAATTACATTAGAATATGGAACCTTTTTTACATTCGAATAAGATTGAAACACTAAAACGTATTACCATTACAAACTCTCTTACATTGGAATAAAGCTACGATGAGGATTAAACTGTAATATATTTTATTATACATTACAATTTGTTTCTTGTCATATCTTTATTCTAATATAAGCGAGCTAGCATTTTATGATTTTTTTACAGGGTGAGCCTTGCTAAATACCCACGTATAACAAATGAACTAAGTAAATAATTATAGTGAATTATTAAATTCTAATTATCTCAAATGAAGTAAAAAAATCGTATATACATATATGTATATATATATATATATATATATATATATATATATATATATATATATATATATATTCTTTTCAAATGTATTAGAAAAAATACTTCCTATCGGCCAAGCGTCATCAACATGTAAGTCTTCTGATTCTGATGATCTAGCAATCAGATAAATATATAGATGGAAAGATTAATAGAATGTTTTTAAAAATAAAGCTATTTACCTTAAACTTGATTGCAGATATGCTCCTGAGACATTACATATAAGTTTTTTCTTAAAAAATTTAAATTTCTACGTCCGCAGATATATTATATTGCATCTAAAACAGGTATACACCTATTTTCTTGTGAACTGGATGAAGACATGAAAGGCGTCAAAGATTGTTTTAATCTCGTATTTATATTTAATTATATTAAACAGAACAATAACTTCAGTGGTCAAATTATACTTTTGTTTCTTTAATGCAATGAATCTCCCAAAGTCTGAGCATTTTATAGATACATTTCACCAAATATCATTGCTAATGTTTCGCCAATTGCTTCCTAAGATATGCTAAGGATAATTAGGAGAGGATGGGCAAGGTTTATAAACTTTCTTATGTGTTTTGTCCCACAATAATTCTGCAGAGTTAAATAGTTCTTTTGCAACTTTGACAAATGTTTGTAATCATTATCCAATTGGCACCTAAAGTTTCTCCGAAAGAAAACCATGAGCGGATTGCGTCTCATTTCCTATCAATATTTTATGGACCCTTTTTTTTTATATCTCATTTACATTCACCAAATCGTCCTTTGCTCTACCTACAAAATACCTCTTGATTATTTCTTAATCGTCATACGCTAATCGAATAGGATTTTATACGAAGAGTTAGCAATCCAATCGATTAGCCGCTACATACCAATCCAATATTCATTATTCCTCTGATCTACGAAGAAATATTCTTCTTTCCCATTATACCAGAGAAAACCTGTATCCACATTTATGCGAAAAAACTATAACATAGCTATGGCACAGTGATTTAACCAGTTTTTTATAACCACCTTTTCTCCATAGATTTTCTTGCCAAAAAGTTTCCTGCTTTCCTTTCCATTTTCTATGATCCCGAGGGTGGCGAGACTTTAATTCTACCTGCCAGTATGTGCTTTTTATATATCTTCTGCAGTTGTAGTTTTTATTGGACATCTGGAGGGATTCTGTTTATAACATAGTAAGTTTTGTTGACAATAAGATCAATAGTCTGTCCTAATGTTTTAGACTTCCTTGCAATTTTTCCTGTTTCCGTCAGAATATTCAATACGAAATGAGTACAAAAGAAAGCAGTTTTATCACGAACAGCTACAAACTAACGTCTTAAAAAAACTAAGTGCATGTTTGTCTCTAGTTCTCGATTAGAAATGTTACAAAAACCATCAAAGGAAGGAAATCGCTCCGATGTGACGCGATATCTCAAATAGAAACAATACACGTTTAATCCTGTATTTTAAATGTTTATATGCATATTTATCAAAACAATTATTAAATTGTTGCAAAACGATTATAAAATGCTATTTAAGCTTCTTTGAAGTGCAACGCATTATTCAGAATTAATTTCTGCCTGTCTGTTTCTTGTTTATTTATTTATCTGGTTGTTTATTTATCTTTTATGCGCATGCCGCGCATAAAAGACTAAAACAACTTGAATTAAACTTTTACTGGAATAATGTTTGGGGCATGAATTAAATTTGAAGCGCTATTTTTGATCAAGTAATCCCTAATAATATTTAAATTTAATTATTATTTTTCAGCCAACACCTAATACGCGGGGCATATTATCGGGATTACTAGAACAATTCTGCTCAAATGAAGCTAAGACCTAAATTTATTTTATCATGGTCAATGTGCTTCTGAGATGCAAAGTGTTCTCAATTTAAGGTATTTTATTTTTAATTTGATTTAGAAAGGTAGTAGCTGAATATCTAACTTGGGGGTGAGGTAGAAATACTTAAAAGAAAAAAAATATTTCCCTACCCTAACAGCACGATTTTTTCCCCGAGGAATTGCATAGTTTTTCAGAAAATTAATTTAGGAGATTTAATTTCACAATTATGATAAATATTAACGTTCAAAACAATTTAAGACCTGAGAAAAAGTAAAATTAACATGATAGGACGGTTGAAAAGTATATACATCTTTTTCATTTCTTCTATCCAATAATATAAGGTTTGATCAGATCAGATTAAATTAGGCGGATTTGGATAGATTCGGTTAAGATAGCAATCAATCCGAGTTAACGTGGGTTGTATCTGTGTATAATGGGTTAAAATTAGTTTTATTAACTGGATATTGGGTTTATTTAAACTACATTACATCAGTTTCCGATGGCTAAGGTTGAATTATATTGAGTTAGGTTTTATGAAATTATATACGGTGTCAATATGAATGGGTTAGTTATGTTGGGTTACATTGGGTTAGATTATGTTAGCGTGGATTGGTAAGATTGAATAAATTTGGGTTATGTAGGGTTGTGTTAGGTTATGTTAGTTTGGAATAGACTGATAAATTTGATTAGTGTAAGATGAAAGGGCTACTTTGGATTAAGTTTGATTAAGTCGGATTAGGTTATATTTGATTGTTTACCTTAAATTAGACAAAGTTAGGTTAGTTTATATTACAGAATGTTAGACTATATTGGGTTATTATAGGACAGATAAGACTGGATTAGGTCAGATCGAGTAAAACAGAAGAGATAAGACAATAGTGCCGAGACAACAGGATACTGGTCCTCAGTCATCACAGAGCGTAACCCAGCTTCAGACACAACACACCTCTACAAAATTATGAAACCGAGTCTCTTATCCCTGAGACCACTGTACGTGGCGGAGAGCCGCATCCTTCCCAAGATAACACTTTATAGTTTACCCTGAACACTACTGGTCGAGAACTGATCGACACTCCTAAAAGCGGCATGTAAGCAATGTGAAATCCGAATAATCATTTCCCGAACATCCATTTGATCATCTGAACAGCCCCAAGAATTCTGAAAATGTGATTGCCAGTGTCGGTAAAAATAGAGGAAAAGAGCCTTTTAGCCCGCACAATACCTCAAAATAAACTTAGAGCACCTAAGCAAGTAATGTGGATTACTGGAAATCATTTAAAAGCCACGACGAAGAGCAAAAGGAAAAAGACTCGACTTTAGAGATATGTGTAGTTTAATAACGATGATTGCAAAAACTACGACGTAAATAGCTAGAAAAGTGGGTGAGAACCTAAAACAAAATTTAATTGGGAGTTGGTGTTAAATACGTTAAAGTTCAAAAGGAACGATTAAGCAGAAAAGTTCAATTATGGAGGAGATACTCGGTATCTTCTCCAAATAAAAATCAACGGTAATTAGGAGGGATACCGTTAACATTGAAATCCAAAAAAATTAGAATTACAACGAAGGACAACAAAAGAAAAAAGTACTAAGTGGTACAAGCACTCCAACTGAAAACTGCAATGATAACGACATAAAAAATTAGAAATACAACGAAGGACAACAGAAAAATGCAATGATAACGAACTGCAATGATAAAAAAACTGCAATGATAACGACGTAAAAAATGCAATGATAACGACATAAAAAACTGCAATGATAACGACATAAAAAATTAGAAATACAACGAAGGACAAAAAATTAGAAATACAACGAAGGACAATAAAAGAAAAAAGTACTAAGTGGTACAAGCACTCCAACTGAAAACTGCAATGATAACGACATAAAAGGCAAAATTCAATTCTAGCAGAGATCTTCACCGCGGAATGGCCCAAATAAATGTACTGTACCTCTAATCTGGAAAAAGCAAATCTAACGCTGATTGACAAATACTGAGACTTAGTTATAATAGTTGAACCTGGGAGAAAGAAAAAACTGAAGGAAATAAAAAAATCTTTAATTAAAGTTTTCGCGAGATGCGGTAGTTACAGAAATGTTTATTTCCCTTCCGCTCTTCAAGTCTGATGCCCACTGTTCTGGTGAGAATAACAAGACGGTTACTGGTTATTAATTATTACTGTTCGTTGACACATTTGATATCCTTAGGTTTAGTGTTTTTTTTTTCTTTTGACTTGTTTATTTAATAGATGATGACTAACATTAACTAATTTTGTAAGAATGTTAAAGAAATTTATAAAAAAACTATTTTTAATATATCAAGAGTAATCGTGCGAGATACTTCAAACCAGCATCTACCTTAATGCTCTTTTTGACATATTCTACACTAATATTATGCTCATAAAATTTCATTGAATTTAAAACAATTAATGAGAAATCTGTCCTTAAAACTTTGTAATCTGTGGTAATATTTAAAAATACCACCAATATTGATATTCATCACACTTAAAGACGAAAAAAGCACTTCTAAAAATGCAACACATAGAAAATAAAACTCACTATTTCAATTCAATTATTAACAAAACTATATTCAATACTAATTAAAATGAAAAACTCACTTCGTTATAAAATCTATTCAATGTTCAATATATTCATTTCATCAATTTAATTAACTGAATTTAATTTGTTTGATTTTTAAATTCATTATATATAGTAAAGACAAAAAAACTTACAAACAGCTCTTAAATTGAGGCGATTAACATCTTTCATTTGTCTGTGTTCCATTTCCAGTTCCTTCACAACTTTTTTGACTTTCTCGTCTTCTGGTGTCATATTTCGTAACCATGCAATAATTCTGATGGCCTCCTGTAAAGTTTCATCATTTATATGTGCGCATATACGTGAATTTACGAATTTATATGTACATATATATAAAAAATATATATATATATATATATATATATATATGTATATATATATGTTCGTATGTATAAGGAAAATAATACAACAGTTGAGAAATTATGTTAAACCCACGTAAGTATGTGGTTAACTTACTAATTAAAATGTTTGGGCACTTCTATAATGCTTTAAAACCTCCCATTTTTCAATCGTTTCTATGACGAAGCAATTGGAAACCAAAAAGTTATTAAAATTGTAAAACAAAAGGTAAAGGAGCTCCTAATGATACATATAGTATAGTCGGAAAAAAAATTAGGAGCTCTTGGTACTCGGTGAAATTGGAGCTATGGCTTCTGATCCTCTAAGCGATATCCGTAACCCCAAACTAGAACTCGACTCTGGCCATTGGAGCAAAGTATTTAAAATGTAATCTTATTTAGAAATTAAATTTAAACATTTTAAAAATTTCAATAAATACTCAGCATTCAATTTAATATAAACAGGTGTATATAATTAATTGTTAAATATACTAAAAAAATGTAAAGTTTAGTTAGTAATGAAAAGAAATGAATATGCCAAAAATTTATTTTAAGTCATTAATTTAACGTATAATATAATTTATAACTTTATTATTATAATTTATATTTATTTAACTTCAAAACTGAAACTTACATTTTTCAATTATTTAATAGAGCACAATTACAGAATTATATATAAAACGATTATATACCCCATGTTTTTCTTCGAAAAGAATAAACTATAAAGAAGTTTAAAAAAACATATGGACCATCGATTTTGGTAAGATTTATTTTATATTGAGGAATGGTTAATGTTAACACTGTCTTTCCACGAGAACTGTCGCTAAAATGTAATACCCAATTGATGCATTTAATTCGCTGACTTCAATAGCAGTAAACTATTCATTTAACGTATGTAATAACTTGAGTATCGTTTGCTTTGATGGACTATGGAATATCTCAGGAATCTTTCCCTTTATTCTGTATTTTTTATGAAAACGGAATTTCTTGAGACACACATCACTTTTGCTTGAATAATTTGATAACATTTGAAAAGAATAAAAAATAAACTATAACAACTATAAAAAATAACAACTATAAAATAAATATATATATAAAAAATAACAACTATAGAATAGCTCGCTTTAATCTGTTAACAGGCATCACAATGTTCGTTTATAACATTCATGCACTTTCTTAAGTACGTGAATGTAATGCTTCTTATCTACCTAGTTACTCTGACAAACAAATTACCTTGTATTGTAACACTAGTGCAAACAATACTCGTTTTTTTTCAAATTTTCCAATCAGTCTAAGGACGTTCTTTTATTCAAGTTTTTATCCTCCCTTTTTTTGAGTTACGGCGTAAGTATATTCTAGTTCGAGAGACTGTAATTCGTAGTTCTAAATATTTCATTTAAAACAAGAATTTTTATTAATTATTGTTCCATTCGCTTGAATGAAATGTTTTTTATCTACCTAGTTACTATGACAAACAAAATACCTTGTCTTGTAAAACTAGTGCATACAATTCTTGTTTTTTTTTTAATTTCCCTATCAGTCTAAGGATGTTCTTTTATTCAAGTCATTATCCCCCTTTCTTGAGTTACGGCTCGTATATTTCATTTAAAACAAGGAATTTTTATTAATACCTAGTTGTTACGTTCGCTTTTAGTACAGGAAAAGTTGTATTTATTTCTCATTTCTGGATTTAGAAAAGTAGTCGCTCTGAAGTATCGGTTACACCTAGGAGGATGACCCAGCATCCAATACAAATTATACTACTACTTATATTTAAATGTATAAAAATATATACATATACATATATATATATATATATATATATATATATATATATATATATATATATATATATATATATATATATATACATTTATTTATTATACTATTAAGAAATTAATGCTTCAAAAGTTCAAAATATAGATTAAACATGAACACAAAATACAAGACAACTACAAAAGAGATAATGACGACACAATTCAACAAATTTACTTTCACTCGTCATTAATAAATCACACTCTGGTGCGAACGCTATCAGGTGGTTGAGCAGTAGAACACCTCGGGAAACTGGAGAGTTTCGATATAGTTCGATTCTAGAAGGTGGTATAACAAACATGTGATGATTGCATGAACGTAGGAAATTGTAAGGCGTGAAGAATGAAAATTTTGCCAATAATACAGGGCAAAGAATTGTTCTATTTAATAGCTGGAAAATAAATTTCATTAGTGCAACATCTTTTCCGAGTTACAAAGAATGGAAACCTAGCATACCCAAATCGGTAGGAAATAGAAAGGGAAAGTAACTATACTCTCCCATATACAGATTTCGACGAAACGTCTTTTGGACACGTTCAATCATTAAGCTGCACTTGGCTTCGTGTGGACTCTAAATAATGGAACCGTATTTTAATCGGCTCTATACCAATGTATATATATATATATATATATATATATATATATATATATATGTATATATATACACACATATTACTAAAATTTAAAAAATAAAACAATTCTTTAATCTATTCTGATTATTGTGATTGCTGGTAAATATAATAACTTCCCCTTTTTAAATAGCTTCATAGTAATATATTAACTTTCCGATCAATTTCTCAAAATTGTTAAACTGTCAAATTTTAATAATATACATTCGGTAAGTATTGTGCGATGCACGCATATTCATGGTGTTATTACAACTCAATTACATGTGTAAATATAGTTACTTACCTCTCTACGACCAACATGAAGAAGATAAGCTGGTGATTCAGGCCCAAAAGCGCTGAACGCAATGATGTGAAATAATGGAAAACAAATTAACAAATACAAGTTGGTGTAATAATCCAAGTATGTTCCGGTGATATTGGCCACCAATACGCCCAACTTAGACATGAGGACAGCAAAAGCGGTGAAGATTCCACGAGATTCCACATCACTTATTTCCTTGTAGTACATGATTATTAAACCGTAGACCGTTCCAGCTGACATGCCGGCCAAAAATCTCGCCAGGATAAGGAAACCTGGATTAACTGTGAATATTTTTATGGCCCAGCACAACTGAAATGAAATTAATATTAAGGAGAATTAGATTAGTTATTTTTTATTATATTTATCACAAATTAAGGTGCTTCACATGAAAAATACAAGCTAGGTTACATGAACATAAAAGTCACCAATGTACATAGTAGATATATATATATTGATGAACATTTCCAAACGTCACAAGCTTATGTAAACACTGCTACGGGAAGTGAGATAATATGAAAAACAAAAGCAAGAATTGTAGACGGAGGTAAATTTTGAGAACCCATTATCGACTTGTTTTAAAAAACACATTTTAAAGATTAAGACTGGGTCTACTTAGGATTCCGTCAATCTAACTGAAAAACTGAAGGCCGGCATGTGATTACCCATCTGTCTGTCCATCTATCACAATCGATATTCTCAAAAACTCTGCGACGTTGTAATTTGAAAATTAACGTGTTACTAGATTTTTGTAATTTTTTACGTCATATGGGATATCATTTGAAAGTGCTTATAATGAGGAAAACAAAATATTTCTTTCTAATTAGAAACGATATGTGAAATGACTTCAATTATGTTGAAATTATTATTACTGGATGTAGGATATCGTTAATAATACATCTTTGATAACAACGATGATTTCGTTTTAAAACTTTTATGCTGCAAAATGATTTTCGTGGGCCATCAATTTTTCCATGCTAAGATCCATTTCAGAACTGTTTCCAAAACCGTTCTATTGGAGATAGTCCTGAAATGGATCTAAGAATGGAAAATTTAATGGTTCACTAAAGTCGTTTTTCAGTGCAAAAATTTAAAAGAGACTATTTACATAATATTTTCAATTTATTTATTTAAAAAAAGACTAATAGAAAATTTTTAGCCACTCAACATGAAGCAATAACCAAAGAATTTAGGAAAAATAAAATTTATATTTGAACGTAAATTGAATAAAAACACTTCTCAATTATATGCGTTTGTGTATGGGTATAAATATATATATATATATATATATATATATATATATATATATATATATATATATATATATATATATATATATATATATATATTAGATTTATAATATAATGTTAATAATTATTAATAGTGCATAACAAATTTTAGTCTAATAAATCTTAATTTTAAAACGTTGGTCGAGAATATTTTATGTATAATAATAAAAATGTTGTATTGAAGTTAAAGTTCTTGCACGACAAACGTTTACGGAAAATTGCAGTTGGAATGGTCTTCATCCATTGCAAGAACAATAATTTGTTGAAATATCCGTGTCATAATTTGATAATACGAAAGCAACACACATTTAATAAAATTCACTTCATCTAGAAATAACCTAATAGTTTTAATCTTAAATCATCCTACAAAATGGATGATTAGGGTTCAAGTAGAATTTGCGCTATAAAGGTTTTGTAATATTGTAAAATATTATCGTAAACTAAGAGAGTAGTATATATATATATATATATATATATATATATATATATATATATATATGTGTGTGTGTGTGTGTGTTTGTTTCTTGGTGTAGTGTACACGTTTTTAAATATAAAATTTGATTAGCTTTCTTTTTTACTAGCCAGCTGCTGTTATTAGAGATACACCTGGAAAGAATATAAAGTAATTATATAAGAGTATATAAGAAGAAAATAAAAAAATACATACAGCCTGAGGCACAGCAATTATTATTAAACTGTGTTTTCTTCCACAAATTTCAGCCATGAATCCGATCAGGATAGCGCTGGGTATGGCAGTTCCTGCCATCACGCTGGCCATCCAAGATATGGTCTCATCCGTCAGAGGTTCATTTGTTATGGTACTGTTGGACTTTAGGATCGGAATCGCCGATGATATCCAAGCAATCTGCGTAGCATATGTGAAGAAGGGATTCGCCGCTGCAATTCAAAATTTTAAAAATAATGAACATTCCATTATTTACTGTGTGATAATTTAAAAATAATCTAACCCCTAACGGAGAAGAGGTTTTTATTTTCATTTGTCTTTGTTTTTTTTTAAATTACTTCCTAGCTTTTAAATTAATATACCATTGCAGTATATATGTATATTTAGGAATATTCACGTAGAAAATTCAGACGTTACCCAAGTATTTTCTATTAACAAAGGAAGGAAGATGAAAAAATTTAATTTTTAAGAAAACTGCAAAGATTTTGTTTTAGTAAAATAAAAAAATTGAGAACATATAAAATTAAAAATAAAAATGTTTAGAAGGGGTAAATATCTAAATTACGAGCGGCCAAATCTCTACATTTTTATTTCTTCTCTTCGTCTTCTTAAAGAGACTGCTTCACTATATTCTGCAAAAATTATTTTTATATCGTTTCAATCCTCTAACGTTAAACACGTTAGAGGATTGAAACGATATAAAACTCATTCATAGATTCACTGTGCACTCTCGTAGGAGACTGACTGTCCGGACTCTAGAAACGATTTGATTAAATAAGTTGAAATATAATATTTTCTGAAACTTTATTTTAATAGGATTTGGTATCATTATCCTTGATTCAAACTTCTGGTGGAAGCGAGGTGTGCTTCGTGTTTCTCTTTTGAGAAAAACCTAACTACAATTATTTTTTTATCCTGACAACTGCGTTCAAAGAGAAATTTAACTTATGCCAACTGATATCCTCTTGGATAAAATATTTATTAATGCCATGCGGAATTAAATATACAAAGGATAAATATTAATTACCCTAAGTGTATTTCACTAATCAGTAGAAATAAAAGCAACATACCGAGCATAGCCACCACATATTGTCTTATTTTTTGCTTCCAAATGCCACTGGTACTTGAAGACATTACGTATGTGAGTATAATGAAACAACTGCAAATTGATATGTTTTCTAGAGAACGGCCAAGACGCGGAAAAAATAAAGTGATTATTCAAATATTTGAAAGTGTTTGAGCGGATGATATATCAGTAAACTAAATCAAATGAAGATCCATTACCGTCATATATATTCATATATTTAAATCACAATAAAGGATGTTCACTACATAATTTACATCATCATAGCAGAGAATTATTTCAATTCAAAAAGATACATGAATCTTTCGGATACAACAATGTATTGCTTGTAATGGGCATCCATAAATGATACAGTCTTATAATTATACAAAAGAGTGACAGTTAAAAATGTAAAGTGGCAAGGTCAAGTCTGTTAAGCGACTAACAATCATATCCGAGGTAATCATTTCGCGTAAGAGCACCTATGGACATAGGTGTTTTTAACTGTAGACATAGGTGTTCTTTTTTTAACATTAAACGTAATAACAGGTCATTACAGCAGCTTTTGACACTTTCAATCACCAAATAATGTATCTATGATGGTTAATTAAATTAATTTAAGGAATTTTGCAGAACTTCCTAATTACAAATGTACGTATGTTCATTTTATGGTTTTCGTAATCGAATAGTCAGAACGGAATCTTTATAATTTTGTAAAGCCCAACTGTCCGTCCTTATGTTACAGCACCATCTACCAATTTAGAAATCTATAAGAGGAAAAGCAGTAGACGAGTAAGGGGGGGGCCAATGTGTGTTTATGCTGGTTTGGCGTACTTCGATTAGAACTAAAATAAGCACAACTGTTCTATAATGTAACCTCGATATTCGAAAGAAAATATAAACGTAAATAAATTTTTTTTTTTTTTATTTTTAACATCTTCTGAATGGCCATGTAATTAAGTAAATATACATTATATATTTCTATGAAGACTAATACATATATTATACATATATATATATATATGTGTGTGTGTGTGTGTGTGTGTATGCGTGTGTGTGTGTGTGGAAAAATAAAATTATTTGCTTTTATCTTTGGAAATACTATGCAGATTATAAATAGGTTCCAATAAAAATAGTTTATAAGACATACTTTTTAAACTTATAAGTAACACAAAATCTACCGGGGAAAAAACTTTATTCAAAATAAGGCGAATGACCGCGTTAAAAATATGTGGAACAATTCAATAATTTGAATTTATCCGCGGAAATACTTTACTAATTATAAATAAAAATATTAGAAATAATTAAGTAAAAAATATTATATCCATAGCCTCCACTTTATCAGGTTGCAATCCAACAAATTAATAGAACATAGTTTCAAATTTATCAGTAATATAACTATAGACTGAACAGATTTTCGAACTCCGACACTTATTGTCTTGTCTTCATGAATTCTGCTAGTTCGTGCGTGTTTATATATGCAAAATGACTCATTTATATTCCAAATATGTTGTTTTGTAAAATTATACAAGAATATTCATAATCTTATTCGGTAACAGAAGCATAAATTCACGCTTTGGGAAAGCCTTAAAACATGCTGTTTAGTTACCTTATGAACTAAAACCCCTTCAGCTCATCCGCCATATTCTCCATAATGCTCTCCCTTCAACTATAATCTATTTCGCTGACTGTCTAATTATGTATATCCATTTCATTTTTTTGCCATAACAATTTTTAGGCGCCAATCACTTTATATTATAATGACATTTTCCGGTTAATCCGGTAACATCAAAGAATTCTGCAGAAAGGAATTTTGTCTCTGCAAAAAAAAACTGGCACAAAGTGATATGTAATATTGTCATATATTAAAGTAAAGAATCTAAAGAAACGTATAGAATCGAGAGAAACATTGTGGATATACATCTGTTTCTATAAATTTGCTCGAAGGTAGGCATCGTATAGCGCGCGTCGATGGTCAGCTGGATGACTAGATGTTGCTTAAGCCGGCCGTTCGGAGGTAGGCATCGCATATCGTGTGTCAATAGATAATTAGTCTTCATGGAAATTGTCCTAGTACCTTTGTATATTATTTTTATTTGATTGTCTTTGTTGTCACTGTATCGGTAAGCTATGGACTCATTTAAGAATTTGGTTTCTCTAAATTTCGTTTTGCACAATGTAATCTAGATAACATAATAGTAAATATAAACTTCATCCGTTTTTTCAAAATTTTATATCATATAAAGATGATCCTACATTCTTACCGTTTATTTTATTCTATGTTTTATGTGAACATATAAGTAGTGAGAATTTTTTTGGCATTAGCCTTCCATCATCTTTCTATTACAAAGAATTACCTAATTTACAATATTACAATCGATTTACAATGATATTGGAAGGAAGATACGGCCAATCACGACGATTATATCACTCACGTCCTTTGACTGCTTCAAATTGGAATAATCGCGATAACTATCACATCACTATAAAGTTTCGTCAGAGCTATTTAACTCTTTTTCTACTGAGTCCAAGGTTTCCACAGTAGATATGCGTTAACCTTAATAGCATATTATAAAGAGAGTTAACATCTTATCATTGCATTAAATATTTTCAAAAATAGAATTTAATAATTAGTTGATACAATTAGAGAAATTTTATGGATATTTTGAAAACTATGAAACTTGATTAATTTTTCTACGTAAAAACATTTAACAAAAAATTTAACCCAGTAATGATCAAATAAACTTGAATCTAAATAAAACTAACATCACATAATTACTTATCAAAATAAAAATACAACAAAAATTTAAATAAGTCATTAAATGTTAACGCGTTAGTTAGGGTGAACTTCCATGCAGTGGTTGCTCTAAATCATATTTTATTTAAATATTTAACTTCAGTCACATTCCTTCATCCTTTTCCTTTCTCATTTATAGTTAAGTAACCAATTAAAACGATGAGACTAGTAAATTTTCGTAAAGAATATTTATATAAATAGGAGGAATACAATACTAGTCCCATAAATTATCATATTAAACCACGCTCAGATTCCGCATAGTAATTAACGAAAAAATGCATATAAAATAACAAGACTAACCACGTTCACACTCATAACCAAAACAATCAATGAATTGAAAGACCGTTCTAGACACCAACCTATCCACAGATACACCACAACAATGGTATACCAGATAACAAGTGAGCGCAATGGAAACCAGTCCCGATAAGGGGTATTTCCTCTTGCTCCGGCGAAGCTAACCAAACATCCCGTATAATTCTTCGCTAACCATATGGGAAATCAAGCTACTTGCAAAGAATGTTTTCAATAATAATGTAGGCAGCAATGTTAATGTGCCAGACAACTCGTATTTAAGTGAAGAACAATTATATAATGAATAAATAGAGGATGCGAGAATATGATCTAAGAGAAAATTGTCTCTCTAAGCGTATTGAGCAACACGTAATATAAACGTAATCAATGTAATAGGCAAACGGAAACTATTGTATTTACCCTCCGTTAAAACTCAATTTTTAATTGATTCTGGGGAAGTTGGATCATTCTTCTTACCAAAAATAGTAAAAGAACATTACTCGACTAGAGAATGTTACGAACCATTTGTGGTAACGAACATATATCGTAGAACTAAACAGGAATAATCGACAAAACTTGCTTGCTATTAATTTACCTTTTTAAGTTTCAAAATATTTAGAAGATTATAGGCATATATTAACTAAACCAACTTCAAGAACTTCAAGCTTTACCTGAAAATTAATTTTAAAAATATGCTAAAATGAAGGAAATAATTTTGCAATCTAATAACGTTAATATATTCGAAATAAGGATTAAAAATTACAGTGTGCTTCAAACAAAAACACTTACCGAAATAAAAGATGTAGCGATACATGTTCGTAGCGAAGTTAAGAAAAAGCTTACGAATAGGACAATACGCTCACAGAGTATTTCCATACAATTACATAGTAATTTGGATTAATATCATCTAGCAATCAGTCGTAAAATTATATAAATATATATATATATATATATATATATATATATATATATATATATATAATGAGATCTACCGATTAATGAATTGTTGACGCACCGTTTCATTTCAGCAGTCACCCGTAGAACTTGTGGTTAATGGTAATCGCACATAATCGGATGTTGTGTTAATTAGGTCATAATGTTTACCTAGCTTCACGAAAACTTTATATGATAAAGCAAGATTTTCATCTGCAAATTTGATGAGCAAGAAAAAAATTAATGAAAGGGACAGGATATATTTAGCATTGCGCAAAAAGAAACATTGCTTTTTGAACCACTTTATCGCTATACATTCAGGAGAATGAATAAATACACGAAAGATCGCGATAAAGTTATCCTAAGAAGATTGTACTAAAATAAACGACAATATTTGAATGAAAAAATTACGTAAACTGATTCTCAAACTCAATATCCGCTGTCTTCTAGATATTAAAGAGCTTCCTCCGTGAGCTTTTTAATTTCCGGCGCGGCATCTGCATCGCCGCTTATAACGCCGCCGTCATTGGAACATAGTTCATTTGCAAGAATTCATTATACAGATAAAGCTTTTATTACGCAAATAATCCAACTAATTCATTCAATGCTAATCACTTTATATAATACTCCAATATCGGGATTAGAACTTTTTAATAAACATCACATCACATTTACGGGAATATTTTTGGACCAAATTTGGAAATTAGGTAAATATGTAAATATGTACTTCCTGGATATTTTTTATGCAACGATCATCTAAGTAATCCTGACAACGCAATCGCTGTCTTCGGGTTAATGTACCATACATAATTTTGAAAAAATTTTCTGGCGCTAATAAAGTACCTACATATTTAGGAACCGTTCTACTAAATACAATTCATATTGAAACTAAGTTATTAGCCCATCTATTGAATCCCACTTTAAATACTAGGCAAATTCATAGTAAATAATTTTCCATTATTTTCGCCCAACTTAACAACAGCTTATACTTATTTCCTTTCCTATCTTCAAACCATGGTTACAACATATTTATATACCTTAATCGAGGAAAACCTTTATCTACCCAAGAGATAAAGGGTTAGGATATCAGAATTTGCTCACCACTCTACCATCTCAAGTGTAAGTTTAATATTAAACCTGTTATCTTTTAAATTTGGCTATTAGTCTTATACAATGTAATAATGTAAGTAAAAAGTGTTTTTTCTGTATTAGCATTTCCCGAGTAATCAGTATTAACATTTTCAGTGACAAAATTTTCCGTTTTAAATTTTCATTGCCTTACATTTAAATATATTACTACAATATTTTTCAAAGAGACCGATGTTTTGAGCGTGATCGATATATGTGAGAATTTATGGGGAAAGTGTAAACAGTAGTCGTCTTTGGTTTAATGATAATATTATTTTTACCTCGGGGTAAAATAGTTTCAAAGAGATTACTGATATTGTTTGAAATACAGATATGTATGTACTTCACAAATATAACGATAGATCTAGTTTGTTTACGTTTGCTGTTGAAATCAATTTTAAAATTCGATTCCAAATTATAGATTTCTTTAAATAATTACACCTGAACTGCGCCATTTGTTTATGCTTTAAAAAGTCATTCTAAAATTATATTCTCTCGTTTCCTTGCATTTCCCCTGTTTTCCTTTGTTTGTGTCATCATTCTTCCAAGCTCATATTTAAGGGCTCCGTGCCTCAAAAGGAAAGAAAAAAATTTACTCCCATAGGATCACTTACATGTCCCTCCTTCTGTCTGAGATACCTATCATCGATGTTTTCTTCAAAAATCGTTTAATGCCAAAGTTTTTCAGCACTGCATATAAAAGTCTGTAGTAAAGGAAGAAAGGAAGGTAACAGGTATACATAAAATATTCCAAACGAGAGTAAACAATAAAGGACAGAATTTTTTTTTCACTAATTACTCTTTAATTCAGCATGTAACATGCAACATGATTTAGCAAAACAAAACGATATTTTCAGTTTTTGGTTCATGTTAAAAACAGAGGTAATAAACCGAATGCTTTGATCTTGGTTTCTATAAATATGTACACACGCCAAATTTTTTTTCGAATTTCGTATAAATGTATATAAAAAATTATATATGAAGACGATTTGAATATAGAAACTTAAACAGGGCTTTTCTTCAATAGTGGGGTACCATAAAATAGCAAGGAATTATTATAAACTTTTATAAGTAAGTATACCTAAGATGAAAAGCGACTGCATAGATATGGTAACTTGTACTTTTTACAAGTACTTAGTACAAGTATCAAGTAAAATATCTAGTAAATATACAGGTATACTATATTTCAACATCAAGCTGAAAACAAGAAAGAGGCCAGGTTGTGACCGTTCTTGAAAAATTAGAAAAATATCTAGGCCTTTACTTTTAAAATTACTTATCAGCTTTTATGAATAACACATATGGAGGACTTATTGCAACATGAGCAATCTCTTCCAGTCAACCGTAACAATTCTTATTGAAATTCAATTGGTAGATTTTAAGCAATTTTACAATAAAAATTATTTATGGCACATAAGAGAGGGGAAAAAAAAGAGCCGAAAGTAATGCAAACTGTTGACATAATTTAGGGTGGAAAAGAAAAGAAAGGCCAAGAGCACAAAGGAAAGGGTTTCAGAAGAGGTAAACTTTTTCACTCGATCTTTGCAAATATTTAAGGACATAATTTTCCTGGTGTCTGGATCCAGGTGATTCCAAATGTTTGCTGATTGAACGGTGAAGGATTTTTGTAGGAGGTAGAGGCATACTTAGAAATAAGTAGGGTGAGTGAACTTTCAGATCGTAGTCCAAGGTCGTGAGCAGACAAATTTTTAAATTTGCCAATAAGATAATTCGGGCTCTGAGAATTTTTTAACATATTAAAAAGAAATGTAAGTATGTGAAATTAGCTTCGATCGCAGATTTTCAGCCACTTGATTAGTGACCTGTTTTCAAAAATACATAAGATTATATTTTCTAAGATTGACGATGTACCGGAGGCATAAATTTTGTAGACGTTCCAACTTGTATAAATATCAGGATACCACACATCTCCATAAACAATTAGTGGTAATAGGAATGTTTGACAAAGATAGATTTTAGTTTTAGTCGGTAAACAATTTTGAAGACGTTTCAAAGAGGATATCCTGTTGAAAACACGACGATTATTGTTCTTAATATTAATCGTCATATGTTTACAGTAGATTAGAAAATAACCCAAATTTGGTCTCAGATATAATGAAAGGGTAAATTTACATGTACGCTCTAAATGACTTGACTAGCATCTAACTTGTTTTGAACTTATAATATGTGTTACAAGTAGATTAAAAGTAGTCATCGAAAGACATTTAAAATGGAAAAACAAAAGAAAAATTTCTTTTTGTTTAATATTGGTGGGCTCATTCTATATATTCCCGTAAAAATTCAATACTCCATTTAAATCGAAAGAATTATTATGTTGTGACATTCCAAAGTAATTGTAATGGTACATTTACATACACGCTGTAAATAACTTGGCTAGCATCTAACCGATTTGCAAGTAGATTAAAAGTAGACATGTAAATGCTGTAAATAACTTGGCTAGCATCTAACAGTGTTGCATGTAGATTAAAAGTAGACATCGAAAGTCCTCATCAATTATTTAATATTTTTTCAACCCTTCCGAATAGTTATTTACTATATCCATCAAATGTTAATATTAGATAGAAGTATTTATTCGTGTGTACTTGATAAATTAACACTTATTAATATCGAGCCGTTCCTTACGCTCCGTTTAATAACGTTGTTTACGTCATTCTATGATAAAAAATGTGGATATTTTCTTGAATATCAAATAGTTTACAAAAATAAGCAATATTATCGATCAGGCGATATAATAATTTAAACCATTTATGTATTCTTTTCCGAGAACGACTTTTTTCTCGAGGAATTGAACGGTTTAACAAATGTATAGATTTTTATTATTGTTCTTCCATTCCCATGGCATTAAACAATTTTTACTATAATGTCTGCAATTTAGAATAAAAGGTGAAGTCTTAAAAACTATGTTTCGTCACGAAAAGGATAGAAATAAAAAAAACTTAAAAAATTAAAAACACGCAGAAAAACATTTAATTACAAAGTAAGAAGAAAGGAGTTATATTCAACTTGTAATTAAAAATTGTAATAATAGACCGCTCTCAACTTTCAACTGTAATATATAGTACTCATCGCAGAGATTCGTGTCATTGGTTTGAAATTTATATCAGGTTTCCTATCTGTTCAAAGCTACCGTGTATAAAATATTGGGTATAGCATATCGGGCTTAATACATTGGGCATAATATATTTAGAGGTCTCATATGCTAATATTGCACTCCAAATTATTTCACTTTAATCAAATTGCCATACCAGTCATGTTACTTTCAAGAAAATAACTCGATTTACGTAAATATAATGTAGAACCGCGGACAAAAGTAAAGATTTTAAAATATTGACTAATCTGCTATTAAAAAAATCTCCGAACTCTGACGCAAATTTCTACTAAAGAAATTAATAGATATTTGCGTCAGATATTTTTCGATAATTATTACGAATATTATGATTGAAGTTTGAAGGCAGTCTACTATTAGGGCTTTTAATTATGGGTTCACTGTAACTCCTTCTTTTTACTGTTCGGTTTGATTTTTCAAGCAACTGCAATTACTGAACTTTGGCTACAAAATTTTACACTCCACATTGAAATGATAGAAGTTAATGGAAATAGTTTACGGAAACAATTGGCAAATTTTCATACTAATATTAAGAGGTCTTATTAGTATGAAAATTCACGTCAATTTCATTTGAGAGCAATTTTAATGAAACCGATCGTCAAATCCCTTGCATTGCCTACTTAATATACAAACTTGCTAAATACAAGTAGGTCGCAAGGGTTTCAGTTACATTTAAGTACCTTAAAATTTTAAAAGTACAGAATATTCACATTAAACCATTCCTAAATATTGATATTATCGAAGTGAAAACTTTTTTTATTTCAATTAATTGTTTGATGGGTTTTTATATTGTAGTAAACAATACATCAAAAGTTTTTTACTTTTTGCTTCACTCCTTTAAAATATAACCTTTTTAGCGAGATTTTATTTTTTCTTTAATAATTTCAAATTACAACCCGATAAAAAATTACGCTTACTTTATAAGTTCACAAGTTTGCCTATTGCCTATTTACTGTCTCCATAATGCATGGAATTCATAAAAAATTTCGGTTCAAAACTGTCTCCAATTTAGTAGCTTAAAACTGGCTCTCATAGATAAACCACTACTCGACGTGAAAAAATAGTAAGTGGTATGTGATTCGTAAAATATTTTTTAAAATAAAAAGGACCTTTCAATTGATGCTTTAATAAAACATCATCATAAAATGTTTCACATATGATGTGAAAATATTTATATATAAAAGTTACGATTTTCACGCTGATTAATATTTATGGAATCATACCAAATCAAAGCTACTTGGTAATTTTCTTTTTGTTCAAAATAAACTCGTGAAATTGTTTATGTCTACTCACAGATTAAAGTAAAGAAAATTTTTAAAAAATAAATGTTTAAAATGATAAAAAAAATTGTTTTTGCTTTTACAAGTGTAATATATTATGTCGCAGTTACAAAAACGGGAGCAAAAATCTAATATTTTTCAAAGGCAACTCCCACTCACTTTCGAAATTCAGTTTCTTGTCTTATAAAATGTGTTATATGTAGTCGCGCAATCTTGGTTCTCTCTATTGCAGCCAGGAACAACAACCGACTAGTCTTACTTATTGAAACATTTATTAAAATGTGTTTCTGTCGCTTAAATGTATTTCTTAAACACTTTATTGAATGAGGTTTATGAATAATCCCTTATATAGTATGAGATTATTAAGATAATAAATTCTATGATAGATGCATTCAACACTATGAAGAACCATTTAAGTTTAAGATATTTCATAACAGATAAGGCACAGTTTGTTGTAAATATTTTACCTACATATTTTTACCTTACCTACGCTCTAATTTTGATATTACAAAATTCCAATATCCACTTGGGAACTTTTAACTTTACATTGAGAACTAAATAGAAGTTTGTATTTCTGATTGCAAATTTAGGTTCGAAAAATACTTGCATTATTTATTATTTTAAAGTAAAATAATATAAATAGCCATGATTTCATTATGAAAATGTGGCTTCCTCTTGCAATTCTCCTCTGAACTAATCGATTTTAATTGTTGGGAAAATACGATGCCACGTACATGTAGCAAATTATTTTATTTATAAAACCTGAGAGTATCTGGATATACAGTTATGCACTACCAATATTCAATCCTTATTTCTTTACAATGCATCTATTACCGAACGTAAAATGTTCGGTAAAAGAAGCAACTTATAGAAATTTAGATAAGCGATGACATAGTAATTAAGTTAAAAGTAGATCGCCAATTTCCTAAGCCTTTTCACTCACTAATTCACTAAAACTATGCGGAAACCTGGACCAGAAAAAATCCCCAGAATACCCAGAATTTTAAAAGTGTGATACCTGTTCAATATTCAGAAAGCCAAGGAAGAAAAATTACATTGAACTTGGTCGCGCTATGCATAATTATCAGATTTTCACTACTTAAACAATAAGTAGCATGCAACAAAATACAAGTGACTAGATCTTATCTTATTGAAAAGTGACGAAGAGATAGAAATTAGTAGTAACTTAGTTTAATATTGTAACAAATATAAAATTATAGTTTTATGGGCACAGATCTAACTTTCTCGTATACACTTCTCCAGCAAATCTGGGCAAGAATATTGTATATCTTTACCTCATTATTTTCTTGGTAATATTTTAAAAAAGAATTTTACCCTGTTTATTATTGACAGAGTGTTTACAGTTGATGGGATAAAGCTTACCGCAATTATTGGTTTTCTGGACCCAAGTGGAAACGTTGACATATTATTTCCATTGAGAAAGGATCTTGTGACTCTACAGAATCATTTACATCTCAGCTAATATTTTTAAAGTTTATTTATCATTCTAGGGATAAATTACTTACAACATTTGAATTTTTACCGTATTTTAAGAAATATAACGCGTTCGTACCGTCCATATTAGATTATTTGTACAATTAAATTCAAACTTATATTTTTGAGATCGTGAGAAACTGTCGCATAAAACATATAAGAGTAGATAGAAAGACACACAAATAAACATTGTATATAAAATAAAAATACTCTATTTCTCGTTCACAAAATTGATTGAGGGGATATTATGTTAGACGAAGTTCTCAAAGTCGGTGAAAAAGATATTATGTTATACACAAATAAACTATATACCACATAAACAATTTGTAGTAACATTCTTCTTATGACAAAAATTTGGACTACAAACAGAGCTTTACATAAAATAAGCAGACCTATTTAGCTATCATAAGTTAAAAAATTTGAAGTATACCAAGCATACGGCATATTTGAAAATGTTCACTAATTTATTATAATTCGACTTACGATTTGGAATAGTATGATGGAGAAAGGTACAGAAGGACAGGTAGACACGTAAATGATGTAATATACTATTTTTTTTCTTTTCATGGTGAGTTCAGAAAGAAGCCACTATGCCAATTTTGTAGAAATCAATATTTGGAAAATCGTCTTTGATTCGCGTCATTTTCGCGTATTCCAATTCACAGTTAAAAGTCAGCTATTATAGTTCGCATAATTTTTGCGTATTCCGATTCATTTTGCGCAGTCATTCATGAAATGTAGCAAAGTGGTAATAACAAAGATTGATGCCAGTCTTAGAATTAGTAAAGATTTTTGAAGCGTTTCTTCACAGGAGATTAAGGAAAGTGTTATTCAAAAAAACGTTTATGGATATCTGTATATAACACGGCACGATTTCCTATTTCTTTTTCATTTATTTTCTCCTAAACGTAATAAGTTTCCCTTTTTCGCAACTCGTAATTTAGTATTCACAATTTAGTCTAATTATGTATTTCTCTTATAAAATTAATTTTTTGGTATTTTCTTTTATTACATTTAACTTGATTACTGTACAAATTGAGAAGACTAATTTACGTAGGGAAGAAAAGTATACAGACATTAAGACCCTATAACGATTTTATTCATTTGATAGGATATTTTTGCTGATCTGGCGATGAAAGCCATCAACCTTGTGAGATATACTATTTATCGGGTCAATTGTATCCCTCGCGGTAAAAGTGCCCCAGAAAAGATTAAACTTATTCCATGCTAACAAAAATTTCTCATGTGCTATGTACTTTTGGTTTCAAGGTGACATTTTATGAACCGTGCAAATTAGGTATATACTTAGGTTGCATCAGCACCAAATTGTTTCCTTAACCGAAAAAAATAATGGACACGTGTGCACGTTAACTCGCTCCAATTTGCATGGTTCATGATGAGCTTGAATGCTTCAATGGAAAACTGTACTTCGTCCATATATTTCACATCATTTCATTCCAAGAGATTATCATTTTCTGTTCGCTAAAAAAATTACCTACCGAAACAACGGTACAACAATATTTTCTGATCTCAGATCTGACCTGGCAATATTCTTTATTTGACATACTCTTGTTTCGTGAATCAATGGTACATTTTCTTATCCCAAACCTTAAGACACTGAAATGGGAAGTATATTTTTAAATAACACGAAAATAAGCTTTATTTAAAAGTCTTTCCCTCAGAAGGAATTTGTTATTTAATCCGTTATTCGTGACATTTTTGGAAATGACAGGTTTAAAAAAAACATTATTTTAACATATCTTATATTCCGGTTTCATTATTTTTTGAACTTTTTTAAGACTAATGAATGACTCATTATTTTTTGAACTTTTTTAAGACTTAAGACTAATGACCTAATATATAATGTAAATTGTATATGTACAAATACTAACAGAAAAGTTGAAAAACCATCAACATCCTGTCTCACTGAGACTGATGGTGATTTATTTTATCATAAATGCAAGAAAAATTGTAGAAAGTTTGTAAATTTGCATTGGATGGAAAAACGCAATTTAATGCTGACATTCAGTCATTCCTTCTTCTATTTACTTATAAAGCAGGAAAAAACGTAATTTTTTAATTACGATATCTTAGATTTTGACATATCAGATAAATCAGTTAAGACGCTCCAGCTCCTTGATTCTCTCGCCCATATCTCGTTCCTCATAATGTCTTCTGTAAACTAATTCCTTTTGAATCATTTCCAAAGTCTTTCCCCTCGTCTCTGGTAGCGTATAATACAAGTATATAGATGTAATGACGGTAAAAACAGCGAAGAGGAAGAATGGGATAGGTCGTCCGCAATACGTTGTTATGGTATGGAATAGCTTCAAAGTAACAAAGAGCTGAAGCCAGGACGCAGCCATAGTTAAACTCGACATAACCATCCTCACCTAAAAAAATAAGTTACCCTTAAACAATCTACATTTATTATTCAGTCATTGAATTATTATATTATATTTAAAAAAATTCTTTGTAAACTTGATAATTAAAGTAATAATTTGTTATTCATATACGCATGATTATCAGAGAAGAAAAAATATAAAACCTATTGTAAAACTTTTTATTAATTACTAACTTAGAATTTATATTGGTTAATAACTCTTATTAAATAGCAACAAGGAAAACTCTGAAAAATGCTGTTTCACTACTAAAATTTTATGAAAAAATTCGAATAAAGTATTAGTGAATATCAAATAAGATATTCAGTATTATGTAGTTATGGATTAAAATTCTAAGTATCATATAAAGTTCATACAGTTAAATAAAGATTTACAAGAACTAAAATATTAGTTTAAATTAATTATGTGTGCATATGCATATACTTGCAATAAATTAACAGTGTGAGCGACGATGTGGGAAAATATTATCATAATGATGTGCTGTCATCTATTCTCCTATTTTAAGATAACGTTCTTTTTATCTCTTTTTAACTATAAAGTTTTGTGCAGACACGGTATAACTCATTTTAATGGAATTTAAAAGTTTTCAGTGCGCACACCTCCTTAATATTGAAGAAACTCTCAAAAAAATGTTGCTAAACCAGATAATGATACATTATTAATTTCAGCCAAATTTATATTAAAAATTAAGGTCTAAATAGATTACAAATATGACATTTAGGTGATGATATATTATACAATTATCCATGTACTTTAGATTCTCAATTCTTATCAAAAACAAAGAAATTAAAACTTAATTTAAAAAAATTATACTGGTTAGTTTAACAGAAAAAAATGTTGGTTCTATCGTATAGGGTTGGTTTTAATTAAATACAATTTTATTGACTAGAGACATGTGTGAACTATCTACACGGTGATACGTAGATATTACCAAAAAACGTTTAACATATTATGAATCTCCCAAAATTTTTGCTTTAATTATATATATATGTTTTCATCATGTTATAAAGCATACTAACTCAATATATATTTCCATAGTTAGGACTAAGAGATATTCAAATGAAATTTTTGGCAAATAAAATAAAGTAAATATCGTTTTTTTTTATTTCATGTATTGTGTGCAATATATATTAAAAGAACGGCTTATAAATATTTGTTTTAAAATTGTCTATTATTTCTTTCCGATGATATTGTTAAAAACGTCCACAAAAATCTTGTGAATAATTATTTGCGGTAGAGATTTGATTAAATAATAAAGCAAATAAGTCCATGTGTATCTCAATTTAAATCACTTAAAAATAACATTACTGATTTTTGATGTGATTAATACTCGAATAATTTTTTCTTCTCATGTATTGAATATAATACCATTTAAAAAGGAAATCATTACCAGAATTCCAAAAGTGTTATTTTTAGAATTCTATATGAGATATACTGTTGTAGTCATGTGGTCAAATATAATATTAACGTTTCGGAGCTCGCGAGAAAATATTTTTTTCCTAAACTAGTTCGTTCGCTTTATTGTCACAAACTTGTGGCAGAAATAAATTAAAAAACAATAATTGTAAAAATTGGATACGTTTGTCTAGAGGGTTTTAAAAATAAAATTATTTTAAAGAATATTTTTTTTTTTAAAAATGCACATAGCATATCTTTACGAATCAGCCTCCATAGGTTACGAGTTACAGTCAATAAAATTGATTACTTGAGAGCAGGTCCTTAAAATTACTGCAAGTCTCTGATTCCAATGACAGAATGCTATCTATAACCATTGCTTCACCAAGCATTAATCTGAATGTCCTCACTTCTTTAATGGGATTTAATTAGAAAAACAGAGGGTTTAAGGGCTTATTAAATATAAAGGCAATGCTTCTAAGTCATCATTTTAAAATAAATCTAGTTCAATTAAAGTTATGCTAGCTAGGGTAAATAATTTATTGGATAAAAAATGGAACCAATGTTTTACAATATAAAGCATTTACTGGATGCCAGATATAACCGAGTTAGCCCATATGGACATTTCGTAAAAGCTTAAAGCAAGTGTTATGACCTGCCAAATTAACCATGTGGGTAATAAAATGAAGGGTTCATTGTTTCTACATGCTCATGCAAGACAAACTTGGAACATTTAGTCTGCCAAGTCGACACCACCCGTAAATCGATTTCAATTCTTAACAACTTCTAGTCGGTTCACGAATTCCATTTTTTTTTAATGTGCTAAATTGCTGATACCCTAGTCTTTTTTAAAGATCTAGGGTATCAGCAATTTAGCACATTGATATTAAAATGACAGCCTTGTTATATAAACAGTTAGTAATTTCGATAATTCTTTAGATTCGAATCACTGTTCTTTAAGCGCTTCGCAGTTTGATCTTAAACTCATTTTCGGAGGTAAAAACAAAATTATACAAAGTAATAATTCTTTGAGATTACACCTGTCGCGAAATCAACTTATAAAACAGGTGGTAAAACAAATAACTTTATAAATAAACTCGAAGAAACGGAAACTTTACTGAACGATTTTCTTATTTTTTAAAATTTGTTCCTTATCAATACATTATTTGTTCGGCACATTGGTAGATTTAATGAATTGGTAGATCTAATGTAGTAGATCTTAATGAACATCAATTTGCCTTCGTCATTCTTTTGGAACCTTCTCGTATTCTAACCTTAACCGCCCTTTTAACTCCACTGTATGCACTAAATCAGCAATGCATGGAGGTACCAATTAGTTCAAGCCGTCGCAACTCTTTAGTAGAAGTTTTAAGAAAAGGTTGACACCTAAATATATATTTTATATCCTTAAATATTTTCGACAGGCAACATTCTCGAGATACATAAAATTACAGATTCAGAGAAATTGCAATTACTGCTAAGTGTTTATAAACTCAAACGCCGAAAACGACTATACGCGGTCGTTGTCGTTACGAATAACCGTACATCCGCTTGAAGGTTAAATTCCGGCAAGGAGTTTTATCGATATAATTTGGGTTAAAGCTATAATAAATAAAATATTATCTTTGATGTCCTTTTGTTGAATCTTTAATTTAGAAACAAACGCGTCTTATGAATATTCTTCGTTTAATTGAAATGAATAGAGTTATTTGTAGTTTATTTGCAGCAAGATAGTTTTTTAAAAATTCCTACCTGTAACTTTCTTTCTTCCAAAAATTCTTAGAAACAGGAAGAAATTATTTCTTGAAAGAATTTTTCCCGCAACAACCAGAAATTGAAATCTAGCACCTATGGGCAGTAAACTAAATATTTATAGATTAGATCTTTTTGACCACTTTTTAGGCCTCATAAAATTTGACCGTGTCATTATTACAGGGCGCAGATCAGATGGGCATTTTATTCACCCTTAGAAGCGCATGTACCAGAGTTTTGCTCTAAAAACTTTCTCACGTTATTAATCAACAAACATGATACCTCCTCACTGTTTATGGTGCCAAAATTGAATTTAAAACATTCATTTTTCCCAACCTAAATATTTTACAACGTACTATATGTTATATTTTTCACAAGTATAGAAACATGTTGCATATTTAAAAAATGAAATAATCTAGGATAATCATAATTTTCATGTAATATTCTAGTCAGATTTAATCAATCGTGTTTTGCCCATTTTTTTTTTGATCAATAGTTTTGATAATAAGGAAGCGGTATACTATATTTTTTGCATATTTTTAAGAATATCTATTTAAATATGGAATTTAAAATTGTGATAATTTTAAATTTATTTACGATTTTCACAATTCTACATTGCATATTTTTTCCTTTATTTACTTCTTCTTTAATTGTTATGGAATATTTTAAAAAGTTGGTGGTCTAAAATATGTGGAAAATGTTTGTGTTAATAAGATGTATTTGCACATCAACTTTGAAATATCTACATCGGATGATTTCTGAGAAAATCGGCTATGAAAACAAAGATATATAAATATATCGCCTGCTATATCTTTCAGAGGCCTAAAATGTGGGGACTTTTATTTTTAGTATAAAAACCTGGTTTTTATACTTATGAAAAATATAACATATAGTACGTTGCAATATATTTAGGTTGGGAAAAATTTATGTTTGAAATTAGTTTAATAGATGTACCAAGTACTCTTAAATAATTATAAGTGGTGAAACGTAGATGGGGCCCTCTCTATGCAAGTTTAACCAGTGATCGACCATTTTTTATTTAAAATTGAAAAATGTCAATAGGCGTTTACTTCAATTCCATTGCGAATCTTTGAAAAATTTGCACTTAAAAATTACAGACACGTGTAGGGCCCGGTTTTTATCAATAACTTTGAAAATTTAATTAGTAGAAAAAATAAACTATGGAATTAATAGCACCAAGATTGTACATATTGAAGTTGAATATTAATATGCTATAAAACATAAACGTAAACTATTTTACAATTTAAAATATTCTGTGTAACTTACCCTGTAATTAAACAGCTCCATTTTTAGAATAAGGAGAAGTGAAAGGCCTCCCGCTGTGTAAAAGAACAAACAAACGCCGGCAGCTATTAAAGGTATCCATGACGAAGCGTGGATACCCATGTCAATTAGCACGTTCCATATTCCTAAAGTCACCATTCCAGCAGCTGTTATTCCAAATCCTAGGAAGCAGATCCCCTAAATAAATGTTCAAAAAAGTCATAATCAATACAGCACACATTTGTTTTTCTAAATTTTGTGTAAAGTGTAAAACGTTTTTGCTTATATTCTGGGTCACAATAAACTGTCGACTGTAAATAATTTACAGGATTAATCAGTTTAGTAAACAAATTTTCATGTTTGTTTAAATAATTCACAATGGTGAGAAATCATTTAACTGGTCAACGGTAAAGAATTTATATGAAATTTATAGTTATAGTAGCCACGTTAGCAATTTTTTAAGAACGTATATGATTTTAACAAGTTGGTACCAATTTATTAGTAATTATGAGCATTCCCACGGCTGGACATCGACAATGCCTATTTTAATTTTAACTGCGTTACCTAAAAATATTTTAACCGAAAAGCATTTAGTATTTACTAAAGTTTGGACGTTGCTAACACGAACCAGTAAAATATTAATTCATGACTCATGTACGAAAAACAAAAATATTAGACCGTTTTGTAATAGTTTGTAATATCTCGAGGTGGTTCTAAACTTTTCTTTAGTATGAATGAAGAGAAATGAAAATAAATACGTATGCAAATAAAATTGTGGTTTATAAATTATTTGTTGCAAAAAAAATATAATATTGACCACTTTTCATCAAATAAATCTTAGTCTATTGTCAAATAAATAAGAGATCGTGTGCTGTTTTGTTACATAAACTAGTTATCATATGTAGATCACTCACCCTGCGACCCAAATTCTCCATAAAGTTGGGTGCGAAAAATGATCCAAAAGACAAAATGGATGCCAGCACTATCGCCTGTTCGTTTGGTGACATCACGCTCTCGGTTCTTTCGAGCACTGAGGAGGCGTAAATGAGAATCACATAGGTTCCACACCAATTTAAACCCCATTGAAAAGCCATTGTAACTTTAAAACCTTCCCACGTAGCCTTGTCCTTGACTATAATGAATGACAGGATCATACATTAATTACGTTTTTTTCTCATTAATTACTTGTAATAAAATTTAACAAAAAGATCGTTTTTACTGGAATAGTTTCATACATTTTTGTTACTCCAAGATTAGTTTGAAGTTATTTCAATACCGCTTGGTTTTCGCGAAGCGGTAGTAGTTATGAATTACGAATATATGTTACATAGATGTATAAGTGTATTTGTTTTGTGTGTGTGTCTGCATAAGGTTTTATATTTGAATAAGCGTGCTTGTATACATAAATTTGTGCACCCAGTTGTACATATTTACCGTGTCTTAATTAGCTTTCATTTATTAATAGGCATTTATGAACGATCCTAATAATTTTATTTATAACATAGAAATATAAAATTGCGGCGGTAGATCTCCAGTTTAATGGCAGCGTGGACTGTTGGAGGGATGACGCTTGTAATAGAAATGACCATGGTATCATTTAATAATACCCACAGTACTTTATAACTTTCCACAAATTCCACATTCTGACTCTTTCCTTCTCAAGATCAGTGTACTTTGACATTTTTTCAGCTTTAGTATGTACAGCTTTGTCTATAACCTTTGCCGTTTTATTAACAATATCGCTGGTCTGTTAAAATGAACAGTCTTGTTGGTCACAGTTATGACATAATTTACGGGTAAAATTCTTAAAAATAGATTGTGTATGTGTTGATAGTATACAACAGCAGTTTGGTAATTTGGCGATTGGTTACATTAGCGATTTGGTTATACACGTATTGGCAGTCCGTTTTGGCTATCGTTTTACAAGCACTTTTTGTGTGTTGGAATGTTCTGACGGGCTATCACATCGTCAGGTAGGTGTCGTCTGTAGCGCTTGTTATATCTATTATTATTGTTCTTATTTTTATTGTCAATATTATTATAATTAGATCAATAACAAATAAACCCGTCTCCTCAGTTCGTCAATAGCTGGACACATCAAATGCACATGCCAAACCAAATATTTCCACTTCCTCCGTAAAGCATGAAACTGTTTTTCTGTTAAATTGTGAAGGTATTAGAATAGCTTTTCTTGATAACGCAAACTTAACCTGGGATCTGTTCCAATAAAAAGTTTTAATTTTCCTAATTAAAATTATACTATAACTTCACGAATATGAGTACTTTGAATTATTTTCACGAAATTACTATATTTGTACTCTCCAAAAGTCAATTGCTATCTTAAAAGAAATCGAATATTTCGCTATTTATATACCTTGTCAAATATGTTGAAGGAGTTTTTGTAGTATTTTATAAATTACTAGAAATAATGGCGGGTTAATTTATTGTCAAACTAATATTTGTAAAAAGTCACCAGTAACAGAAATTACCGGAGCAAGTTTAAGAATATTTTATCTTAGGTGCCATCTCAAGTGATTGTATAGTGAAAAACATTGTTCATAATCAGTTCGATGTCCTGCGTATTAGTATGCATTGGAGTCTGGAATGTACTGTTTTATATTTGAAAATGATCTGAACTCAAATATTCGAAACATTACAAAAAATCATTAAAAATATTAAAATAAAGATAAGTGAGAAAAAAACATAATATACTTTATTACTATCATATTGACTACGCCTTGCTAATTACCTGCGTAAGACAATTAAATTGGTAGTGAAATTCAAAAATATTATTATCTCTAAAGAGTTAAAAAATTTTAATGTCTAATCTGTTAAATTGTACAATTTCGTCAGTTAGTATCGAACTTCCATGATATAATTTGTGGATTCTCAAAATCTGATTACGCTATGCATTTATAGTATGGCACAACAGTTTGAGTTAGTGGTTTATGTTTACGTGCTAGTTTTTGTATATTACATTAGAGTTCTTAATCAATATTTGTGGCTTATCCATTCTGCATATACAAACTTATAAAATAAAGACAATATAGCATCAATCTGTTATGTAATTCGAATTCAATTCAGTAACGATAGCAAATTTAGAGAATAAAAAATACTTCTGATTATAAAAGATATATATTCTGATTATATAAGATGAAAAGATAATTTTCATATTAATATATGATATACCTTATATATACCCATTGCTTCCAAATACAATAAAAAAATTATTCCTCATTGCACAAGCTTCATCCAAGTTAAAGCCCTATTTAGTTTTTGCTGATGTTCTAACAATCAGGTAAATATATGGATTGAAAGATAAACAGAAAGTTTAAAAAAAGAAAGTTGTTTTAGCGTCAAGTCGATAGCAAATATATTCTTAATGGAGTAGATATTATCATGAAAATTATAGATCCCGATCTCCGTATTCTCAACTCCACTCACCTTCCAAAAAGGAACAAAAACATCAAAGTTTGCTTTAAAGTTAGCAAGTTCTAAATTTGCCAGCGAAGGATTGGAATGATCACGATAACGAAATTTTAAGTAGCTATAGCATGTCGTATTCCAAATGTATGGAAACGACACACCATCAAAGTCAACTATCAGAACGTGGCTAAAATGAACAAAAGAAAATATTATACCACTCAATGACCGTATAGCACCAAACACCTTATAACGACCAGGATTTGTGATGAAACTATGCTCGAGAAAAACTCATCAATAGAAACCAGTCTGATGGGTAACATGGTGCACAAGCTTCATCCAAGTGAAAGACCTATTTAGTTTTTGCTGATGTTCTAACAATCAGGTAAACATATGGATTGAAAGATAAACGGAAAGTTTAAAAAATAAAGTTGTTTTAGCGTCAAGTCGATAACAGATATATTCTTAATAGAGTAGACATTAGCTGTTTCTAAAACATTTTTTTGTTCAACATCAGCTCCACATCAACAGAGGTCATTACACTGCCAAAAAATGTTTGACCCTCTATTTTTTTGTGAATTGAATGAAGAAATAAGATGTATCAAAGATGATTTTAATATTACTTATCTCAAAATGCATTAAAAAGAACAATACTAAGTATAATTAGGAGAGGGTAGACAAAGTTTACAAATTGTCTTGTGTGATTCATCCGACAGCAATTCCATAAAGTTAAAATCCGTGTCAGCCATATCGTTAGTAATAGAAGCACACGTATGCATTCTAGTTTAAATAAATAGTTCTTTTACAACTTCGACAAATATTTGGGGTCATTGTTCTGTTGAAACCTAAAATCTCTTCAAAAGAAGACGATAGTCGGATCCCTTCATATTTCCCATCAATGTTTTATGAATCCTCCTTTCCTCGATATCCCCTTTATACTTTCCAAATTACCCTTTCTCCCCCCCCCCCCCTCTAAAACCTCTTAATTAATTCAGTGTCTTCACATTAGTTTACCATCGGGATACTGGTCGCTACATATCAAATCAGTGTTCATTCTTCCTTTAAACTACGAAGAAACATTCTTCTTTGGTGTACAAAAATTTCCTATTTCCCCATAACACCTCTATCCAGACACTCATTACCCAGCGTTCCAAATATACATGTATATACACACACACATACACACACACAGACACACACACACACACACACACATGTATATGTGTGTGTGTGTGTGTGTATTAATTTAAACAGCGTTTCACTGTAAACTTTCTTGTCAAAATTTACCAGGTTTCGTTCCCGTTTTCTGTGATCTCCGAGACGGCTAGTCTTTAAATGTACCTGCCAATCAGTGTTTTTACATATTTTCTGCAGTTATCGCTTTTCTTGGGCACCCTGAGAATTTTTATTAGTGACACTGTTAGTCTCTTCTTATTTTTCACTAAATAATGAATTTTTCGTCCTGATATGTTTAATTTCCTCGCTATTTTACTTATTTACACAACTATAGTCGCTTTGAACCGCAATGAGTGCAAAAGAAAGCAATTCTTATTATGATATTTTAATTTCCACGCTATTTTACTTATTTACACAACTATAGTCGCTTTGAACCGCAATGAGTGCAAAAGAAAGCAATTCTTATTATGATATTTTAATTTCCACGCTATTTTACTTATTTACACAACTATAGTCGCTTTGAACCGCAATGAGTGCAAAAGAAAGCAATTCTTATTATGATATTTTAATTTCCTCGCTATTTTACTTATTTACACAACTATAGTCGCTTTGAACCGCAATGAGTGCAAAAGAAAGCAATTCTTATTATGATATTTTAATTTCCACGCTATTTTACTTATTTACAAAACTATAGTCGCTTTGAACCGCAATGAGTGCAAAAGAAAGCAATTCTTATTATGATATTTTAATTTCCACGCTATTTTACTTATTTACAGAACTATAGTCGCTATGGACCGCAATGAGTGCAAAAGAAAGCAATTCTTATTATGATATTTTAATTTCCACGCTATTTTACTTATTTACACAACTATAGTCGCTTTGAACCGCAATGAGTGCAAAAGAAAGCAATTCTTATTATGATATTTTAATTTCCACGCTATTTTACTTATTTACAGAACTATAGTCGCTATGGACCGCAATGAGTGCAAAAGAAAGCAATTCTTATTATGATATTTTAATTTCCACGCTATTTTACTTATTTACACAACTATAGTCGCTTTGAACCGCAATGAGTGCAAAAGAAAGCAATTCTTATTATGATATTTTAATTTCCACGCTATTTTACTTATTTACAGAACTATAGTCGCTTTGAACCGCAATGAGTGCAAAAGAAAGCAATTCTTATTATGATATTTTAATTTCCACGCTATTTTACTTATTTACAGAACTATAGTCGCTATGGACCGCAATGAGTGCAAAAGAAAGCAATTCTTATTATGATATTTTAATTTCCACGCTATTTTACTTATTTACACAACTATAGTCGCTTTGAACCGCAATGAGTGCAAAAGAAAGCAATTCTTATTATGATATTTTAATTTCCACGCTATTTTACTTATTTACAAAACTATAGTCGCTTTGAACCGCAATGAGTGCAAAAGAAAGCAATTCTTATTATGATATTTTAATTTCCACGCTATTTTACTTATTTACAGAACTATAGTCGCTATGGACCGCAATGAGTGCAAAAGAAAGCAATTCTTATTATGATATTTTAATTTCCACGCTATTTTACTTATTTACACAACTATAGTCGCTTTGAACCGCAATGAGTGCAAAAGAAAGCAATTCTTATTATGATATTTTAATTTCCACGCTATTTTACTTATTTACAGAACTATAGTCGCTATGGACCGCAATGAGTGCAAAAGAAAGCAATTCTTATTATGATATTTTAATTTCCACGCTATTTTACTTATTTACACAACTATAGTCGCTTTGAACCGCAATGAGTGCAAAAGAAAGCAATTCTTATTATGATATTTTAATTTCCACGCTATTTTACTTATTTACACAACTATAGTCGCTTTGAACCGCAATGAGTGCAAAAGAAAGCAATTCTTATTATGAGTGGCTACAAACTGATGTGTTAACAAAATCAAGTTCTTATTATATCTAGTTCTCTATTACGAATATTACAAGCACCATTAAAGATAGAATACATTTCCGATGTACCGCGACGCCTCAAATAAAATCAACACACGTTGAATCCTCTATCCTTCATGGTAAATTTAAATCTATGTGTATATACAAATAATCGCTTATATACATATATATATATATATATATATATATATATATGTATATATATGTGCGTATGTGTGTGTGTGTAAATGTTAATATACATATAAATCAAAACGATTAGAATATTTTAACAGAGCTAGTTTCGAAATAAATTGTGAGAATATAATATTTAAGCTTCTTTGAACACAAAATCCATTTTTTTAATTACTTTCTGCTTTTATGTTTCTTATTTACCTAATTATCTGCTTGTTTGAACATAATAAAATACTAGATCAACTTTAATTATACTACTTAGGTTAAGTTTGAGTAGAAAAATTCAATTGAAAGCTGCTTTTAGAGATGTTAAATGTCAAATGAAACATTTAAGTAGAAAACTAAAAGTATGGGAAGATACGAAAAAAATAAAAAACAACGACAATAAAGAGCGACCCCATAAACATTGAAATCTAAAGAGATAAGAGAGAGAAGGAAAGGAAACAAACTTAAAAATACTAAGGATCGGAAGCATTCAAGCTGAAAACTGAAACGATAACGAAATAAAAGATGGTAGGAGAGTCGTTAAAGTTCAGGCCCAATCCAAAAATGTTACTTTGACAGAAATCTTTACTATGGATTGGTACGAATGATGTACAGTCAATCTAAAAAAAACAAATCCACTGCTAATAGACAAAGGTTGAAACTTAGTCGTAATAACTTGGCGGAAGGAAGAAATTGAATTAAATAAAAAAAACTTTTTAAAAATAATTTCCCTGAGGTGCTGAAGTTGTTAAAAGGCGGAGAAATATATCAAGATATAGAGCAGTGGTTATCATCCCACTCATGATGCACGCATCACCTTAAAATATAAAACAAGAGGTAACGCTGATAAATAGCAGAGCTTAATAAGCAATGGAAAGAACCCAACAGGCCAAAAAAGCTTATTGCGGTCGCTGATAAAGATATTGGAAAAGTCTTCATTAGAAAAACATATGGAGCAGTTTTCTTATCTAATGATTGCAATTAAAAAGTCATTATGTTTATAGAAGAAAACAAAACAATATATATAAAATTGCAAAAACTGAGATACGCAAGATAGACAATTTAATAGTGAAAGTTAAAAAATCACATGCGGAAACCCTTAAAAAACGCAAAATTCTATTTTTGTAGTTAAATTGTGGCAGATGGGAGAAGAATTGAACTTTACCATAAAATTAATTACAGAAGAAAGCGGTAAGACTTGTCGGAACTTTGAATTAGAATGAAATTCTCACAAGTAAAATAAGAACACGGGAGGTAAAAAGAGAAGAGAAAAAAAACACGGGAATTGAATTAAATTACCACGTGGGGGAAATGAACAGAATGCAAGACGAGTGGAAGTAAAACAAATAGTGAAACGGAGGCAAAATAGGCATCAAAAACCAAGCCAAAAATACGATTTGTGAGATTCTACAAGTACGATAACCAAGGAGCCACTATCACTACGAACAGAAACCTGGCAAGAAAGCTTTTAAATCTGACCCGGATAGTGTAAGGTTAGTCAGAGGACATCCCAAATGTAAACAAGCACTCTCCTAAAATAATGCTCACTATGGTTCCGGGAAAGAAAGTTGCTAACGGGGAAGATTTAAAGTTGGGTTAGGGTGAACTAGATTCGGTTAGGTTGTATTATGCCTAATTAAGTTGGATTAGATTAGGTCGGTCCATGTTAATTTAAGATCAGTTACACTGTATTACACTGGGTTCGATTGAATTTGGTTACGTTGGGTTATTCTGAGTAAAGTTGTACAAAGTTAGGTAGGTCGGATTAAATTAGGTTGCACTGGATTATATTACATCAAATTTTAGTTGGTTAAGTTGGGTCGGACTGAATTAAATGGAACACACTGAATTAAATTGGTATGGAATAGCCTATTGGGTTAAATTCAGTCACACTGAATTAAATTGGAATGGAATAGATTATATAAAGTTGGATTCAGTTGGAATGTATAGGAATATATTAAATTAGATTATGTTACATTGGGTCCGGTTAGGTTAAATTGATTTAGATAATATAAGCTTAGATTGAATTAGATTGGTTAGTTTGGCTAGATAGGGTTACTTTAATTATATTTTCTTATATTGGTTTAAGTTGCTTAAGATCGATTAGATTTGGTGATGTTGAGTTAGGATGTGTTAAGTCGGATTACGTTTGAAACTTATATAACTTAATTTAATCGATCATAATTCATCCTAATCCAATATGACCCAAAATAATTTAAACCAATTTAACACTGTCTAATCTAATGAGACGTAACCCAAATTTAAATTAATTTATCTAATCCAACTTTGTCCAATCGAACATAACGTAACCTAGACAACCAGATACAAACAAAATATCTATATTAACTCAACCTAACCTGACATAACCCAATCTAACTCAATCTAACCCGGGATATCCAGCTTATTCGACTAACCCAACATAAACTGACCTAACTCAAACTAACACAAACTATTTCAGTCTAGCCCGTAAACTCATTTAACTTTAATAAACCAACCTAACCTAATAGTTATTTAAAAAATATATTTCAAACGTGAGATATGTAAACGGTTTGCATCGTAGCAATATTAGCCCCATTGCTTTAACTTCCCATCAAGTATCAAAACTGAGCGTTATTAACAAGGTGATCTGGAAATGTTTAATACGTTGTGTTCAAGAAACAAAATTTGATTTCTAAAAAACTCTGTATCTTCATGACAGGAAAGTAATACGACTAATATATTGGAATAACTTCTCTACTCTCCTCCACTTTCCTACTCTTGAATTCTGATAACACGTTATCCATCAGAAAATTATTTCTCACTTCGCTTTAATAACATTGACACGGTGTATAAATATGTAAATGTAAATTTACATACACATAATATATATATATATATATATATATATATATATATATATATATATATATATATATGTGTGTGTGTGTGTATATATATATATATATATATGTGTGTGTGTGTGTGTGTGTGTGTGTGTACATGTATACAAACATGTAAATACACATAAATGTGCAAAAATGAATGTTAGCAAAAATGCAAATAATCTTCCCTATTCTGAATAACTTGTCCCTCGGAACATTAAAAAATTTTCCATAAATAATGGGGGAAGGACGAAATTTACAACCATCTTGTTGACAGCTATGAATAGGAAGGAAGTTTTTCATTTCTCTCCCGCTTTTCTGTCTGGTGCCAGCCGGTCTTTTGAAAATAACAAGATGACCCGTTCCAATTAATAAATTATTATGTACTTCAGTATATTCTTTATACTTCGATTCGCTTTTATTTTTGGCTTTGATTAGTTAACAAATGACTACTGACATTGATTGATTTTATGGGAGGGTTAAGGGAATTTAAAAAAATACTGTCTATTTAAAATTCCATGCTCTGTCGTAAGGGATACTTTAAACCACCACATTGCTTAATGCTGTTTATCAGAATAATTCAAACCGCTATCAATGATCATGTCCATCACACTTCAAAAAACTATATAACCACTTCTGAAAACACGTAAAGAAGAGAACTTACTATTTCAATTATTTAGTAACAAAACTAAATTCACTGCTGTTTAATATGAAGCACTCACTAAGTTATACAATCAAGTCATAGTTCAATAAATTAATTTTATAAATTTAGATTGCGTAGTTTAAACAAAAAACAATAATCAAATCAAACAAAACCAACAGAGATCGTTATCTAAGGGAGCAAGGACGAATCGATGAAATAATTGAACAAACCTGGTGGAGTTATCAAGAGAGTACATAGCTATATTACATGAGTATGACATTGGAACATGGTCAGACAATGATAATATTCAATTACGTGAATGTGTAAATATTGTTAAAAATTTTTAGATCATCAAACAAATTCTTGATCATTGTAATTTATTAATGGTATTTTTTCTGTTTTTGTAATCATACGATCAGTACCTAGAGAAAATACTTATCGTTATTCGAATATACGGGTGTACAATGACTGAATGTTCAACAATATGAGTGTACGTTTAGATGTTATATAAATAATACTTTGATAGTTTGGTTAGTGTAGTTACTACGTTTTATCATTATGTTTTACCCAAAACTGTGTGAAAACCTTTATATTATAGGGTCAGTCATTACCAGGCTTTAGTTAAATGCCGAACAGTTTGATTGTCATCCATATGTCGATTTACCATTGATCCTATCAAAAATGTATAGAAATATGCAATGGTCATTTTGAAGATTTTCTTGAAACACTACTCAATAAAATTGAGTATAATGATAAACTCACATTTCATAAATGTCTGAATGAAATATTTCAATACTTGCGGTTCTGTCGTACTGTTTTAACTATCGGCTAACAAAAATACTTAACATTAACGGCAAATAACTTAAAGAAATATCGTAACAATTATTGAAAGAATCATAATCTGCATATTGCAGAAAGATAACTATGATAACATATTTAAGCGAGTTTGTTTAAAAGATCCGAAAGATCAATAAAACCTGCGACTAAGTAATTTCTAAGGATGGTAACAATAATTAAGGACTATGGTTTGTTTCACTTTTGCTGAATTCGATATATGGCCAATATGCTCTTTTCAATAATGGTCATACTTTATACGAAACAATGGTAAATTTCGTCTTTTGTTCTGAGCAGATTTAATCGTTTAAGAATGGAAAATTTGCTCATTGTAAAAAGAGTTACCAGAATTTCTTTATGTACTATTGATCTTTAAACTCGGTATTGTTTTGAATACAGAGATTAAAGTTCAATGTTACCTAGGAATTCGTTGAGGTAATTTACTGGAATTTACACACACACATGCGCGCGCGCACGCATGCATGCGAGCGTTTGGGCGCACACGCACACGCCACACACGCAGCAACACACATATGAATATAAATATACATATATGTATTTATATATATATATATATATATATATATATATATATATATATATATATATATATATATATATATATATATATTATATATATATATATATATATATATATATATATATATATATATTATAAGAGGATATGTATCAAGATTTTGAGATAACTGGATTGAAAGTTTATAGTTGCAGAAAGTACTTCGTAAAAGATATTATATAGGTTATTACTACTTACATTATGATTAAAAAAAATGCTACTTATATCTTAATTATGAAGTCGATAATACTATATTGAATTTTGGTATATCTTTGACGTCATTTTAACCATATTTTTAATCACAGATAACTTCATATTTAATAATCACAGATAACTTCATATTTAATCACAGATAACTTCATATTTTTAATCACAGGTAACTTCATATTTAATAATAATATATTGAATTTTGGTATATATGTTGAATTTTGGTATATCTTTAACGTCATTTTAATCATATTTTTAATCACAGATAACTTCATATTTAAATGCTCATAAATTAAATCAATCTTAACTTAACATTTCTATTTCACTTTATCTGTTCCTTTTTTTTTAAATTCATCAAAGGTAATAAACATAAAAAAAAACTTACAAACGGCTCTTAAATTGAGGCGATTAACGTCTTTCATTTGTCCATCTTCCATTTCCAGTTCCTTCACTACTTTTTTAACTCTCTGATCTTCTGGGGTCATATTTCGGAACCATGCAACAATTCTGATGGCTTCCTGTAAAGTGTCGTAATTTGTATATGTACACACGTGTATATATATATATATATATATATATAATATATATATATACAGATATGTAAGGAAATATTTTTGTACATACATACCCCATTATGTGGAGCCCACCCCATATTGTTAAAAATAATTTTTAGTTTTATTTACCATCTACACTTCTTTTGTTTTTAACTTGGTTTAAGAAATATTAAACATTTGGACGTTTAATTTTCATATGCTGAAACGTATTCAAACTATTTTTAAACGAAATTATTTCGAGTAGTCCATTCTCATTACGTTTGGATCTATCAAAGGAAACTCTTAAATACACGAAAATAACGTATATGGAAATTATTGAACAACTGACCTTATTAGTTCATATATTATATCATATTTAATTTAAGAAAAATACAGAAGATGACTCGCAATAGCAAGTCCCATTATGGCTATTAAAATCCTCATTCAACTATCATAAATCTTCATGGTCCTGAACAAGTCGAATATATGAATTTCTAAAATATATATGAAATGATATTTTAGAAACTTGATACATCACAACTGCTATTTATTATTTTAATTATTTTAGAATTTATATGCGGTTTGTCTGTCAGTACGTAACTGCGTATTTTTGTTATTATTTAAAAACTGTTGAGCGTTAAAGTAGTTTTCGTTTTTCTTTTTCATGAAGTCTATTTAAAATTGAGTTTTCCTGATACAATATTTTCACAACGTACTCAAGACCTGATTCATCATTGACTACATATCTTACTTTTACTGATAACCAGTTAAGTTTACTGACCCATGTTTCACTGTTCTTGTTGTCAAACGGGAAAACTAAGTAAACAACTAGTAAAGTTGTGGGAAAAAGCTAGTAATGAACGTAGTTTGCAAACCTTTGTGAAGTAATTTAAAAAGATTTTTTTCTAACATTGTCAAAATAAAATTATGATTTCACTATTCATTTCGTTTTATTTTTCATTGATTTCTACGATTAATGGGTTCATCGCAAGATATGACGAAATACACAATATGACTCGGAATCACTTATTACCCGCCAATAGCTGAGGATTTTTTAGCGGCAGATATGCCAGAAATTATATCTTACTTTACTCCAGAACTAATAATTATAGAGCAATCAAAATCCATTACCCGTCAATAGCCGAGGATTTTTTAGCGGCAGATATGCCAGAAATTATATCTTACTTTACTCCAGAACTAATAATTATAGAGCAATCAAAATCCATTACCCGTCAATAGCCGAGGATTTTTTAGCGGCAGATATGCCAGAAATTATATCTTACTTTACTCCAGAACTAATAATTATAGAGCAATCAAAATCCATCATTATGCGGGTTGTAAAGTCCTTCTTATAAGGAAACGTTTAAACTAAATAAGTTCAACTTAACATTTTTCAATTCTTTAATAGAGTGGAATAATAAAATTGAAAATCAGACTATCACGAAGTCTGTCAAACAAAGGAATCACTAATTTTGAAAATATTCTAATAAATTCTAAGAACTTTCAACTATGGCCCTGCCTTTCTGAAAAATCATATATATTAATACGCTAAGGTTAAGATGTTACTCTCCCTTTTTAGAAAAAACCTCACAACTAATCCACATAAATTATATATCATTTTATAGATAATTCCTTGCTCTACCGGCATCCACAACTAAAAAATTTATTATTGCTATTGTTTTTGCAAATTAATTAATTATTAAAATTATATACACAAAACAGCAATGCTGCCATCTAACGGCTCAACGTCAATATGATTGACGGTCGGTAAAATTTTTGTTTAATTTCATATCCACTCACGTATAAATAAAGTGGCGCTTTAGATCAATGCTTTTGATACTTGCGCCTCTATATGTCAATTTTAGTAAAATATTTGTTTGATCTGTCATCTGAGCTTCATAATGGAATAAATAATGCGAAGACTTCGCACGGGTCACGCTAGTTGTAGTTAAAATATAACGCCCAATTGATGCATTTATACTTCTGACTTCAACAAATTATTACTTTAGTGTATGCTATAGTTTCGGTATCGTTGCCCGCGTTGTTTATTTTAGACAGTCCGATCACTTCACAACCTTGGTTTGTAAATATTAATAAACATGACAAGATTTTTTTATTATTTTCACGTACTTTATTAAGTATGTGAATGTAATTACCTTGTAACGACTAGTACACGCAATTCTCGTTTTGTGAATTATCCAAAATCACATGCTCTTTTCCAGTCTTGGCCTCCCTTCTTTTGGGTTGCGGTTTATATGCTCTTGTTCAAAATGCTTTAATCCCTTGCTCAAAACATTTCGTTTAAAATAAGAAATTTTCATTAAAACCTATCAGCTTTTTGCTTAAATTTGATAAAATTTAATAGTAGTAATGTTTGTTTTTTAGAATAGTAATGTTTGTTTTTTAGAACAGAGTAAGAAATCTAATAGGTATATACTACATGTACCATATCAGAAATCTTGCTTTGTAAACATTAATAAACATGACAAGGATTTTTTATTGCATTCATGTACTTTCTTAAGTATGTGAATGTAATTACTTTGTGATGACTGGTGCAAGCAATTCTCGTTTTGAGAATTTTCCAAAATGACATACTATTTTCCAGTCTTAGTCTCCCTTCTTTTGAGTTACGGTTTATATACTCTTGTTCAAAATGCTTTAAGTCCTTGCTCTAAACATTCCGTTCAAAATAAGGAAATTTATTAAAACCTATCAGTTTCATACGTTCTTCGCCCAGTAAAATTTATGCAGTATTCGCATTTCTAGATCTCCAAAATAATTCCTTCTGAGGTGTTGGTTACACTTAGGAGGATGTCCCTGCGTCTAATAGTAACGATACTGCTATTAAAATTTAAATTAAATAAACTAACGTTTCAAAAAGAATAAAAAACTATTTTGATCCTCCCTGATATAATGATTGCATGCGAAATAAATATATGATTCTGTTAAATAACTGTTTAGTAATCAATTAAATAACTTATCAACTTCTCTAAAATATAGAACTGTCAAGTTTAAGTAATATATATTCGATGATTATTGCGCAGTGCGCGCATATTCATGATCACTTTGCAACTTAATTTTATGTGTAAATTAAATACACTAACGTTTCAAAAAGAATAAAAAACTATTTTGATCCTCTCTGATATAATGATTGCATGCAAAATAAATAGATGGTTCTGTTAAATAGCTGAATAGTAATCAATTAAATCACTTATCAACTTCTCTAAAATATGGGACTGTCAAGTTTAAGTAATATGTATTCGATGATTATTGCGCAGTGCGCGCATATTCATGATCACGTTGCAACTTAATTTTATGTGTAAATAAAACTTCTTACCTCTCTACGACCAATATGAAGAAGATAAGCTGGTGATTCAGGCGCAAAAGCGCTGAATGCAATGATGTGAAATAATGGAAAACATATTAACAAATACAAGTTGGTGTAGTAATCCAAGTACGTTCCGGTGATATTGGCCACCAGCACGCCCAACTTAGACATTAGAACCGCAAATGCAATAAAGACTCCGCGAGATTCCACATCACTTATTTCCTTGTAGTACATGGTTATTAATCCAAAGACCGAACCAGCTGATAGACCAGACAAAACTCTAGCTAGGATGAGGAGACCTGGACGAACCGTAAAGATTTTTATAGCCCAGCATAGCTGAAATAAAATTGATATTGAGGAGCGTTAGATTAATATTTGTTTATTCATTTTTTTGCCCCTTGCGGTATATATATATATATATATATATATATATATATATATATATATATATATATATATATATCTGTATATAACAAAAGAACGGAATCCTTGTAAATCACTAAAAATTTCATCCATTTATCTGTAACAGCCGTTTTTTCCAGTAACACTTGGTACTGGAAAATTTTGGAAATTGATATTTCGCCATAGTAATATGAATACATTCATCGGTTAACATGTAAAAGTCTTTATAAACAAATTGAAAAAAAAGCAATTGGGAAAGAAAAATATTTTATTTTTAATTTAAAATGCCAATTAAAAAACGAGTTACGAGGATATTAAAACCCTTTAACTCAGCATTGCAGTTAAGACAGTGCTAGGGATAAAGTTGAAAATGTTCAAGTCGTTCTTTTCTTTCATAAAAGTTGACGTAGAAACCTAAAACATAGCATACTATTTAGGCATATTAACATGTTTGCATTTCAGTAGATAACATTACAAAATATTCGAAATCTTGAAGGAGTCAAATAAAATTATTTTCTCGGAGTGTCAGTTAATACAGCGTGGTTCCAAAACTTCCAAAATATTTGTTTTTGATATAGTTCCTATATTAAAGAAAAGGTTAATGAAAAATTTATGAACCCCTACCCTCCCACACTCTCTCCTCAAAATCACCACGAGAACTACTGAAAACAAAAATAAAAGTTCACTTGAAGTTACCAGTAACATTTATTACACTCTTAGCAACGCTTTTTCTTAGCAATTATTCTAAATTACTTAATATGTTATGAAAAAAAATTTCCCACCATATTTTGGGAAGAATGTATTTGATACTATTATAAGGCTGTGATTGTTGAAGATAAATGTGGAGTTTTACATTTTTACAGGTAGCGAATTCAGGTACTTTCCTAATAATATGTGAACGGTAAGATTGACGAGTGATTATGATGGAAGATTAAATTATCAGTTCAAATATTCCCGTTGCAAAGATAATAAGGAATCGTGTTAATCATGAAAACGATTGGTATCTAAAGGGAAATTTGGAAACTTGGTAACTGAGTCGAATTTCCATCACGCAATAAAGCGAAAGAAAATAATTTCCTTTCTTTTTTGCTTCTTTTTGTTAATAATTCATTTATCATTTGGAATTTATTTTCCAATTGAAAATGGTTTAATTCTTCTGTGGTAAAAAAACAACTAACTAAAAGACTTGACATTAATTAAATACAAAGAAGTCTCTGGAAAAAAAAACCTATAAATAAGAAAAGAAGCCGTGACAAAGAATACAATCACCAATAAACAAATCAGTAGATGAAGTGTTAAATTGTATTTCCTTTCAAAAATTCTTACATAAATATCTTAATATAAACCTTATGTCGGATATTTCTTATCCATCACAGTCAGTTTCTTTAAATTTATGCACATGAAATTACGCGAAATTTTTCTTAAAACTAGAATCTCATTCAATTTTAAGCAGGGTCGAAATTTTTTTTCGCACTTTTCATTGCGGAGATTTTCAAATTAAAATCAAATTACTTTTGAAATTAAGTTAGGTTTCATTTATCGGTTTTTATTTTCCTTACCCGTGTGTGTGCTTTTTATGAAATAGCGCGCCAGCCTTAAATTTTAACGATAGAAATTATTACGACTGAGGTAATTTGCCAAGTAATCAATTTTTTATATAGCTTTTGAAAAAATGAGAATTTTTTTAAGCACCGACATTAAATACTCTAAAATAGTTATGTAGATTTGATAAAAACTTTCCACAATGCCTTGACAAAGATATTAAAATGGCTCCATGTAACTAATAGAATCCGATTGTATATTATTTTAGGGCTTCCGAAACCGCAGTATACCAACCGAACACTACTGTATTGTCTGTTTGTCTGCCTGTGAAAAGTTTCTGACTACAAAATAAAATACGACAAGGGCTGGATATTACATATAATATATAGGAAATTATCTCATATTAATTCAGTTGCTTCACACGAAAAATATGAGTTAGCTTAAATAAACAAAACAGTCACCAGTTTCCACAAGCTTTCACCAGCTCACGTCCTACAAACTAACTGTGTAACACGATTTCTGCAAGTAATATAGTTTAAAATACACAAAAGGCAAGAAAAGTAGACACAGATTTTGAGAAACCATTATTGACTAGTTTAAAAAAACCTTTTGAGGATGAAGACTGAGCCTTTTTCGGATTCCGTCAATCTAATTGAAAAATAGAACCCTCTTAATATTATTCATGTGTCTGTCTGTTCGTCTATCAAAGTTGATTTTCTCTAAACCATGCGACGTTTTAATTTGAAATTTACCATATTAATACATCTGTTTAACCCTTTTATTTTGCACGTGTTATTTTTTTAGATATAAAGTATTAAACTCTATTTTATTTTTTTACATCATGTGAAAGTTATTTGAAAGTTCTTGTTATGAATTATACAAAATATTTTTTTTCCAATTAGAAAAAGTATATAAAATGACTTAATTTACGCAAGGGGAATAAATTCTTTCTACATGTGAGATACCATTGAATATCAATTGAATATACATCTTTGATTACAATGCAGATCTGGTTTTTTTAATTTTTGCGCTGAAAGCGACTTTAGTGTTTCATTCACTGACATTCCTAGATTCATATGAGGTCTATCTCGGAAACGGTTATATGCAGAAATTCCTCATACGGCTATTATATTTCCCACATCCTTTATTTCAAAAAATTACAGGAAAACTTTAAACGATTGAATATGAAATAGTGAAAAAATTGGGAGTAACAAAAAGTAATCGCCAAAAAATTTGCAGGAAAATAAAATTAGTACATGAAAATAAATTGAATGGAACACTTTTCAATTATATGTGTGTGTTTGTCTGTTAGTGCGGACTAAATTTTTTTTAATAAAAAATTGGATTCACTTTCTCTGAAGAGAATTAGACGTGATGATTTTTTAAAAAAAAACTTATTTACAAAGAGATAAATTAACAATAGCAGTATGAGAAAAATAATTTAATTTGGCCCGTTACTAGTAGCTGCCGTTATCAGACAGAATATGAAATAACTACATAAGATAAAAAAAATATATAAAATAAATCAACACATACAGCCTGAGGCACAGCGGTCATGACTAAGCTGATTTTCCTTCCACAAGTTTCAGCCATGAATGCGATCAGAATAGCGCTGGGTATGGCAGTTCCTGCCGTCACGCTGGCCATCCAGGATATGGTCTCATCCGTCAGAGGTTCATTTGTTACGGTGCCGTTAGACTTTAAGATTGGAATCGCCGATGATATCCAAGCAATCTGCGTAGCGTATGTGAAGAAGGGATTCGCCGCTGGAGTTCAAAGTTGAAAAATAATTATCAGCCTATAATTTACAAATAACCTAACTATAAATGAAGAAGATAGTTTTTAATTTCATCTTAATTTTTTTAATTATTTACAAGTTTTTCAATGAATGTACCAATACAATATGTATATATATATATATATATATATATATATATATATATATATATATAAATTTCAGATTAAAAATAGTAGATTGTAATGGTGGGCCGATTTTAAAACCAACAAATCAATTCAGTGAGGGTTATAAAAATAATGAGGTTAACATGCTGGATGTACTAATCGATATAAATATTTGGTTTGTGAGATATAATTAATACTTTTTCTTTAAATTGCCATCAACAATTTTATCCACGGAGCAGAGATGGCACTGTTTATTAATTTTCATTACTATTTTGACGTACGAGTGTCGGTGTATGTCGCATCGACGTTATGTAACGTCTTCAAATCATCTTTTTTGTTTTGAAAACATCACATAAATTAAGGTGTCACTGAAAAATAAATCGTCACGAAAATATGGAACATTTCAAAGTGTCGTAAAATATAAATCGCGCGCAGTATCTTTGATTGATGATTATGATGGTGTACGTGTATGGAAATGTGTGCGTCAAAACGTGCGTGCATCCTTGCATACGTACGTCCATGCGTTCGTGCGTGCGTGGGTGCCCGCGCGTGTGTGTGTGTGTGCTTGCATGCGTGTATGTGAGATTAACGCATACGCATAAGAGATTACTCATCCGAAATAGAAAGAGTGTGAGAAAGAGTTTTCCACAAAATTCAATTTTGTCGAAAACTGAAGATTTGTGAATGTCAGCATGTTATCCTCACTTTTGCGCACTATTATTTTCATAGCCCTCTCTGAATTGATTTGACGGTTTTAAAATCGGCCCACAATTACAACCTACAATTTCCATTCTAAAATTTCGAGCAAATAATCCGTGGAATGTTTGTACATAAACTGGTGACTATCTAGTCACCATATGACTCATTTGAAAAATAACATTCACCCATTAAGTGATTTTTAATCATCTCTTGAACGAATTGAAGTCGGGATCTTCAATGTTTTGAGAGATGTTTTGGGGCTCGAGCATCTCCGAGCACACAGATCTTTTTATTCAACCTTCTTCTCGTTGTTTGTTCACTGACGTATATTTATCATTTCAGACAATCGGTTTCAAGCCTCAAGTGCTATAGTGAATCGACATCTCAGCAAGTTCTAGAGAGGACGATTTTTTAGGTCGGATAAGGTGCATATCACGAGCTGATATGCACCTTCTCCGACCTGAAAATTTACTCAAAAACCTTAGATCTTTACGTACCCTAAACCAAAAATATAATCCAAGTCTAATTTTAAATATACTCCCACAAAACCAGCCCTTTTCGAATTTTCAGAATATGGTCAACTTATTCGTGTTACTTCAGTCAGCAAAACCTCCATTATATACAAATGTACGGTTTTATACTACGCGTTTGTGAATAGTATTGAAGCAAAGTTTTGAGATAGTGTGTCTGATTTCCAGCTCACAGGTTGTGTTGCTGCTATTCTACAGTCCACAAGAATAGGAATAGTTAACAACTTGGCCAACTAATAAGTTAAACATAACCACCCTTTCTACGTTACCTGTTTACGTTATAAATAAGAGATTCAAGCTTGATTTTAAGTTACTCGAACACAGATTTTTTTCCAGGTGCTGGTTGATAATTATCACGCAGCAACTTTTGCTGAAATAATCAATAGCCATGTAAATACGTAAAAGTCACCAGAAGATTATACGATCGCAAACAAGCAAAGAATGGTATTTAAAAATATATCAAGGAACTTGCCTCATTTATAAGGTTTCCCATAATTATTAGAAGATAATTTAATAATATTCGCACAGAGTATCAATTAGCGAAACAGTAGCTGTAACAGTGAATACCTGCACCACGTTGTCAAAATGTTTCGCACTTAGCTCAATTAGACCATTTGCCCCATTATAATCTGTTTGAAGCAATTGTAGGTTGTTGAAAATTAGGGTAACGAGTATGCATATTGCTATAAAAGGAGTTACTCCTCAATAATGGTTAACAAAGATTTGCAAGGAATACGAAATGTAAGGCATTATTAATGCACAAACTTAATTAGGAAATGTATGATGGATTGATCATATGTCAGTAATATAGCTCCTAGTTTGGATCAGATATGAGGAGAATATCGACATGAGGAGAATATCAGCAGAATTTATATTATATAATTAGTGAATAAATGAGATTAGTGGTAAATAAGTATTGGTCCTTATTAAAAATCATAAATATCTTAATGAACTAGGAATGTAAAATACCATCCAATTTGTACAGACTAAGTTCAAAAGCAAAGACACACAGCAGTGAATATTTTGCGTAGACTAGTGCGAATTTCAAAACTCAGGTCAGAAAAACGGTGCAAAGTAAAATTTAGGAAAAGGAGTACCAATATTATTTCAGGACAAGTTTTAAACAAATTATTTCGAGTTTAAGTTCCAAATAGTATTTAGCATCATTGTCCTTGATTTAAACTTCTGGTGGAAGTGAGAAAATTCTAACTATAGTTATTTGTTTTATCCTTACAACTTTGTTTAAAAAGAAATTTAACTTCCGCCAACTGATATTCTCTTGGATAAAATATTTATTTATACCACACGGAATTAAATATACAAAGGATAAAAATTAATTGCCCTAAGTGTATTTCACTAATCAATAGAATTTAAAGCAACATACCGAGCATAGCCACCACATATTGTCTTATTTTTTGCTTCCAAATATCACCGGTACCTGAAGGCATTGCGTATGTGAGTATAATGAGACAATTGCAAAGTGATATGTTTTTTAGAGAACGGCCACGACGTGGAAAAAATAAAGTGATTTTTCAAATATTTCAAAGTGTTTGAGCGTATAATATATCAATGTACTAAATCAAAAGAAGATCCATTACCTTCATATATATTCATTTATTTAAATCACAATAAAGGATGTTCACTACGTGATTTACATATATTGCTGACGCAGAGAATTATTTCAATTCAAAAAGGATCAATAAATCTGTGGGATACCATACCAACCATACCTACAAACTACCAACCATACATACCAATCATAAATAATACAGTCTTTGCATATTATACGAAAGAGTGACAGCTAAAACTGTAAAGTGGCGAGATCAAGTGTGTTAAGCGACTAACGTCATATCTTGACTTCAATTATCCGGGGTACTCATATCGCGTAAGCATAACTTTAGACATAGGTGTTCTTTGTTAACATTAAAAGTAATAACAGGTCGTTACCTTTTGATCACCAAAGAGCGTATCTATGATGGTTTATTAAATTAATTTAAGGAATTTTGCAGAACGTATGAACGTATGTAACTTCCTAATTACAAATGAACGTATGTTAATTTTTTGGGTTCCGTAATCAAATAATTAAAACGAAATCCTTTTAATTTCGTAATGCCCATCTGTCCGTCCGTTACGGCACCATCTACCAATTTAGAAATCTATAAGAGGAAAAGCGGTAGACGAGTAAGAAGGGCCAATGTGAACCGAAAAGTATACTGGTTTGGTGTACTTTGATTAGAACTAAAATAAATACAACTGTTCTATAATGTAAGCTCGAGATTCATAGAAATTATAAACGTTAATAAAAAACATTTTTAAATTTTTAACATCTTCTGAATGAAGATTAATACATATGTTATATATATATATAGAAATATATATATATATATATATGTGTGTATGTGTGTGTAAAAATCACATCACCACAAAGTTTCTTCACAGCGATTTAACTCTTTTTCAACTGGGTCCGAGGTTTCCATAGTAGATATACGTTAACCTTAATTGCATATTATAAAAAAAGTTAACATCTTATCATTGCATTAAATATTTTCAAAAATAGAATTTAATAATTAGTTGATATCATTAGGGAAATTTTATGGATATTTTGAAAACTATGAAACTTGATTAATTTTTTTACGTAAAAACATTTAACATAAAATTTAACCCAGTAGTGATCAAATAAACTTGAATCTAAATAAAACTAACATCACATAATTACTTATCAAAATAAAAATACAACAAAAATTTAAATAAATCATTAAATATTAACGCGTTAGTTAGAGAGAACTTCCATGCGGTTGTTGCTCTAAGTCATATTTTGTATAAATATTTAATTTAGGTCACATTCCTTCACTCCTTTCCTTTCTCATTCACGGTTAAGTAACCAATTAGAACCAAGAAACTGGTAAATTTAACTAACGAATTTTTATATACACAGGAGGAACAGAATAGTAGTCCTATAAAATATATTAAACCACGCTCAGATTCCGCATATAAATTAACGGAAAAATACATATTAAATAACAAGACCAACGACGCCCAGACTCATACCCAAAAGAATCAAAGAATTAAAACACTGTTTTAGACACCAACCTATCCACAGATACACCACAACAATGTTATACCAGATAACACGTGGGCGCAATGGAAACCAATTTCGACAAGGGGTATTTCCTATTACTCCGGCGAAACTAACCAAACATGCCGTATAATTTTTTGCTAACCATATGGAATATCAAGTCTCTTGCGTAGTCAACTTTCCACCTAAATATTATCTTTTGAATTAAAATTTATCACCAGTTGGTAAGAAGAACATTGAATCTGAATCGCAAGCTGAATAGTAACCGCCGACATCTAAAATTCACAAGGTTTCAGTTCAAATTCTCCAATCCTTTTAAATGCGTAGATGAGCTAAGTAAGCTCGTGATATAAGTAAGAATTTATGGGGAAAGTCTAAACAGTAGTCGTCTTCGGTTTGATGATAATATTATTTTTACCTCGGGGTAAAATAGTTTTAAAGAGATTCCTGATATTGTTTGGGATACAGATATGTACTTCACAAATATAAAGATAGATCTAGATTGTTTACGTTTGCTGATTAATCAAATTTAAAATCCGATTCTAAATTATAGATTTCTTTAAATAATTGCACCTGAACTGCACCATTTGTATTTGCTTTAAAATGTTATTTTAAAATTATATTCTTTCCAACTGCATTTCCCCTATTTTCCTTTGTTTGTGTCATCATTCTTCCAAGCTCATATTTTGGGGTTCCGTACCTCAAAACATGTCCCTCGTTCTGTTTTATGTACCTATCATGGATGTTTTTTTTCAAAAATCGTTTAATGCCAAAGTTTTTCAGCACTGCATATAAAAGTATGTAGTAAAGGAAGAAAGGAAGGTAATAGGTATAAATAAAATATTCCAGACGAGAGTAAACGATATACGATAGAAATTCTTTGTCACTAAAAGACTTTTTAATTCAGGATGTAACCCGTTTAGCAAAAAAGTGATATTTTCAGTTTTTAGTTCATATTAAATACAGAGGTAATAAAATTATATTTGGATCTTGGTTTCGAAAAATAAATATGTATGCGCGCCAAATTTTTTTCAGTTTTCATATAAAGGTATGTAAAAAGTTATTTATATTCACGATTTGAGGATAGAAATATAAATAGATTTAAACAGGGCTTTTCATATTATTAAAGTTGGCATAAAATGTAGAAAGTAGCTAGTATCCAATATATTTTGGAATTTTTCTTCAATAGTGAGGTACCGTAAAATAGCAAGGAATTGTTTCAAATTTTTTTAAGTAAGTCTAGCGAAGATGAAAATCTTGGCTATGGTAACTTGTATTTTCGTTGCGTAGCAAAAATATCAAGTAAATATACAGGTACCCCAAAATTCAGCGTCAAGTCGAAAAAAAGAAAGAGGCTAAGTTGTGACAGTTCTTGGAAAAATCAGAAAAAATCTAGTTCATTACTTTTAAAATTATTTATCATCGTTTATAAATAATACATATAGAATATTTATTGCTACATGAGCAATCTCTTCTGGTCAACCATAACAATTGATATTGAAATTTAGTTGGTAGACTCTAAGAGATTTTACAATAAAAATTATTTATAGCACATAAGAGAGGAAAAAAGACAAAAGTATTAGTAATGTAAATTATTGAAATAATTTGTGGTGGGAAAGAAAAGAAAACACAAGGGCGAAGAGATAAAACTTTTTCACTCGATCTTTGAAAATATTTAGGGACATAATTTTCCTGGTGTCAGGATTCAGGTGATTCCAAATTTTTGCTGCTTGAACGGTGAAGGACTTTTTGTAGGAGGTAGAGGTGTGTTTAAGAATAAGTAGGCTGAGTGAACTTTCAAATCGTGGACCAAGGTCCTGAGCAGACAAATCTTTAAATTTGCCACTAAGATAATTTGGGTTATGGGGATTTTATAATATATTAAAAAGAAGTGTAAATATATGAAGTTGCCGTCGATCACTGATCCTCAGCCACTTGATACGTGACCTGTTTTCAGAAATACATATGACCATTTATTCTGTATCGGAAGCATAAATTTTGAAGACGTTTCAAATAAAGTATCTTGTTGAAACACGACGATTAATATCATTTATTTGAGGGCGCCAACTAAGATTTTGATCAATCAGTAGACCCAGGTTTTTAACAGTTAACGTATATAGTATTATAATATTTTATTTTATTATTGTGTTATTTTATTAAAATTATAGGTACTTTTAGGAAAATCGAAAAAATTGCCACACTGCGACGCTCCTTCAAGTACTGTGACTATGAATTTTAATTTAATATAATATTTTTTTTATTATAATATTTGTTCCTTAACACTAAATAACCATTTAATTAATAACAGTTTAAAATAAAACTAAACTGCCTTGGTTTAAAAAAAAATTGTCTTTTTTGCCCAATTACGCAATCAAAATATTCCACCACCTAACTTTGATAGCTCGTGTTGAAAAAAAAATTATTATGCACTTTCACAAGCTACTTCAAAAGTTGGTGCATTGACTTCAAATTCAAACTGTACAAAACATGCTGGTTCCTTTCTCGAAAAAAATTAATAAATTTTTTTTTTCAAGGAATCCTGATTTCAAGCTAATACTCGTAATTAATGATAATGCTACTAATACACGCTAGGCTTTCTCTAAGTTCTTAATTTTGAAGTACAAAAGTGAGTGAGACAGAGAATGACGCTATTTTACCAAGTGGAATGAAACGGATAGTGACGTCACTTACCAAATATGTTTGAAACGGGTAGTGACACCATTTTACTTCTTTGAAAGAAAATTATAATTTTTTTTAAGAAACAAACTTGCAAATTTTATACCGTTTTGGAATCTCTGTAAAATGCGCCAAGGTTTAAAGAAACTTACCAAAATTGCATAAAACATTTTTTTTTAGTACGAGAAGGCAAATCAGGTTATAGAAAATGTTGAGTGCCTGATTAGGCAAAAAGAATATTTTTTGTTTAAACTAAGGCAGTTTTCTTTTCATTTTGGGTTTTGACTAATATCATGATGATTCAGGATTAAGGAAAAAATAGTAGAATGAAGAAATTTGTAACTCATAGTCACAGTACTTGGAAGGAAGTCACAGGGTGGCCATTTTCTCGATTATTCTAGAAACACCTATGATTCTAAAAGTACATAACCTAGATTTTTTTTATTTCTCCAAGAACTGTCACATCCTGGCCTATACCCTGTTTACGGCTTCACGTTGAATTTTGGGATAACTTCTATTCATTAATATCATTTCGAAATTTGGTTTAAAATTTTCCTGTCAAAGGGATGTGGTATTTATTACCCAAATCCTAATCGTGATATCTGCTTATAATATTTTTTCCACTCTAATGATGAGCAAGTAGCGTTAGAAAAAAAATAAATACAAAGGAAATATTTATGGAATTACTGTTGAATAAAACAGCTTGAGTATTTGCGTAATAAAAATACTTCTATTTAACACACGTTTACAAACAATTTATAATTTAATAACGTTGCAGACGGCAATGGATGTACCGCAGCGGGGGCTGGAAATTGAAAAACTCATGACGGAAGAAATTTAATATCTGGAGAGTGCGGATATTGGGTTCAAGATCGAGTTTGTAGAATTTTGATTTATTTGATCCTAAAATATTGTCTCACGGTTGAGCAAAGTCTCATGAACATATTTTTTTTGGTCTCTATTTATTAAAATTATTGTATTGGGATAAAATGGCTCATAAAACTATGTTCCCTAGTATGTAATGCAAAATAAGTTCCATAAATATAGATAGACTTAACTCATTGGTCCATTAGCAACGATGTATTGCAAATTATAATTTTGCTTTATTGCCTGAAGCCTGCATAAAGCCAAGTAAAATTTAAAATCAATTTCCTTTTATTTTTGTAATCGTATTGGTCTTGCGCAAATCAAGTTTCAAAATAAAAGTTATTATTGGGAAAGAGAAAAAGTTATTTAGAGTCTTCATTTTTCATTAATTTAATTATTAGTGTATTGATCTCAATAGTTTGTAGAAATAAAAATGAGTAACTGTCTTATTTTTCTAACCCTTGAATAACGTATTGCTAATTTAAAAAATTGCATACATACATAAAACGTATAATATTTCCCTATTCGGTATTATCACAAGTTTTAAATTTAACTAAAACAACATTCTGTGGATTAACATAACCCAAATATTATGAAAATATTAAAGAGAACTGCGAGATATTTGTTCCAATGAAACACTGCTAAGCCTAATTTACTTATCTACTAGATAAAGACCCTGCAAAGGATTCTTATCTAGTAGTAGTTCTAAGGAACTTTATTAAACAATCACGTTCAGCAAAAAAGAGGTGGATTGCAGTTTAATTTTTTTGATATTTATTTTGATTATGCTTGTTCTAAAAAAAACTCTTAATTGCTCAGTACAACAGAGACTGTTTCCCTCAACTCATGCAAGCATTAAAAAATAAATGTCCAATTTCAAGGCTTAATACTTGGTCTTTGCATCAAAAACGTCGAAATATAGAGAAAGATAAACTAAAAACTGTACAAAGAAAAAGAAATCAAATTATTTGGGAAATCTTTATGTAATCCCGACTTAACACTGTATGATTTTCATTTTTCCCAAATGTCAAAGTACATCAAAAAAAATAATTACCTCAAGTTGTACGCAATTAATAATTCTTGAAGCATGCCAAAAAGGTCGGAAAATGGATTAAGAAATAGATCGCGTAAGGAGAATTTATAAGCACAAACACGAATTGATATAAAAAAAGGACAAATTCAAAAAGTCCAAGAATTGAGCAAAAAATAAACGTAAAACGAAAATGTTGTTCGAAATAAGAAATAGAATTCATGGTTTTCTGGAGAAAACTTTCACTACTGAAGTACTAATATATACGCCAATGCGACCTTGGCCGAAACGTATATAATTAAGAAATTAAAAAATTCCAAGACTCTGTCTCTGAAAATCAAGAAACTATGTTACGTTTTAATTTGAGATGAAGATTAAGAGCAGCTGGAAAACTTATGGAAATTGGAGAGAATTTAGAGGAAATTGGCAAACATCTTACTCTTCAAAAAAATTTCACTTGACAAACTATAACACTTTTATCGAAGACAAAACCTTTTAAAACACTTATTATGCGGCAACAAATGTATAATTTGCACCAAATGATATCATTAAAAAATAAAATTATAATACTATAACTTACTGACACCTGCTTTTATTGGCAATATATACTTAACATTTTCACGTCTAACATTTTCTTTCTTCAGAAATGATGAATTATTCGAACACATTGTTCTTAAGAAAAAAAAAATTTATTTCGCTTCAGCGTGTAACATATCCACACATTCAGAAAGGATCTTGATAATTAAACATTGGCACCATTTGAATAAAGAATGGTATCTTTAGAAAGGAAGAAACAATTAATGTTTCAAAACCAAATTTAAACGTATTTTTATCATAAATACACACAAGTTTATAATAATTTGTGATTATAATTTTGATTTAACGGATAGACTGTCCGGTAGAGTTCACATTAGCAAATTATTTATTATAGCCATTTTTATTTACTCACGCAAATTATATAGATAGATATACATACATATATATATATATGTGTATATATATATATATATATATATATATATATATATATATATATATATATATATATATATATATATATATACATATACATATTTTTTTTCGATTTGCACATATCAGCATTTATATTTATTTAGCCGCATTTATCACTGTTATGTCCGTTACAAAAACTAATTATTTATACTAATTATCTCTTTTTCACAATACTTTACGAATACAAATTTAACATTTAAGTACACCTAACGGCAGAAATTTTAGTATAAATAGCAACACTGACTTTATTTGAATAAATTTACATGTCTTTGCATATTTTTTATTCGTTGTATGTTATTTTGGGACGCACTTAGAAACTAAAGTGACTCGTTTACAGTTTCACAGTAATTACTCAACAATTTGTTTCATTATTACTCAAGCTAATGACGCAGTATCAAGACAAAGTATATCTTAAATTATTACCCAGATTATAGGCAAGATATATAAGGAATCTAATCAGTCTAAATCGGCTAATTAGTTATGGAAAAAATTATAACGCCTACTTTCTTACTTTTTCTATTTCTAGCTATTCTAGCTATTATTTAAGTTTTTGGTAATATACTTATATGATTTCGTATAAGATAATTTATTTTTGTCCGTTGCAAGTTGTTATTTATACACATGTTAAATATAAAATAATATTCAAAGACAAGTTACACGGTAACGCTGATAATTATAGTTATGTCTAACGAATTATCAGCTGTAGCAGGCTTGTTGTCGTAAAAAAAATGGTTTCATATATTGGACGACAGTGAAATTAAAGCGTGATACGTATGGCGCGATTTTATCTCTGTTAGCTTTGTGGCAAACCTCACTTCCTGTAGGGCAGTATGGAGCTCGATATCTACCCGTCGTCGATAAGTTAGTATTATTTAATGGCGACTTATATTTTTAATGCTATGACAGGATCGTTAAGTCTTTTCTTTTACGTGCCCAATTGAGAACAAATATCTCGCGACACTCTTCAGTCTTGAATGAGTCTCTCGATTTGATGTTAGGATTTTTGTTATTTTGTTTATTTACTTAATTAATTCAAATAACCAAATGTTCATAAATCATTGACGGGTGTGCTACGTTTATCGAAGCAAAGTTTCTTTTTGGAGGTATTTTTATTGTAAATTTAAAGTTAGTAATTTTTATATTCGGTTTTGATTGGGTATTCCATAATATTATTCTAAGTCAATTTTACAAAGTTAACTTTTCTAGTGCAGCAACAGATTCTTAGAAATATTTTGGTTTGGTAAGCTGGGTTTTATTTTAGTAAGATTAACGTTTAGTTTTAATATTGGCATTTTCAATTGGTTCTTATTCAATATTTATGAATCATTACTAATAAATATTTTACTTTGTTGTGAACTTACGTAAATCTTCATTAGCCTGTATTGATGTCAAACGAGACTTTGCCGTTACTATCTTTTTCTGGGTTTGATTTTTAAACAACTTTATTATGTATTTGTTATACTAAAAACAATTTACAGCAAAATAATACGTCAACTAACCTATTTTGACTTATTATTAATATATCTGTCTCTAATAGATCGATAGGCTAAGCAGTTGTATATATATATATATATATATATATATATATATATATATATAAATATATATGTATATATATATATATATATATATATATATATATATATATATATATATAAAACTGAAGAACTAGAGTATAATTTTTTTCTAAATAAGTTGTAAAAAAATGTTTCCACAAAAGTGAAATTTCGCCTTAATAACACTGGGCAAATGTCAAGCGGTATATTATAACAATCACGTATTAAAATATAAAGAAAAATCTTAAATAAATCGTTAATGAGCTGGTGATGATTATAGTCAAGACAAAATTAAAATCAAAATAGTATTATTTGTTTGCTTTTAATTTAAAAATCATTTATGTTTCCAATTACGAAAAATTAATCTGATAAAATGATAATTGTTCAATAGGAATTTGTCGTCTCTTTCTGCTACTTCAGGTATTCTTGTAATATTGCCTTTAAGATTCCCAATTCATAGTCATTTTTTTAATAAAAAAACTTTATAATATTTAGGTATTTATAAACATTTAATCGTACATAATATTCCTATTAAACTATTTACAATTTTTTTTTAAACGAAAATATATTGCCTAATACATCTTTCACAGACACATATTAAAAAAAAATATTTGTATTGTGATGTGACTGTGAATTAACACTTATCGGATTTTTCCTTTAGTTATGCTGTCAGACAATGGCTTCTTGCCAAATTTCATGATTCAAAGTCGACGTGAAATACCCTATAAGTTTTCAAAAAATGCCGCATAAATGGCCGAATTCTTAGAGTTTTACTTTATTGTGTTGACTTAGAAGTTTGATTTGTTTACAGCTCAGTGGAACCGTAGATTTAAGTATTTGTTATTAATTTCAAATTCATACCTCCACACTTGACACCTTCACAGTTGCTGAGAAAAATAGTCTTACCAGATAAACAGACGGACAACGAAAGATCCTTAAGATATCCTTTTTTCCTTTTGAGGTACGGAACCCTAAAAAACAGAAATAATATCTACTGCAAATTGTTGTAATTAAAATATTTATTAGTATTCATCCACAAATATTGAATATGACTCAATTTAAAATACTCGCATTAAATTAAAATATTGGTGTCTCTTTTAGTCCTCAAAACTGCAGAATATATTTTAAAATTTTATCATCTATGGTTTCCGGCTGAGTAAAAAGTAATTTGTTTTCTTTGCTGTTTTTTTAATAACAATCTGGTGACCTTGGAAATATCACCTATTGCTCGTAGTCCGTCCGGCTTTATCCTAATAGATAATATAATATATTAAGGTATTTATCCTAACAAAACGTTGATAAAAAACCAATAACTCTGTTTTAAAATTAAAAAATGGATAGAAAATGTTTTCTTTATTGGTGTAAATAAACAAACCCATAGAAAATTAAATAAATGTTTTAATATTATGTATTCCTACGCTAAAATTAACAAAAAAAATCAATATAGATAAAAAAATAAAAGAAGCTTAAGTGGCTCAGGATCACTATCACGAACCGCCAAAAGTTATCCCAAAACAATTTCTTTTACTTTTCTTAATGTCGATAAGCGTAAAAAATAAATATTACCGATAAACAGGTTTCCAACTCTTTTTTACACATCGATTTTATTTTAACACAATTAATATATTATACGGATCTATCTCTTTCTGGTTCACCAAAGTTTTTAACGATACACTTTTATTACCATTTGCATTAGATCATTGTAGAGGAAATTGCGTTAAATTTGTGATGTCAAATATGTATTTTAGTACAAAATTATGTTAAAAAATTAATATAATAATGTGAATAGGGTGCGATAAAATAATGTTGTACGATAAAAGTAAAAAAAATTCAAAACAAAAGTGGTTCTGAAATAAATAAATTGGAGCGTTATGTCATGGTTCCTCCCATTCTCGTATTCCGATAACAAAATTTCACCAAAAATGGACGAAAGGTAAATTGACTATTATACTTATTACTTGTCAAATCTGCTATAAATAAATATTTATATTCTTAATAACATAATTATAATTCTAATAACATTGCTTTTGCATGGAGTGATTAAACATTAAAATATTTCCGAGAACGCGACATCAATAAAAACCTTATATTGAAGATAAGTTGTGAATCATGTTTTTTTGAATTTGAACATAGCTGTACTCAGAAAAGTGGTGTGAGAAAGAGATGAGCAGAAATAGAAAATGTAGAAATCCAGAAAAACTCTAATTGAAATATGTAGAGGTATTTCTAAGGACTATTAATGGAGGTTGAATAGATACAAGTGTCCAAAATGAAAATGTGTAAAACCAAACAGATATTAGGATAGCTGACAACACTTGTTCACTACGTATGAAGTAAATGGTTTGAGAGTGTAAATAAATTAATGTAATTATTTGGCGACCATTCTGTTCTTAAATATTTTTATACATACAAGTTTCTTATTTTAAGACTAACAATCAACAAATAAAAAATATGACGGTTAAGGGAAAATCTAGTCTGTTTTCATAAATATATGATCAAACACGTGAATAATTAAATGGAAAACTACTTAAGAGTCTGAAAATGTAAACAAGTCTATAACGAAAACTCGAAAAACTTGTAGCTTTTTTATTCATTTTTCCAATGAATCGATTAGAAGAAAAACATAAATGGAAAAATGGCGTATTTGTTATTTTTTTAATTATTTATATTCACCTTTATTTTCTTGCTTTCTTCCGCTCAAGATCCAGGTTGTTACGAATGGTATTTGTCTGGAAAGGGAAACTAAAGATAAACTAATATTTATTTAGATATTAATAAATGTATGTTTAATATATATAATAACTCAAAATATGGATCCTTTGTGGATACTCTTGTAATAGAGAATCCATTGTGCAAAATGTTTCATCCGTCTGTTAATCTATCTTGTTATTTTAAAAATGGCCTATTAGAGTAAAAGTTAATCAAAATGTTCGTTTTTTTGACATCCATTCATATATGGTGTTTAAGAAGAATTAAATATTTCGAACGTGTTATAATATTTTTAATACGCCGGTGTTTTAAATTTTTACCGTAAATGACGTGGTGAATTATTGAAAATAACCTTGGCTGAGTCATTCCTTATATCACAGAAAGTACTGGAGACAAAACATTCTGTAAAGTTTAGTTTTAAGGTTCGATTGTCACAGTATTAAGGTTCGATGGTCACAGTATGTTATATCTGTAACATCAATTAATAATTTCATTTATTTCGTCTCTTTATTTTCTATCAAATTTCACGCAATATTCCCATAAATAGTCTAATGTTAGTGGTAACATAAGTGTTTGTTAGAAATGTTAATATACTAGGAAAATATAGATATTAAATCCATATAATGCATTAATATTTTTAAAATAAATTTGATATATTATAAAAGAGTTGAAAACACGTACATCAATATTATCTCTTTTTATGCTTGTCGACATTAAGAAATTTTAAAATAATTTTGGCGTTTCGTTTTAATGAATTTGAAACACGTAACCTCGTGTTGTTTGTTATTTTATTTAAATTGATTTCTTTTGTAAATTTTAGTCTAGAAATAGAAAACGGTAAAATATTTATTTAATTAGTCGTACGATTATCAACAGATTGTTATTAAAAAAAACAGAAAAGGAATCGAATTCCATCCCTATTCATCCATTACTCGTCACTGGCCTATTCATGATAGTGCCTTGAGTGTCTAAGTTTCTTTCACTTACAAATGAAGTCTAAATAAATTGAAATAAATGTAGCAAAATAAAAGGAACAAGAAAACAAGTGACATATGTTAAACAGATTCATCCTCGGTTCATTTATAAAAGGCAAGGCTAATAATAATTTTGCAATTTTGTTTTGTTAAATAAGTATATTCTTTTTCTCCAACTGCAATTTTCGTCTGTTGAATTCTCTTTTTTTTCATATTCTTGTTTGTTATAATAAATAGGTAACCTTCAAACCTGTTTGCCTTAAGGTTGTATTATCGTTTTTCATTTACAAGGTTGTTGTTTATCAACTTCGTTTAGCATAAGCCTGTAAATTTAAATAGATAATATATGTGTTACTATTTCTTAAATCATATTTTAAATCCTTAAGAAAAGTATACATATTACTCAGTATATCAAAAATATCAGTATGAACGATGCGAGTAGCTGAAGAATTAAAAGTCAAAATTTAACCGATAACAACATTTGTGTTAACATATGAAATTAAATTTCAAAACTTTAATTTAAATATTCTACATAAACATGAAATTCATATTCTTTGTCTATATAGTGACAAGCATCTAATAAATCAATGTAGAATTGGAATAAATTATCACTAGAATTCTCGTTTAAAGGCAGTACAAATATAAAATCGTTATTGGAATTTGAATTATGTTGAGAACTTCCACATACGCCATCGACAGGTCACGCCTGTTACATTTGGTTTATTTTGAAAGTTTAAGAAAGCATCCAACTCTTCCATAAATTTTCATAAAATGAGTAATAGAAACTGAATAGTATCATTTCTAAATTAAAAATATTAGAAGCAATGATATTCTACACAGCATAAAGGTAAATGTTCATCACCATGTTTCGTTCCTCCAGCCACAAAATCTAAAGATATATAAAAGTATATAAAACAAATAATGTAGAGATTTCAGCATTCGTTACTACTCAAAATATATATTTTATATTCTGATTTCAAATAATATCCACTTTTTGAATTTTCAAGATCAACACTTCATAAACCAATGAAAAATATTTTTGTACTTCGAAGTCCAAAAGTATTTCTCATTGTTTTGCTTTCAAATATTTTACAATACACTGTGACCTGTTTTTATGGTTTCGCGTACTACGTATTACGAAATGCGTAACCGTGATATCCTGTATTATCTCCCATTACACTCAAACAGAAATATCTCTACATATGATAAACTTCCTGCTAACATTTCGCTACAAATTCATATTAAATGAAGAAGACCAAAATATTTCAACAGAAAAAAAATCATAATAGCTTCGATATTAAATGTAGAGAAGTTCAGGTTAATATGACCCACGGAAATATGTCAGGGTTCTTTCACTACATATCTCTAGTTTGTGCTAGTAAACGACGACTACTAGTACATACAATCCACCGCGAAAGTATTTTTTTCTAAAAAAATAACAAATATTGAATATATTTGGCGTTGATTTTGTAGAAATTCATTATTCACAATTAAATGAAACTACATGATGTAGTATTATTTCTACTTTCTTTAAGTTCTTTACCACGACCTAGGTTTCGTTGTATTACATCTTCAGGTGGGATATTAGCAAAGAAAACTCTTAGGAACATCCAACAGCATTTATATGTTTCAAACACAATAGCGGAAGCCGGGTCTGTGTGGGTTTTCCCATTGCTTGTGTTTAGTGAGTTTATTGTAGGGGAGCGGTGTAAGTTTTATTATATTTCCGAGAGTTATACGATCTACCAGTATTTTAGTGAGGATAATAAGTTCAATTGTTGTTATTCTATGAGGTTGGACAATGCAAATGTTCCGGTGTATGTAATAAAATTAACTGGAAGTTATTCTCAGTAATATATTTAAACAAAAGCAAGGGTATCTGAAAGTTAGAACAAGGTTATACCACTAATTCAACATATCTCCCGTTTTATTTATTCATATATTTATTTCTTTATTTATTTATATGTTTATTTATTTTAATTTTTATATACTTATATTTATATGTGTATGTGGACTGAAACAATTTGAAGAGTACTGTAGTATCAATGTTGTCTAATTGTATTATGTTTAGAAGATATTAAGTATGGGTGATGATATTATATTTAGCTGTTCATTTAATACGTTAACGTTGGTATCTTTTTTATGTCTGTTTATTTCTAATGTTTCTAGGATATTAAGTTTATTACCTTTTGTATTTATTTGTAATATATAGGGGGCATTATCAGTATGAGGGTGATGATTATTTTGAATGAGATATTTAGCGTAGTGAGATGTGTGTGGTTTGTTATTTCGCCAGCTGGCAATGTGTTCTTTACATCTTCTGGTAAAATCTCTTCCTGTTTGATCTATGTATACACTATTACAGTCGTTACATTTAAGTATATAGATACCACTTTTTATGTTTATCTATTTTTACTTTATTATTAATAAGGGTTTTACCCAAGTTATTTAAGGTACTATACGCACATGTTATATTATTTATATTTTTATTATTAGTTAAGAGTTTTCCTAGTTTGAGTGATACATTACCTATATATGGGATAGATTTATAGTAAATATTATTATTATTTGGTACGACCGGGTATATTTCTTTTATTAATGTTTTTCTTAATTTATTATGGTACAATTTTGTGACAATTGATGGGTTATAATTATTATTTACTGCGATTTGTTTTATAGTTTTTATTTCTTTACGTAAATTAGGTTTTTCTAGAGGGATGGTTACAGCTCTGTGAATCATCGAATGAAATGCTGCTAACTTATGGGACCAAGGGTGTTGAGAATGACCATTAATTATGGAGTCTACAAAGATGTCTTTTCTAAATATACTAAATTTACGTTTATTATTTTTGCGTTCTATTGTAATATCTAGAAAGTTTAGTTTATTATCGGATTTTACTTCTAAGGTGATTTAATATTGTTGTGTAGGGAGTTGGCAAAGTTAACAAACTGGTCTAATTGTCGCTGTGTACCTTTCCAGTAGATAAGGATGTCATCAACGTATTTATAATAGTATAATATATCGGTTGCGAATTTACTGTTTAAGAGTTTTAATTACTATCTTTTAAACATAATACAATTAGACAACATTGATACTACAGTACTCTTCAAATTGTTTCAGCCCACATACACATATAAATCTAATTATATAAAAATTAAAGTAAATAAATAAACATATAAATAAATAAAGAAATAAATGTATGAATAAATAAAACCGGAGATATGTAGAATTAGTGGTATAACCTTGTTCTAACTTTCAGATACCCTTGCTTTTGTTTAAATATATTACCGAGAATAACTTCCAGTTAATTTTATTACATACAAAGAAACATTTGCATTGTTCAACTTCATAGAATAACAACAATCGAACTTATTATCCTCACTAAAATACTTGTATATCGTATAACTCTCGAAAATATAATAAAATCTACAACGCTCCCCTACAATAAACTCACTAAATACAAGAAGCGGGAAAACCCACACAGACCCGGCTTCCGCTATTGTGTTTGAAACATATAAATTCTGTTGGATGTTCTTAAGAGTTATTCATTGCTAATATCCCACCTGAAGATGTAATACAACGAAACTTAGGTCGTGGTAAAGAACTTAAAGAAAGTTGAAACAATACTACATCATGTAGTTTCATTTAATTGTGAAAAATAACAAAGTAATTATTTATCTTAAAAGTTTAGACTGACCACAGATTGTTTTGAGTAATCATTTTAATTAAGTTGTAGTGTTTTTAATTTTAAAAATTAAGATATTGATTGTATATTGATAGATTCCTGTTTCCGATAAAATTTTATATACAGATTTTGCAAAAGATTGAAATTGATTGATTGTAATGTCGATCTTGGGTCCTGAATCAAGGCTTGTGATTATGAATCAGTAAATGTGACCATGAAAATAAGAACGACTTTAGAAAGAGATATGTATATAAAGTTGTCTAATATGTGTGGCAATAATTAGAGGGAGAAGTAAGGAACAAGGCGAGAGAAATTCCTTGCAGATAATGGAATGGAAGAATATGTATGTGATTAACTAAAATATCAGAGCAAGTTTTTTTTACCACATTAGTGTATATATATATATATATATATATATATATATATATATATACACACATACATAAGCCAAATGGGACTCACAGGTTTATCACGTAATCACCAGAACTATAAAGTCAGCGCATACGTGTCTATTGACTTCAATGTTCGCGTCAAGACACGATTTTTTGAAATTCAACACCAAAATGTGTGAAAATGGGGGAAAAGAATTATGCGAGAATTATCAAATAATTAAACTCTTTATTTAGACTCTCAGATAGGAATAAAACACATCTTCACAAACAAATATTTTATGAAAAAAAACAAAAATACTTTATGAAACGAGGTTATAGCCTCCTTTTGTCTGTGCACACCCGCAAAGAGCAGCTAGAACTTTATGTCAGAAACGTCGCATGCAATATTGAAGTTTTTCCTAATTCTGCATTATGCATATTTCAGAAAGTTTTCATCTATCATAGCAGATAAGATATTTGTGATTCCGACCCTCGAAAGAAAATAAAATGGAACCCTTGTAAAATCACTCGCGTGTCTTCCTAGAGCGATTTTTGTTAAGAATCGTTTGACGTAGAAATTTTAAATTTTGCAACATTTTAAATCATGTCAATCCACATGTAATTGAAATAGGTAAAGCTAAAGAATACTTATGCATTTCAGGGGGAAACAAATTTTAGGGAAGAGAATTAATTTTTTTTCAACATGCCTGTATAAGAATTTAATTGCAGGTTTTAAGAAACACAAAATAATTTTATTCCGGATATTAAAATAATTTTATTCTAAATATACTATAGTCCTAACGTTGTTAAAAATGTTTTGAAATTATGCTCCCTCCTATACCGCTATATTAAATACCACAAAAGTTAAAATTATAAAAAATTTGGCATTATTAGAAATTTACCTAAATTTCATGATATAGTTTTCTAATCAAACAGAACAAATTAATGCTTTTAAATCACAGATCATTCTAAAAATTTATGATATTGTAGGCAATATATTAAGAAAATGAAAAATAAAATATTTTTTGAAAATAATTTAATAAAAATTCTGTATACCTTGGTAGTGGAACCTTCGTAGTGCAAGTTCTATTCGTAATTACTAGATTATTTTTTATCTACTAAGGGTTGTCATTTAAAATTAATTACTACAAATATTATATCTTTTCATAAAACGAATAAACTCAAAAAGCAATATTTTTTTATGTTAGAGTACAAAAGTTAGAATAATACTCAATAAGCTTTGAATGGATGAAGCTAGAAAATTTATTTACAATTAAATGAAGCTACGTGATGTAGTATTATTTCTACTTTCTTTAAGTTCTTTACCGCGACCTAAGGTTCGTTCTATTACAACATCTTCAGGTGGGCTATTAGCAAAGATCTGTGTTGTGAATGAACGTGTACGGAACCCTCGCAGTGCGAATTATACTCGTACTTGACAGGTTTTTAACTTTCTCAAATGATCTTAAAGTTTGATTATTAGCATTCACGCATTAGTACCAAGTACACGTACTTAAAACTAACGAATATAAATTATAAAAGCTATTTTAGATTTTCGGAATAATTAAGCATTGTTTTAGTAGTAATTATTAATTTATTACTTTCGTAACAATCCCAAGTTTATGAAATTCGGAATGAAAAAAATAATACCATAACATATCTGAAATAATTTAAAAACCTTCAAATCCTTAGAAAACTTGAGAAAAATAAAAGTTTTTAAATTACACGTCTCGATTATTTATGAAATACAGCAAAAACTTTATATACTGCTGTAATACTAGCATAATACAATATTCCCAATAATAACAAGACATTTAGTAGAATAAAAATAAACAAAATAACAAATAAATATAAAATAATAAACAAAATAACGGTGGCGACAAAATTTTGCATATTTCGAATGAATGTACATAAATATAGAGAATTAATATCTCTAATAATAAAAAAAAAACGAGTTTGCTTTAGACCACACGACTGAAGTAAAACTTCAAATTCACAAAATATGAACTTTAAAATGAATTTACAATTTTATTCACTTTAAACGTAGAGTATTTAATGTATTGACCAAAATAATATTTTATAAAATTGTTCAAGAACGAAATGAAATTACAAAATAATCAAAAAATCACCGTTCGCGTAACGCTAGCAAACTCGCATATATATATATATATATATATATATATATATATATATTTCATACACTGGCTATGAGAGGAAGAGAGAAAGAAAATGTGCGTGCACACTGCTCTCTCTTGCTTCTACAGTGTGATACAGACAATAGGCTTGCACTGTGTCTTAGATATATGAAACGTAACTGGCTATGAGAGAAAGAGAAAGAAAATGCGTGCTCGCACCTCTCTCTCTTGTCCCTACAGTAATATACGAAACGTAACTATCTCTCTTTCTGTCTTCACTAACTTATATCCCCCTCTCAACTTCCGTTCGCCTCGCCCGATCACACTTTTCGTAACGCTCTCGTCACGCATTCACCAGCTTACTCCCCAAGTCAAGCGTGCGTAAAGAAGTTTACTTCAAAAAATTACTTTCCCCTCTTCGTAATATAACTTTTAATTCAAATATGCACAATTCAATAATACTAGTAATATGAATTTGAGTTAAGATATAAATTATTATTATTACCGTAAAAGTAACTTTCAGATAAAAATTGTTACTAGAAGAAAACTCGCAAAATGTACAAAAGCCAAGCGACGCGCCAAAATTAGTGTAACAAATACGCACAATATATTTATATACATACATATGAGGAAAGATCATTTTACTAATTTTGGTTTATTTACTTCAGTCCTTATCTTTCTTACCGCAAAATAACGCAAAATTCTAATTATTTCGTGGGTTTCATTTATGTGGTTTTGTAATAACTTGTACAAAGTTTAATGAAGCAACTGGTAATTCCTTTAATACAGGCCGTTTAGCTTTGATAAAACAACGAAATTATATATATATAACCTTGCTATCCGAAAGGAAATTTCAATATTCCGAATGTAGTGTAATTATCAGAGTTGTACCAAATTTGCCTTATTAATGTCACGCGAATTATCTAGGTATTATTCATAATTTATTAACCATTTTTTATCCGTTATAATTATTAATAAATTAAGTTTTGACCTATAAGTATTTTTACCTTTAATAGACGTGTTATATTATTTTTCCATGTCCACTTTTTCATCAAATTTCACCAAGTTCAAGTTTTACACCCTTTTTACTTCTCTAAGGGCTAAATTGCGATATTGGATAAAACACATGTGTAAATATTTTCTCACTACATTTTTCATCCACTTAGGGGTGGGAAATGATGTCACAAAGTTACTTAGGGTATATATCGTAATAGTGACGCAATCTCTACATAACATTTGATAACTATGCGCATTCATTTTGTGGCGTGCTCTTTGCGTGTATATATTAAGTGAACTGTCGTCACAAAGTTACTAGGGGAATATATCGTAATAGTCACGTAATCTCTATGTAACATTTGATAACTATACGCATTAATTTTGCGGCGTACTCTTTGCATGTATATATTAATTGAACTGTCGTCACAAAGTTACTAGGGGAATATATCGTAATAGTCACGCAATCTCTATGTAATATTTGACAAATATTTGCGGCATGCTTCTGCTTCTTCTTCTTACTTCTAATATATATTTTGGATGATGATAAAATGTATGAACTCGTGTATCTTTGTAACTTTGATAGATGAAAGTGAATGTAAATTGGATGTGATGGCAATGATATATTGTAAAAATATTTAAGGCTGAAAGTTTTTTTTTATTTGTTAAGTCTAAGAGTAAATATAAACTGTCACCTTAATAACTGTCTTTGTTTCAGTCAAAATTTTCAAAATATCGATTCTTTCGATACCACCATAAGCGATGAACATCAATCGAACAGCACTGATTATGAAGCATCGATAATGAAAAGTGAAAATTCTGAAGATTCACGCGAAAACTACTTATTAGACTGTGGTCCTAGTTCAGGATTACTCGAGCCTACTACTAGTCAACAGTTTCAACCAGCTGTTCGCAATAGGCGTTGGCTACCGCAACACGCTAAAACATATGAGCTGAATACATTTTCTAAAAACTTGATGCTCGTTTTTAATATGTGTGAGATACCGACTTATGAGCCAAGGCATGGTACTGAGATGGACGTAATAGCATTGAAGACCTGCTTTGAACCGCGAGGATTTGATGTTGTAGTTTACAATGACTACACCAGGGACCAAATATATACCACTTTCAAAGAACGTGAGTAAATGTCTATATGTAGAAATAAAAGAAATTGTAGCAAAGGTATAGATTGCGTGCCAATGCAATTTTATATATATATATATATATATATATATATATATAATCAAAATGAAATAATTTACAATTGGGAACAACTAATTGTTAACTTTAATTTAATTTGAGTCACTATTTGTATTATTCATTTATGAGATGATGATGATTTCGTTCATTGGGTAAAGTAATTATCAGTGTTTGGTAAACTTTTTCTTATTAATTAGTTTCTAATAAAACATTGCTAAATTTATTATCGATATATAATAGGTCAAATGGAGAATCTAATGACTAAGATTTACAAATAAGTCGCTCTTAAACGGTTGAGTCCTTTTGAAATCAGTTCGAACTAATATTAAACCATTTGAGTAAATGTGGTAAAATATAATACAAATACAAAACGAACTCCTTTAAAATCTTTAGAAATATAAAAGAATATTTACATGTATAATAATATTTATTTAAAAATATTTCTTACATGCCACTATATTTTCAAAAGGAACTTTCGTTTCGAAACCGAAAATTTTCATACAATTTTTATGTAACCATCCATTGAATATATTTGGCGTTAATTTTGTAGAAATTCATTATTCACAATTAAATGAAACTACGTGATGTAGTATTATTTCTACTTTCTTTAATTTCTTTACTATGACCAAGGTTTCGTTGTATTACAACATCTTCAGGTGGGATATTAGCAGAGATATCTTCTTCTCTTTGCTAATATCCCACCTGAATATGTTGTAATACAACGAAACCTAGGTCGTGATAAAGAAATTAAAGAAAGTAGAAATAGTACTACATCACGTAGTTTCATTTAATTGTGAGTAACCATCCATGTTTATCAATAATTTTAAATTTTCATGTTAAATATTTCCTCATTAATATTTGACAAACTTACACTATTATCAAAATATTTATTAAACTGATGTAACATTTACGTTTTTCAAATTAATTTAAATCTATGAAAATAGCTTTTCCGGTGGATTAAATGCAAATATTTTAAAAGCAGTTTGTGCAAATATGTGATAGCATGAATATTTTCCTTTTCTGTTTCCTAGCATTATGACAGCATTCAAGTTTTTTTTCAACTTAAAAAAAGACAAGAACAATTTAGAATAAATGAAAGAGAAAAAGATTTTGAAATTTCTTTAAGCAAATTTAATCGAAATTTATACCTTTCATGTAGTATTCGCTACTTATTTTTGCTCCATCAGCACTTTCCATAGCAGTACACAACACACTACACTACGACAATACAACAGTGAATTGGATTAATCCCTTACTGAATTGGATTAATTCACGATGTAAGGAAATAAATTTACTAAAAGTATGAAATAAATTTTGTAAAACAATACAACAGTGTAAAACAATACAACAGGGAATTGGATTAATCCCTTACTGAATTGGATTTTTGTGAATTGGAATTGGATTAATCCCTTACTGAATTGGATTTCGTAAAACAATACAACAGTGAATTGGATTAATCCCTTACTGAATTGGATTTTGTAAAACAATACAACAGTGAATTGGATTAATCCCTTACTGAATTGGATTTTTTAATTTCAACAGTGAATTGGATTAATCCCTTACTGAATTGGATTAATTCACGATGTAAGGAAATAAATTTACTAAAACTATGAAATAAAATTTAAAATTAAATAGGCTAGGAATTAATCACCGATCTGATGAGGGAATCAAATTAAGGGAGGTCTTCATTTAGTCCAATAAGTTAACCCTCATAATGCTGGAGGGCGGAATATAGGGAAAAAATTAAATTCAATACATATTATCATTCTTCCTCGACACAATATAAGCAAATATGACTAAAATTTTATAGTGTTTGAGAAATTATCAATCTACAATATTTTATCTCGTTAATTAGTGTCTTTATTTTTAAAACATCTGCACAGTGTTGTTCACTTCTATTTCTTTTCGACGAAGAAACAAAGTAAGTTTTTTTAATATGAATTTATGATTGCAGTAACTGTTAAAGATCTATCTGACTTCGGATGCTTGGCGGTCGTTTTCTTAACGCTCGGTAGAGACGATGGAATTTTGCTGACCAAGGATCATCCCATCCACGAAAGCGCTATCATAAACTTTTTAACGGGAACTAACGCACCATGTCTCATTACCAAGCCTAAAATTTTGATTAACCAGGTAACATTTTTGTTTTACAAGCATAAATATCTCTATTTACTCTGAGATCAGAAAGAAAAGATTAGATATCCAGGAATAAATACATCTACGTAATACTTCTGTATGTTACACATTTCTATTTAAAGGTAAGCAGTTTTTTTTTCAGAATTATAACTCAGAGATATACTGAAGTATGATCCTATAGAAACAGTTTATTTGCATATTTACTTACTTAGCAGTTAATGTCAATTAAGTTAGATCCTGACTAGGTAAAAATACATAACCGGCAATCTTCATATTTTTTTCTATTTCTTGAAAAATTCATCTTACCTTAATTCTAGATTAAAAGCCTTTGTCACTCATGGTAATTATGTTCAAAATAATTAAGCTGCTCATAATTAAACTGCCGCTAATGCAACATCTAATGTTAAAACCAGTTGTGATATTCAAAACGCATCGCCGATTTTTTTTTCAAATCTCCTGGAAAAGTTTTTCTTTTCCGGATTCATTTTCAGTATACTGTTTTTTCCTCTTCCATAATGTCATTTTTGTCCTTTTTCTCCATCCTTGCTATTAATTAAATTGTATTTTATTTTAGATATATAAAATAGATTGTGTACATTTTTTATTTCGATTGATAGTTTATTTCATTCTAACACTAATGAAATGAAAATATAAATTCAGTATCTCAGAGACAACCTGTTTGCTTATTTTAAGAAACTGTTAATTTTGCCGTAATCTCATTTATATACAGTATGTATCATCACTAAATAGCACCACTTCAACTACTTATGCAAATAATAACGAATAATCCGGCAAAATGCTACTTTTTAAATCTTTCGCGTAGTTCATAATTTAGCAGCGTTAAATGAATATTAAATTGTGGCATATTAATATGAACTATCATTTGTCTGTTGGCAAAAAACTAGAAAACATAAGATAGATTTCATTCTTAATTAACTCAGCATACTTTACTTAAATATTAGTACTTAAGTTTGAAAATTAGTTTCTGCACATGCACAAAATAACTAAAATACAAATTACTTTATTTTAAAATATGTTTCTGCAGTTCCCCAAAATTTCATCCCAAGAGCTTCGCCAGTATTATACATAGTTACATTCGGCATACGCTAAAACCATGTCCAAATATTTGCTGGCATTAAGGAAAGATATTTTCATGAATTTCACTCACTCAAAAAGATATTACGAAAATTCAATATTACTCGAGGACGTGTTACAAAAATTCAACAAAAAGTACTGATACGCGCAAATCTATATTTAACAAGCAATAAGCATGAAACCATATTTTAAAATCAATAACTATTTCCAAATGATTCAAACATTCTGACAGGTTTAAATGTCATTAGTGAGTGTTGCCATATTAAATAATAAAGAAAGCGTGTAGATTTATTTTGAAATCGTAATTAAAATTAAATTAATATTATTACTAAGATGCAAAGAATAATTTACCTAAATGATAACTGAAACAATATCGTATTAACAGCTATCCAAATTAGTTTATTTTATAAATCGGCGATAGTATTTTTTATAATCTTAGATATTTATGGGAATCTTAGATATTTTTTTATTATATTATTAGATATTTTTTATAATCTTAGATACTTAATCTTAGATATTTGTTTTTTATAATCTTAGATATTTTTATAATCTTAGATATTTTTTATAATCTTAGATATTTATGGGAATCTTAGATATTTTTTTATTATATTATTAGATGTTTTTTATAATCTTAGATACTTAATCTTAGATATTTGTTTTTTATAATCTTAGATATTTTTATAATCTTAGATATTTTTGATAATCTTAGATATTTATGGGAATCTTAGATATTTTTTATTATATTATTAGATATTTTTTATAATCTTAGATACTTAATCTTAGATATTTGTTTTTTATAATCTTAGATATTTTTTATAATCTTAGATATTTATGGGAATCTTAGATATTTTTTTATTATATTATTAGATATTTTTTATAATCTTAGATACTTAATCTTAGATATTTGTTTTTTATAATCTTAGATATTTTTATAATCTTAGATATTTTTGATAATCTTAGATATTTATGGGAATCTTAGATTTTTTTTATTATATTATTAGATATTTTTTATAATCTTAGATACTTAATCTTAGATATTTGTTTTTTATAATCTTAGATATTTTTATAATCTTAGATATTTTTGATAATCTTAGATATTTATGGGAATCTTAGATATTTTTTATTATATTATTAGATATTTTTTATAATCTTAGATACTTAATCTTAGATATTTGTTTTTTATAATCTTAGATATTTTTATAATCTTAGATATTTTTTATAATCTTAGATATTTATGGGAATCTTAGATATTTTTTTATTATATTATTAGATATTTTTTATAATCTTAGATACTTAATCTTAGATATTTGTTTTTTATAATCTTAGATATTTTTATAATCTTGGATATTTGTTTTTTATAATCTTAGATATTTTTTATAATCTTAGATATTTATGGGAATCTTAGATATTTTTTTATTATATTATTAGATATTTTTTATAATCTTAGATACTTAATCTTAGATATTTGTTTTTTATAATCTTAGATATTTTTATAATCTTAGATATTTTTGATAATCTTAGATATTTATGGGAATCTTAGATATTTTTTTATTATATTATTAGATATTTTTTATAATCTTAGATACTTAATCTTAGATATTTGTTTTTTATAATCTTAGATATTTTTATAATCTTAGATATTTTTTATAATCTTAGATATTTTTTTATTATATTATTAGATATTTTTTATAATCTTAGATACTTAATCTTAGATATTTGTTTTTTATAATCTTAGATATTTTTATAATCTTGGATATTTGTTTTTTATAATCTTAGATATTTTTTATAATCTTAGATATTTATGGGAATCTTAGATATTTTTTTATTATATTATTAGATATTTTTTATAATCTTAGATACTCAATCTTAGATATTTGCTTTTTATAATCTTAGATCTTTTTATAATCTTAGATATTCTTGATAATCTTAGATATTTATGGGAATCTTAGATATTTTTTTATTATATTATTAGATATTTTTTATAATCTTAGATACTTAATCTTAGATATTTGTTTTTTATAATCTTAGATATTTTTATAATCTTAGATATTTTTTATAATCTTAGATATTTATGGGAATCTTAGATATTTTTTTATTATATTATTAGATATTTTTTATAATCTTAGATACTTAATCTTAGATATTTGTTTTTTATAATCTTAGATATTTTTATAATCTTAGATATTTTTATAATCTTAGATATTTTTTATAATCTTAGATATTTATGGGAATCTTAGATATTTTTTTATTATATTATTAGATATTTTTTATAATCTTAGATACTTAATCTTAGATATTTGTTTTTTATAATCTTAGATATTTTTATAATCTTAGATATTTTTTATAATCTTAGATATTTATGGGAATCTTAGATATTTTTTTATTATATTATTAGATATTTTTTATAATCTTAGATACTTAATCTTAGATATTTGTTTTTTATAATCTTAGATATTTTTATAATCTTAGATATTTTTTATAATCTTAGATATTTATGGGAATCTTAGATATTTTTTTATTATATTATTAGATATTTTTTATAATCTTAGATACTTAATCTTAGATATTTGTTTTTTATAATCTTAGATATTTTTATAATCTTAGATATTTTTATAATCTTAGATATTTTTTATAATCTTAGATATTTATGGGAATCTTAGATATTTTTTTATTATATTATTAGATATTTTTTATAATCTTAGATACTTAATCTTAGATATTTGTTTTTTATAATCTTAGATATTTTTATAATCTTAGATATTTTTTATAATCTTAGATATTTATGGGAATCTTAGATATTTTTTTATTATATTATTAGATATTTTTTATAATCTTAGATACTTAATCTTAGATATTTATTTTTTATAATCGTAGATATTTAATTTTTTATAATCTTAGATATTTTTATAATCTTAGAAATTTTTGATAATCTTAGATATTTATGGGAATCACGGATGTTAAAGATTTTAAAATGGCAATAGTTTTTATTTATAAGTTGTAAACAACCTTGATCTTGAAAACAAAATTTTCTTGCAATTAATTGTTTTATACTTTAGAAGTTGTAAGCAACCTTGACCTTGAAATGAAATGTTCTTCAAATTGAATTAGTTTATCCTTTTTTAACTTTCTTTTATAAAACTATGCAAATGAAGGGGATAGTGAGAAAAGTCAAATTTGCCATCGATAACCAAGAAGGATATTTATATAATATTCCCACATTTCTTATGTTTATCGAAATAAAAGGTATAAGTTGATGCATTTCCATGTTACTGGCTTATGACAATTTGAGAATTGTTCCCAAAATTTAATTAGTTTATCCTTTTTTAACTTTCTTTTGTAAAACTATGCAAATGAAGGGGATAGTGAGAAAAGTCAAATTTGCCATCGATAACCAAGAAGGATATTTATATAATATTCCCACATTTCTTATGTTTATCGAAATAAAAGATATAAGTTGATGCATTTCCATGTTACTGGCTTATGGCAATTTGAGAATTGTTCTCAAAATTAAATTAGTTTATCCTTTTTTAACTTTCTTTTGTAAAACTATGCAAATGAAGGGGATAGTGAGAAAAGTCAAATTTTCCATCGATAGCCAAGAAGGATATTTATATAATATTTCCACATTTCTTGAGTTTATCGAAATATAAGGTATAAGTTAATACATTTCCATATTACTAACTTATGACAATTTTTAAATTTTAGAGCAAGAGTAGTATGATTTTTTTTAAAAATATGCATGTTGCAATCTAATCATGATGCAGTATTATGGATTGAAGTAGCTCTATTTAGCGATAATACAAAATATACATGTACACTTTGAAATCTAACACATAAAGAAAACGAAAATATCCGTCTCTCTGTCGGTTCGTCATCCGAATTTAACTAGAACTTAGTGAATTTTAATAGAAATTATAAATAATACCGAATCAATTTAATTTTTGGTCCATCGTAATGTCTCGAACAAAATCCCCTTTACGTAGATAGGGGGAAGCGGCGAGATGTAGGAACAAGCGGGAGCCGGCCGAGGAACGAAGGAAGGGAGCACAGGTCGGCCCGCGTGAAATTTAAACTTAATTAAAGTGTTTTGTCTAATATAAGAGCAAACAATAAACGCATTCAAACACTACACTTACTAAAATCTAGACATATAGCATTCATTTGAATAAGACTTCAAATTATGAGGCTATTATAAGCCATTTCAAGATATATTGAGAAACGGAACGCTTCTTTACGCGCATCTCACAGACACCTGACCGGCCTCTTCTAATTCTAATATTGTTCCTCATCTTCAGGCGGGTCGTGGAACACCATTGTCCCAGGCAATTACGGCTACGGACCAAGTCCAGTCATCAAGCTACAGTCACGATGGCGAGCATAAATACGAAAAACCGTACCGGATGGCCAACGAAACGGATTTCTTGAGAGTTCACAGTGCCTATCCTGGGATGGTTACACACGGGTAGTTTATTTACTTCTACTTGAAAAAAAATCATTAAAAATATTTTAACGATTTTATATGAAATAAGGAAAATTGATACATTATATTAAATAAGGAAGATTGATACATTATATGAAATAAGGAAGATTGATACATTTATATGAAATAAGGAAGATTGATACATTATTCTTACTTCATTAGCACCAAATTACGTGTTGCAAAGGATCAATCCGTTTCTTCGGGTAACGTTTCTTATTGCACATTTATTTTAAATACTAACAAGCTGTTACCCGTTACTTTATCCATATAAAAATTAGTTTAAGATTGAGTTCGTTATAGAATATGTTATGTTTTGCAGTAATTAGAATCATATAACGAATGTTGATGATATTATGAAGAAATTGCTTACTAGCAGCGCCATCTAACGGCTTTTTTTATTATTCCTCAGTGGACTCTATGTTTTTTCGGTATAATTTAAATCCTATAAATAATACATATCCTACATATAATATTAATCCATATGTCACAACAGTACGTATTTAACAAGAATTGTTTCATTTCTTAAAGAATCAACACACAAACAAAATGTTTTATATTTATTATATTAGTGAAGATTATCTTACCATACGACTATATTTATTGATTTACAAAAAAAAATATTTTCTATTCTCAAGTTTGAACAGCTTATTAAATTTTGCATAGGTTTCTAAAACCAGAAGCCATACTTAAAATTCGTCAGATAAGTGGAAATTAGTGAGTTGCAGCTTTGGCACTAGGTCTATTAAATACCTTACTTATAACATTGTTGAAATTGATCACGATACATTTTTATCTCCATATTGCTTTCCCATATGAGGAGACCTATAAGACTACCAGAATTTTACTCTTGGTTAACTCTAGTTCCTAAAGCAATCTGGACTCTGAAAAGTGACATCTGAATATTATGTGGGATATATATTTACTCAGTCGGACTTAATAGTGTAAAAAATAAACCAAGCGCTTTCTAAACCGAAAATTTTATTCGATGAGGCCAAAGTACTTTTTAAATGTTTCATATAAAAACCATCATATATTAATTAATTTATGAACCAGATACTTTTTCTTTAAAGCCAAAATATTAACTTTTCAAAATCTAGTTAATATAGCAGCTATGAAACATTGGAACTAATAAGTAGACTAATGTACACAACAAAATTAAAGAATACATATGTAGAGATACATACATGTACATATATAGCCAACAATTTTCAGATTTCATCCTTTGTTTATATTTTAAGCATTACATGTGTAGCAAATTTTAAGTTTCAATTTATTCAAGATATCACCAACATATTTTGATGATCTTTCAGTCAGTGAATGAATAAGCTAGGAAATCGCAGATTTTTTAAATTAATTTAAAATTTAATGTACTTTGTACTCACATATCAATATTGCTGTTTCAAAATACAATGAGACTTTCAATATTAGTTGAAGCCAAATATGTCAAAATAGCTGAGGATTGTTTCGCCCAAAGGATGTAGGTATAGTTGGGAACCTGAAGATCCCCTACCCTGATCTAGTTTAATTTTGTCAGATTATGTAGATCCCATCGGGACCTCTTAATAGTGTAGTAAAATCATTAGCTATAACATAAAACACAAGCATCGTGTAAGAGCATTATAAAATATAACGATATTATTTCAAAGCCCAACCTACAAAGTTTTCTATTTTTCCTAGTTAAATCCACAACTGACCAATAATTGTTTTCGACAGGTTATTGCATTATCGACTAATAGAATTTAATAAAATCCTTTAATTTAAAAGTTTCATCAACCTTTATAATGTTTTTAACTTTTTAGTCTACTTTGTTTACTTCGTTTGATTTTATTACATTTATTCCACACATAACAGACATTTATTATGACTTTTTTACCTATTTGAAACCAATAAGCATAAGTCTATGGATTGGAATACAGAATTCAATGACATAATGTCTGATGGAGACCTGAATTAAAACCCGGAGATTCCCAAGTTTATCAGTTTAGGTAGGTAATAACCCTGCAGCATCAGAACTGTGGATTTAATCCAAAATTTGACCAAGTTTCTGCTTGATATCTACAATACTAACAAGAAGAGCAGAAATTCTTAACTCTTTTCATTTTAGCATAAGGGATATGTATCTGGAAGTTCAGGATTTATGGATAAAAGGATAAAATTATCATAATTTTTTATTGTCATGGGGACTGAACATGTACGCGTGCAAAGTTTCATGAATACAGTTTATGTGGAAGCAATTCACGAATCAGTCGATTCACCTGAAGAATGTTAAAAAATCTCCCCTAAAGTAAGTCCAACACAACTTATTATAAGGTTTAAATCAATCTTAAATATTTATGATTATTTTTACGTGTATTGTTATGTAACATTTATAGTTTTAGTATTGTAATATAACCCTATATGACTAAACTATTACTGAAACTAACTAATAGTTTAGTCATATAGGGTTACGTAACAATACTAAAACTATAAATTTGACACAGAAATTCACGTAAAAATAACCCTAAAATAAATTGTGTTAGACTTACTTTAGGGAATATTTTTTAACATTCTTCTTTTTAGGGAAGATTTTTTAACATTCTTCAGGTGAAGAATTAATATTATTTTGTTAGTGAATTCTGATGATATGCTTAAAAACTAGTAAAATAATTTATCACCATTTTCACTGAATTACATCCCATTGAATTGCGCTTTTCCGTTCTTGTAATGATTATTTTAAAAACAAATCTTAACATATTTAATGTTTGATGTCATTACTAATATAAAATTAGTTTTCTTAGTAGATGTATTATTATAATATTTTTTAATTTTTTTTTCTCAGAGATCAAAACGGAGGAAGTTTCTTTATCCAATCTCTATGCAAGTTTATCGGAGCTTCTGATCCAGACGACGATATCCTCTCTGTAATACCCTTGGTAATTCAAGATGTCTCTATCAATTATGAGCACCAAATATCTAATAATAACTCTGTTATCACTGTAGACAAACAAGTGCCTATTATGACAACGACTCTGAGCAGAAAACTCTGCTTCAACACTGGAAGAACAACATTAAGTTCGATTTTAGAGTTTTGCGATGATGTTGATTCGACTATTATGCACAAGAATGGGATTAATAATGAGACAAGTTCAGATATGGTTAAGAAAACGATGCGGAAGCAATTTAATGTCAAACAACGCATATTTCCGAATCGCTCACTATCAAACATAGCAGTGAGACATGAATACAATACGGACGATTTTAGAATGAGATACTTCGAATATGTAAGAGATATTTTAGATTATTTTGTGGAAATAAGTGAACCAGATAATCCCAACACTCAACAAGCTAGATCTCTCCTGGATATCGCAAAGACGATCGATTGTAGCTTATCGCTCTTCGAGACTAGAGAACAGACTTGCTTACAGATGGTGTTGTTCTTGGAGAAACACGATTTTGACGGGAAAGAGCACATGTTTTGCTACAAATATATGTGATACTATTAATTTTAATATTCATATTTCGTGTTTATTTACTTGATTTAAAATATTTCTAAAACAAGGAGCTTTAAAAAATTGTTAACACAGGGAAAATACATCTATTAATTACTCTTCTTGGCTTGCAAGTAATTTTCATCGTCTATTCTCTCTGTCACGCATTATTTTAATAAGCTTTGTTAGTTTTGAAACATTATTAATTGTTCTAGTTTTTATTTTAGATTTCGTTATCAAGTTGAATGAAAATGAAATTATTAAAATATAATATAAATGTTAATCAATTAATTTGTCGATGTATTTCTGATTATATATTCAAAGTTTCGATGAGATTATTACGTTCATTCATTAAGTTGTATGAATGAATCAAATAAACATACTTTTCACCTTCAAGCGATAACAGAATGGAAAAAAATATTACGGTCGTAAAAAAGCAAAGTCGAGATTGTAATAAAAATTTATTCTAAAAAAAAGTGTAAAAATACAAATATTAAAAATTTGTGATTGCTCGTGCGCATATGCGTAAACGTGAGTATGCGTGTGTGTGCGTACGTGTGCGTGAGAGAGAAAGCTTGCGTGCGTATACACTTAAAAGTGTGCGTGTGTGAGCGTAGGCGTGCAAATGAATTATTTTATATCTTCTCATTGCACTGTATATATACAATAAAAAAAATGCTAAAAATCTTGAAAAAATCATGTTTCACTTCACTAATTCATCATTTTAATCCCTCGACATATTGTTTCATTTAAGCTTCAGCCTTTTTTCTTTCCTACTACATAAATGTTCTTATGATATTTTGTGATCCAACTTGTGACTAATTGCTACTTTTTTAAATATTTCTTGTAAACTATTATTAATTTATTTCCTAATTCTGCCTGTAAAAAAAAATAAAATAAACATAAGTAGTATAACAAAACCAGTAACATTTTAAGTTAGAGAATACTACTAAATAAACATGTACCTAAATAACTGCAAATCTGAAAACACGTATGGAACAAAAAAGTAATGTTTAAATTATAAAGTTATTATATTATAACGGTGGTTAACAAATTTGGAAATTAAACTAGAGTAAAAAAAATGATCTAACATAATTTTATTTAAATGAAATATGATATGACAGATCCAATTTCATATTTCTCCCATTTTTTTTTACTATCATCATCATCATATATATTAATACGCTAAGGTTAAAATGTTACTCTCCCTTTTTAAAAAAAACCTCACAACTAATCCACATAAATTATATATCATTTTATGGATAATTGCTTGCTCTACCGGCATCCACAACTAAAAAATTTATTATTGCTATTGTTTTTGCAAATTAATTAATTATTAAAATTATATACACAAAACAGCAATGCTGCCATCTAACAGCTCAACGTCAATATGATTGACGGTCGGTAAAATTTTTGTTTAATTTCAAATCCACTCACGTATAAATAAAGTGGCGCTTTAGCTCAATGCTTTTGATACTTGCGCCTCTATATGTCAATTTTAGTAAAATATTTGTTTGATCTGTCGTCTGAGCTTCATAATGGAATAAAAACGTAATAAGCAGTGTGCAAAATTAGAAATGAATTGAATACCTGCAATCAATTTTGATTTATTAAATTGAGTTGAATAATTTATAATGCGAAGACTTCGCACGGGTCACGCTAGTTTTTTAATATTACTTTATCACCACAGTTAGCAGAAATGATCACCACAGTTAGCTTACATAGGTCGTCTGGTAAATCGATATATCAAGCCGGGTTATATGGATTCCTGGGTACAAGATAAGAAGAAGTATTAATGTCTTTAAATGTTTTTTTTCTTACTTTGTCCATTCCCGAAATATACTATTCAAACCTCACCGCAAGGGTTAAGTGCCCGATAGTGCACACACACCGTGTGTCATACCTCATCATCAAAGCGACGGAGCGAATACTTTATTCGACCTCAAATATACGAGTAAAATTTCGCAAAAAATCTATTATTCTAGCAATTCGGAGTTTCCTTTAATCTGTTTTCGTGGACTTTGTTTATAATATTTTATTATTCTCTGGAACATTGTAATGAATATGCATAATACAATTTTATTATACAATTAATGATCTTTGATGAAATGCGTTTCATTTTATTTTTAAGCAAGTCCTGTATTAGTTAACTACATTAATATTCAGCTCTCAGATAAATTAAAATTATTCATCACGCCTAAATATATTAATCTGTGAGACTTAATAGATTTTAGCTTTCTAAATTTATGAGATATTTCCAAAAGTCGAATAGCTCCTACGTTGTTAGAGAGTAATTTTTCATGTTTAATAGCATATTCTTGGATAACTTAGTTAATCCGTTTTATGTCTAAGTCACTGAAAATTTATTAATTGTTTACACAATTATATGACCTAATAATGTCACTCAAGAATTTGACGTCATAGGTTTAAATTACAATTAGATTACTTAGCGCAAGCCTAAGCTGAATACCGTACATTCAAATTCATCTGTCAATGAACAAGAAAGCAGTGGCTTGCAGTAGTGGTTAAGCTGGGGATGATATCCAGTCAACTCTTTCTTTATAGTTTCGAAATTACCCTTTTAACTTAATCTCGGAATCAGAATTGAACTTTTTATACTTCATTTATTCTCTATATCTAGATCAAAATCTCAATTTTGTATTTAGTGTTTGTTTTTAATCAGAATATACAAATAATTGTAGAATTACTTATATTTTGATACTGTAAGTAAAGATATACGAAAATAGTTTACTTCCTGCTAATATCATCTGAAAAATAAGCATGGTAAAATACATGAATGCACAAGAACTAAAAAAATTTGCACTTCAATAGCAAAGAGACACTTGAATCAGCAAACACGAACATATGAGGTCAAAAGCTTTTGCAAACTTTCAGAGGAACGATGAACAAAGTGCAGTGAAAATGCACTCGCGAAATGCAATTTTGTCACGCGAAGGCTGCAGCATGCTGCATGCTACATCTGCAGCGCGTTGAGTGTCCTCACTTCAGTTTAAAGTTTCAAAGTCTTCATCCAACTACGCTCAGTGATTTTACGTCATTTGGACGGTTGCTGCTTGCGCAACGAAAGTGGCGTTTTAGTTAATTATTTAAGGATGATAATGACAAAACCAGCTCGAGTGAAAGCTGAACCTCTTATGAAAAGTATTTCTATCAACAAGTTTATCGCCTTATTTAGACTACTTGCTGCTAAAATATTGTAAGCAAACTTGTGTGTACTAGTAAAGTGCGTAATAACAGCACATCATGCGCAGGCAACTTTAGGGTATACAGCTATTTCTTTCTTATTTTCAACTTGAATTTGTTTCACTAAAGTTGGCATTTTTTTATCGACACTTCTTTTTAATGTCTTCAAACAAGTGTGTGAACATGTGAGATCATATAAAATATGTCCTAAAAAGAAATTCCAAAACTAAGTTTAAATCTTGTAATATGAATTTTTGTCGTAAACATTCAAATTTTGTCAAAGTTCCGTATTACGAAAAAAAAGGTATGATGAGTCGGACACCGACTAAATTAGGTTCATTAAAAAAACTGTTCCTTTTTTTTCTTTTTGCTATTGTACATTACATTCATATCAAAACCTAGAAGCTTTATTCGACATAAAAATAATATCAACAGAATTTTCATACACTTACAGACATCACGTGACTATATTTTTTATGAAAATTACATTTTTTATGAACTACACTGAAGCTACATTTATTATAAAAATGATTTGCTATGTATAATTTGTTAGGGAAACTATTTGTTTGGAAATACATTTGTTATACAAACAATTGTTATGACATTTCTTATAAAACTACATTTGTTGTGAACTACACTGAAACTAAATTTATTATAAAAAATATTTGCTATGAATCATTTGTTAAGGAAACTATTTGTTTGGAGCTATATTTGTAATAAAAATATTTTTATGAAATTTCTTATGAAAACTACATTTGTTGTGAACTACACTGAAACTAAATTTATTATAAAAAATATTTGCTATGAATCATTTGTTAAGGAAACTATTTGTTTGGAGCTATATTTGTAATAAAAATATTTTTATGAAATTTCCTATGAAAACTACATTTGTTATGAACAACACTGAAACTACATTTATTATAAAAATTATTTGCTATGAATAATTTGTTAAGGAAACTATTTGTTTGGAACTACATTTGTTATACAAACAACTGTTATGACATTTCTTATGAACACTACATTTGTTATGAATTACACTGAAACTACAATTATTATACAAATTATTTTTATGCACATAAAACATTTGTTATGACCACACTAATTATGAAAACTACATTTTTTGTGCACCTACCCCAAAACTAAGGGAGACAAAAAGTATACTTTCATCTTAAAGAAAGTTTAGAAATATATCATCACCAAATATAGCGTTTTTATCATATTTACACTTTTCTTTATTCCTGTTTAAAACTTACTCTGACTGCAACTTTCTTCCCATGGGTCTTTAGAAAATAATATTAAGCTAACTTAATGATTAATGGATATAGCGTCATCTGTTATAACAATCAAAATATACTTTTTAAGTATGTGTGATTTGTATTGAAACGTTAATCGATTACAATGAAATATAGTTTATATTAACCCAGATCCAACACAAACCACAACTGAAAACTTGAGGAAATTTCTTTAGCTACTCTTGCGTGATATGTGAACAAATAAATAAACTTATATGGAAACAGACAAAAATAACTTCCGTTATTTTTTTATGTTACCCTAACCCCTTTCTACGTAAATATGTTCAGTATATTACATTCAGTATATAGTAATATTTTTAAAATCGAACATGCGAATAAAATATTAAGCAAATATATATTTTAATTAAGTAACAGGCTTATGTATATAAGCAAGTCTTTCTTTGTGACCTGTGCTGCTTGTACTGGACAACCAATTTAAATTATTTAAAAGAAGCAGATTAAAAAATAATTTTAAAATCGAGCACGTGAAGAAAACGAAAAGGAGATATATTTTAATAAAATAACAAGCTTGTGTATATGAGGCATTTTTTTCTTTATAACGTATGCTGCTTATCCTAGACAACCAATTAAAGTCATTTAAAGGATGCAGACTGTAAAATAGTTTTAAAACCACCATGGAAAAAAATATTAAGCGGATATTTTTTTTTTAAATTACGGGTTTGCGTATATAAAGCAGTCTTCTTAACGACAGGTGCTGTTCGTCGTAGAAAACCATCTAAAGTTATTTAAAGGAAGGTAACTCTAAAGTAGTTTTAAAATTGAAGACTCAAAAAAATTATAATCTATCTTCGTAATAAAATGTTGATATGTCAGAAGATTCAGCAAAGAATTTTAAACTACTTGTATGGTTGATGATGCCAGTTAGTATATAATACATAGAGGTGTCGAAATTCTGACACGATTAAGAATTATTCACAAAAAAATTGTTATATTATTAATTGTTAAAAAGAGTTTTAAAATCAAACTTATTTTAGATGCCAGTATTTATAGTAATACTTTGTTCCATGTAATATGATATAAATGAATAAAGATCGTGCCACAAAAATATGCATCAGAAATAACGTGACAGAAACGTAAGTATATTCTGGTGCAGAAGTTGCAAAAATTGCAACCGACAAGTTTTATATAATGAAATTAACTGAGTATTTGACTAATTTTCTTTTTACGTCATAAATTATAATTTCAACATACAAGCTGAAGAGTGGAAAAATTTCTAATAAATTTTACTAAAATGTATTGAGTTTTAAGTTTAAATTTAATGTTAAACGAGGAAGGCAATACAGCGTTGTGACATCATTTTTAATAATGCACGTTATGTTCTATAAGAGAGAATGAGACAGTGATATACCAAGCTCTCAATGTGCATGTATTGAAGAAAATTAGAAATACATAGAAAAAAAATAGCTGGAGATGCATGTATTGAAGAAAGTCAGAGATGCATAGAATTGAAGAAAGCTAGAGATGCATAAAATCGAAATAAAATAGCTAGAGGTGCATATATTGAAGAAAGTTAGAGATGCATAGAATTGAAGAAAGTTAGAGATGCACAAAATCGAAATAAAATAGCTAGAGATGCATGCATTGAAAAAAGTTAGAAATATATACAATTGAAGAAAGCTAGGGATGCATAGAATCTAAATAAAATAGCTAGAGATGCATAGAATTGAAGAAAGCTAGAGATGCATAGAATCGAAAAAATGATATGGAAGGGAAGAAGCCTATATCATACAAGAGGTAGGTAATCTATATATTAGAGCCCAGGCTTATTTCCTTTCATACTTTTTTTCATATCCGTCGAGGTAAGTTCCATTTGTTACAATTGCATAATTTTTTCTAGCGAAGCGCTATTATTCGGCATTATTTACAAAATGTGAGACACTAATTCTTTAAAATGTTTATTTTATTTCTATTAAAATGTTTATTTTTATGTGGTAATTATAATTTATTATTACGAAATTTTGATATCTTATTTCTTTTTATTTCAACTGGAAATTTGGCTTAATAATGAAGAATGCTAACCTTCATATAATGCAATTGCATATGTCTTTCCACAAAAAATTATCATTCAAACACATTTATATGGAAAATTTGGGGGTGCCAATAAAATATTCAAGTGTCCTTTTTTATTTGATTAATTGTGTGGGATATTGAAAGAGCAAGTTACGAGCCTTACCAAGCTTCTGCTTCCAAAAGTTTAATTAAGAAAATTTTTATTATTTGAAAAATTATGTAACTTTTCCACCTTTTCTACTCAACGATCGCTAAAATTCAAATTATGAAAAAACAGTGTTTCTGAAAGTTTAATTATTAATAAAAAAATTAAAAGACTAAAATATTTTATACCCCAAATTATTTTCATATAACTAAAAAGGGAAAAAAAGAAAAGGTCATCTTATCTTCTCAAATCAAGGTTCTATTGCTAACGTAGCTTTTTGAATTAATATAGTTTTTTTGGTTTCCAATACGACTAACCACTTCACCCAGTATCAACCGCCATCATGTATGTTTCGAAGCTTACTATCTACGAAACACTTTTTCATATGCTTTAAAAGCTAGTGATCCAAGTAGCATAGATCCGAAAAAATCTTAGAAGCAGAAGTTTGATTGCTATCTATGTGTGCTAAACAAATGAAAAATAATTTAATTTGCCCCGGATAATATTAATTTGTGACGTCAATCAACACAATGATGGAAAAATATCAAATTTGTTTGAAAATTACTGAGTTTATTACTTTAAAGACCTGGCTGTCGAGAAATTAAATGGAATTGCAAGTGGTTAAAGATAAAAAAATAATTTAAGACAGTCAGAAAAAGTATAATTAAGGAAGCTGTAAAAGTTTCTGTTCGTAAGTTTGTATTAATGTATAAGAATAAAAATATAAAACCTGATACGTCGATTCATTCTATCGGTTTAATGAATATTTACATATTTGAATTAAAGAAAAAGAATATTCATTTATTTTTATTTACTGAAGGTACTAGAAAAAAATTTACAAGTCTGAATAGTAAACACTTTTTAGGTTCCTATTTTTTTCTGTTAAAAACAAATATCTTATCTCTTTAAGAATTATCAACTTACTCTTTTAATGTATTTGTCCAACAATATATTATAAAATACAACTTCAAGTATTATATTACTTGTAAATAATGATATAAAAATATTTCTCATATTATGAGTGTTCTTATTTTTATACAAATTTGATCCTTTAAAATGCTACGAGTGGTAATAAAAAAACATTTATTCATACTGAAAATGAATAGTGAACTTCCCAAGCCTTGTTAAAGAGAAAATAATTTATCTGTTTTTGAACAATATGAATAGAATGGTTGACTACACTTAAATTTTTACCTTTTTTCATACGATATAACTTAATTAAAAATTAATATTGAACAAAAATTGCAAAAAATAATTAGCAAATAAGTGAGTTATAGGTTATAAATTCAAAGGTTCGGAAAGAACTCATTATATCACTGTCTCATTCTTTTTTATAGAACATAACGTGCATTATTAAAAATGACGTCACAACACTGTAATGCTTTCCTCGTCTAAATATTAAATTTAAACTTGAAACTAAATACATTTTTCAGATTAGTGAAAATTGTTCCACTCCTCATCCTTGAATGTTGAAATTATAATTTATGACATAAAAAGAAAATTAGTCAAATGCTCGATTAATTTCATTATATAAACTGGCTGCAACTTTTCCTGGTTTGTTTTTCATATTCACCTGTGTATACTTACGTTTCCGCAATGTTATTTCTGACGCATATTTTTGTGGCACGATGTTTATTTCTTTATATCATATTACATGGAACAAAGTATTACTATAAACACTGGTATTTAAAATAAAGTTTTAGATTTTAAAACTCTTTTTAACAATTCATATTATAACAATGTTTTTGCGAATAATTCTTAATCGTGTCAGAATTTCGACACCTCTATATATTATGTATTAACTTACATCATCTACCAAACGAGTAGTTTAAAATTCATTGCTAAATCTTTATCCATATCATAATTTTATTATGAAGATAAAATATAATTTTTTGAGTGCTCAATTTTAAAACTACTTTAGAGTCTGCATCCCTTAAATATCTTTAATTGGTTATCTAGAGCAAGCAACACATGTTGCCGATAAGATTACTGTATATATACGAAACCGTTATTTTATTAATATTGTCTTCCGTGATCGGTTTTAAAACTATTTTACGGCCTGCATAAAGTCATTTAAAACTTTAATTGGTTGTCTAGGATAAGCAGCACACGTTACAAGAAAATGCCTTATATACACAAGGCTATTATTTTATTAAAAATATATTTCCTTTCTGTTTTCTTCACGTGCTCGATTTTAAAACTATTTTGCAATCTGCTTCCTTTAAATATTTTAAATTGGTTGTCCAGTACAAGCAGTACACGTTACAAAGGAAGACTTCCTTATATACATAAGCCTGTTACTTTATTAAAAATAGATGTGCTTTTCATTTCCTTCGCGTGCTCGATTTTAAAAATATTTACAATCCGCATCTATTAAATAACTTTAATTGATTGTCTAGGATGACTAGCATATGTTACCAAGAAATACTGATTTATATACACAAGCTTGTTAAATGTGAGACTTCTTTAAAATAGACGCAAATGTTTGTGGGTTCAATTCTCTGAAAATAAAGTTTGGCGTAAAAAATAAAAGAAAAACAGTTCACAAAGAAAACATAGTTTTCAATCAAGAATGAAAATTTTTAATTAAATTTTACACCCCTTTTGTATTTAATTTCAAAATCTAATAGTACTTTAGTTTTCCATATATGTACCTAAACATTCCGACATGCTTAATATGTGTTATGCCAATAATGTGTTCTCAAATCAATAATAAAAATTAACATGATTTTATTCAAAGAATTGAACATGGGGTAGGTGGGCGGGTGCACGGCTCGATGTAATCGTCCAAATGTTAGCAGTTGAAATTCAGAATCTCAGAAAATGTTGTCATAAGTGGTACATTGACTTAATATTCACACTATGGAGTGTACCTTTAGTGAAAAAAACGGTGTTTGCTTCGCGGAAAAGAACATTTAAAGTTGAGTTATTTATTGTTATTTATTGTTATGGTTGTTTATTTTAATACATATTACGGCAGATTAAGTGTTTATTCGGGAACGAAATTAAATAATATTTCAGTAAATAATTGCTGTTGCATCGGCTGAGTTACTTGAATTATTTTAAAATGCTATGGGAGTATATACCTCAGAATTTGATATTAATTTCGACTTTTTATACTTCTGGACATTCCTGCGAAAAAGTGTCTTGATAGACAGATAAACAGACAAACGGACAACAAAGTTCTGAATTACGAAACCCTTGAATGACTTTAGGTCCACATTTGTAGGAGAAATATCATTGTCCTTTAGATAAATTATTAAATGCGGCAGCCAATTTATCATATGCAAAAATAGAAAGGATCCCCGTAAAATTTCATTAAATTTTAATACAAATAATGGAGGTACCTGGCTGTCATTTACTGACATGTTATTTTAATTTATTCCTAAAAAAATCTCTAAAAATCTGTTAATTCAGAATCTGAAACTTTCTTAAACCGAGGCGATAAAATCTGTCAGTGACCATATTTTACAATTTCAGAAATATGTAAAAAGAGGCAAGTCACACAGAAAAAAACACAAATTAACGGCTAATTCTCATAAATAAATGGTTTATGCTTGTAGATTTAAAACAAAATTGGATTCAAAAATTCGTTACCAATATAAAGATATTCGTAAGGTATCACGAAGTGGCCACCATAAAATTCAAGATATGAATTATAGATATTGGTTAATTAGGTACACATACATAACACACTTGAATTTCATTTCATACACTGAGGGTACTTTAAAGAGAAAATAAAACTGTACTTCTGTTACAGCCGTTTTTCTCGGATGTTGTGCCGTTTTTCCGTTTTAATGAAGATTTTCGAAATTTACAGTTCAAAACTGAAGAATATTCGTATGGAAATTTTGAAAAAGACACAAAATTTTCAATTTATTTTAAATCTCATGTATCTTATGAGGTATCGAATGAAAAAGTTAACGATTCCACAACCATTTATTCTAGAATTTTATATAATATAGTTCTAAAAATGTTAATAAAATATCCACAATTTTTTACTACTTAATGCGGAAACTTGAAATTTGGCACAATAATAAAGCAAATTGATCAACGTATATCTCAAAACTTAACATTAAAAAATATTGGTATCGAGATTTTAGAGAGTGTAAAATAAAGCACTAAATATGCTTTTATATCATGTGAGATATCAGTCGAAAGAGAGACCCACAAAAATTTTAAAACTAGTTTTCTTAGAATAGTATGTAAAATAATTTTAGAGATATTGCTAAAATGTCCAGAGTATATTATCTCTGAAAGAGAAAAAAAAAAACACTATCATAATCTTACCTGAAAAAAAGCAATGATTCTCTATCTCATAGCCTCCCAGTTTATAAATATTAATGTGGAATTTCATAATATAAAGGAATATAACGTCCAGTATATTTTTCACAACTGTAAAAATGTCAAAATGTTTAAAAAGTTCCTGACAAGTTTACGCCTGTGAAAAGTATACTGAGGTTATATTTATTTATATGATGAAAAGTACATTAATATTTATAAACCATTTGATAAAAATATTTTGCAGCCTTAAATATTTATACGCGTATTAATGTCTGCTAAACACTTGGTGGCGTATTATACTATCATACTATTTAAGTTTTTTTTTAAGAAAATGGAATTACGGCTGCATTTTTCATCTCACTGTCCTCTTCTGCATCAAAGTAAAGCCATTATTATTAAATGAACAAAAGTCACCTTTCATTTTAATTGCGCAAGTAATAGATTTAGTGAACGCAGCCGGATGTAGGCTTTTAATTTTTTTACTGCAACAAGTGCACTCGACCGCCCGCAGCATGCTGCAGCTGCCGAGTGATAAAATTGCATTTCGCGATGTATTGTCATGACACATTTTTCCTGGCTTGTCGGAAAGTTTGCAAACGCTTTTGGCCTCGTTAGTTGTACAAATTAACAATAGTATTTCACTTTGAGGGGCTTACATATTAAAATTGTATTATTGTATTATCTTAACTCGTATATAGCTGAACTTGAACGTGGAGAAACATTATCGGGTTAACTATAAAATTAATACATGTAACATCATTTATTATAATAAACATAAAAATTAAAATTTTCAAACAAGTGCGCTTTGTCAATATAATTTGTCATATATTCTTTTTACTTAAAACGTTGTGATTAAATTTAATCTGCAGACACAACATTATCCACCATTGAAAATATCATAGAAATAAACTATTTATGCGTGATGCGTGTAGAAATTAACACATTCACATTTAAAGAGCATTTAGTGTGTAGGCCTTTATTTCGCTTCTAGTGTAAATAAATTATTAGCACAGCGGAAAAGCGTTGAACTCTGCGATCAAAAGTACGGCATTCGAATTTTGGAAAAAAATTGTTCGAAATAATTTTTCGAAAAATCCGTAATATACTATTAATACACGGTGCCACCTTTGACTGTAAGGGGTTGCTTTTTTGGATTCGATACCTCAAAAGGAACAAAGGACCCGTCATGAAGTCACTCAGGTGTCGGTCTGTCTGTTCGTTACCGCCGTTTCCCCAAAGACCGCTGGATGTAGAAACTTGAAATTTGGTATAATAATAAAATATTTAACCCGTATATATCCCCTCAAATTCGAAAGTATTAGTTCAGAAATTTCAGGAAAAGTTTCAAGGCTTTACAAACCTTTTCTCAGGATTTTGATATCACGTCTTTAGAGAAAAAAATGTGGTAGGTAATATATTTACTCCTTTCTATTTCCACAACAGATTTTTACGAAAACCGTGGAAAGTAGAAACTTAGTATGGTAATACATATTTTTGATATACAAATTTTGCGACGGCTAACATTTTAAAAACGTTCATACGTCAATTAAGGATGGATAAATAGGGAACTTAATTTTTTTAAATTTAATGTATAACTTGGGATATTATTTCAAAAGGCTTGTTAGGAGAAATACAAAAGTATTTTCTTCATAATTTTAACGTGCATATTTTAAAAGATGTTCCAAAATGTATGGATTTTATATTTTCGAAACTACTAATCCAAAAATAATAAAAAAAACAAACAGCGCTATTTAAATCTGACTAGGATATTACAGGAAAACTTGAAATATCTACTTATTCATTTTCATGCATAGTACATATGGCGAAATTATTAATACATAAGCAATTTCAAAAAATATAAAAGTATAATTGATACAAACTACTGACATGATTTCGGATGGGAAAGACAGGAAAGGACAAAGGCACAAAGGAAACGGATTCAGGAGAGACAGGATTTTTTCACTCTTTTTCACTGATTAGAAATTATTTTCTGCTTGGACAGTGAAGGATTTTTCGTAAGAAGTAGAAGTATATTTAAGAATAAGTAGGGTGAGTGAACTTTCAGATCGTAATCCAAGGCCGTGAGTAGAAAAATCTTTAAATTTGCCAGTAAGATAATTCGGGCTCCGAGAATTTTTTAAAATATTAAAAAGAATTGTAAGTGCGTGAAGTTAGCGTCGATTACGGATCTTCAGCCATTTGAGGAGTGACCTGTATTCAGAAATATGATCATATTTTCTGAGATCAAAGATGTACCGGATGTATCAATTTTGAAGACGTTCCAACTTGAACAAATATTCTTCATTAAAATCGGGATAGCACACGTCTCCATAATCAATTAATTGTAATAGGAGTGTTTGACAAAGGTAAATTTTCGTTTTATGCCCAATACTTGACACTTGGTAAAGATATAACGGGTAATATATTTAGATTGTAAAAAATTAATGTTTATAAATAGTTTAATCGAAATATTGCATACCTTTAAATATTTACAAGTGCCTAAGTATGTATGGAACCATCGTATTGTTTAACAGGTTTTTTAGCCCTAAATTTGATAATAAACAAAGTTTTTCCGCCTAAAAAAAAACGATTTTCGCATTGGAAGAGTTTGTGTATTTGAATTATGCTTTCAAAATAAAAAGTACCTTAGGTTTCCTTAATTAAAAACGTTTATAAACAAAAAATATACATATTGAAAATTCATAATTTTACTTGTTGATGCGGGCTGCATCGATGTAAGTTACAGACGCATTTTAAATCTGAAATAAAAGTTATTTATTGAAACTAAAAAAAACCGTTTCGCAACACCGGCGTAGGAATCTTTCATTAACCGAACGCTAAGTGAGAATTAATTTTATTCATAGCGAAGTCATATTACGATAAGGTTTAAGATTGCTTCATTAGTTTCGGGTTCCTCGCCCTACCTTACAGATGAAATTTAATAAAGATTATCCTGTCACTCTTATCGAGGTCAACCCCTGTCCGGGCGGGGATTGATTAACTTATCTCTGTTTAGGAAGTTCCTAGCGTTTAATTATTGTTAAGGAGAAGTTTAATGAACTATCTTTGGATACTATCTTTAACTAATGCGTGACAGTTTATTATATATTTAATAACGATAGACTGTATTATGGTTTATATAAATACAATATTATTAGATAAGTTGACAACCATGTATAAGTACCATGTATTACGGTATTAACTAAATTCTTAAACGTGATGACGTATTGACACAATAATTTGTGAATGAATTGACTTAATTCGTTATCGGTGGATGTTTCACGTTATTTTCATGTACAATAACTCATTGAAATATTAACTTAATATTCGAAATGTTTCAACCGTTTTAAGGGTTCTATATATCAAAAAGAAAAACGGTCATTCGTGTATCGGTAGGTTACAGCCTTTTTTCTCAGTAACCGCTTGACGTGGGAACTCGATATAGTCACAATAATAAAGTATATTAACCTGCTCATATCTCAATAGATGACACACAAATATATTCATACTTGCATCTCAATGGATGACACACAAAAATATTCATACTCGTATCTCAATAATATTCATGACGCACAAAAATATTCATACTCGTATTTCAATATATTTAACATCATACTCGTATCTCAATAGATGACATACAAAAATATTCATACTCATATTTCAATTGATGATACACAAAAATATTCAAACTCGTATCTCAATTGATGATACACAAAAATATTCAGACTCGCATCTCAATAGATGACAAACAAAAATATTCATACTCGCATTTCAATGGATGACACACAAAGGTATTCATACTCGTATATCAATAGATGACACAAACATATTCATACTCGTATTTCAATACATTTGACACAAAAATATGCATACTCGTATCTCAATGGATGACACACAAAAATATTCATACTCGTATCTCAATAGATGACACACAAAAATATTCATACTCTCATCTCAATGATATTTCACTAGATGACTCACAAAAATATTCATACTCGCATCTCAGATATACACAAAAAGATATTCATACTCGTATCTCAATAGATGAGACACAAAAATATTCAAACACATATCTCAATAGATGACACACAAAAATATTCATACTCATATCTCAATATATGGCACACAAAAATATTCATACTCGTATCGTAATAGATGACACATAAAAATATTAACACTTATATCTCAATAGATGATACATAAAAATATTCATATGGAAATATTAAGGGTTGGGATTGGGATAAATAAATTTAAAATAAATTTTAAAATCCCATATTTGGTATGCATATTAACTAAAAGTGCTATAAGAATCTAAATAAATTAGGGGTGATGTTCTAAATAATTTTTTTTGTAATTATATAGGTAGTATATTTTCAAATAAATATTGAAAATATGCAAAAAAATTCATACAAACACCTTATTTTCGATATTACGAAACTAAAATTTTAAAAAAATAGGTGTTTTCGATATCTAAGCAAGGATTGTAGGAAAATGAAAACGATGAACCCGAAAAAATTCAGATTTTGTGTTATATATGTCTATATAATATATTCCCCTGCTTAATTATAATAAATAATATTAATTATTTATTGTATTAGAAAATTCATATTAGTTATAACGTATGAAAAATAAAATAAATTCACTTCAAACCGAATACAAGAGCCAGACACGCAATTTGACATTTCGTCTGCTTAGATTTTAATGTCCTAACACAATTTATTTGAAAAGTTAATCTTAATTATTAACAGTGATGTCCAATGGTAATTATCCGTATTGGGAAAAAAATCCCACGACTTCTTTTATAAATAAAAGTGTTCTCAAAAAAATGGAGGTACTAAATAATTCATTGAGGAGGGACAGGCTCTAATCTCAACGGAAGACACAACACACGAAGAAGGACAGAATGGAAGTATAGCTAACCAGCTATACTTCCATTCCATTAATCCATTAACCGCATTGATATTCCCCATACATTATAGCCGTAATCTTGAATAATTATTTCATATTTTTTTAATTGACCTATATTATATAACTTTCCACCTAGATAAAATATACAATACATCAAATTAAATTGATAAAAATGAACGATTCAAAGTGTTTTTTGGTTATTTTTCAATTCAGTACTTCAGAAAATATTTTGATCATAATTGTATTTTATAAATGTTTAAATATGTTGAAATTATCAAAGAATGTAACTACCGAAATGACGTTTGGTCTTTCTTTTGGATACGCAAAGTTCAATGCTTATGTACCAATTTTACACTGAAACAAAATGTATTATCAAAGGCGCATGTCAGAAGTGGAATGCTATAAATGAAATTTATTAGGTTCCGTCCTCATGGTGCAAGAAAAATGTACTTCAAAAATAGTACTATAAAACTGAAGATACAATTGAGGCATCATAAGAATATAATATAATAACGAAATGGAATTACGGAACAATAATTCAAAAAATTCAAAGTTCAACACAATCATGCCACAAGAGGGACAAGAGTTTTGCGTGGTGTTTATAATGCTAGATAAATAATAAAAATAACAAGAAAGAGGCGGAAACAACCGAGGGTACGGGGAGACTACCACCCGTTGATAGTATGTCGGGACACTTGGACGCGTTGTTGTCGCCAGTTCACTTCTGTTTATTTTTTCATGAAGTTTCGCTTCAATAAAACTTGCTTTTATTTATATTTGTCATCCTTATACAGTCTCTTAACCACAATTAAAATATACAGCTTTCTATGCAAAGTATAATAAAGCCTCTATTAAGTGTAATTTCAGTTTTTTATCATAATTATTCTTGCATAGTTTTTCAACGTAAAAGTTTCCATGTAATGCATTTTTAGACGAAATCTTTAATTTCCTTTTAGCTACATATGTGAGTTATTAATCAAATGAATACTTGTAGTGTACAGAAATAGGACACTACAAACATTCATCATCTTTTTGTTATTTAGATTAGCTGAAAAAAACAATTGGGTGGTTATTGCACGTTATTATATATACATTTTTCCTCTACCCAGATTTTGTACAACAAAAACTGCGGTAAATTGTGTTTTGAACACATGATTATAAAAAATATTAGTTTTAGTTTCGTTTAGTTTCTTTTGTTATTATAGTGTGCTTTTGTCTTCTGATTTTTATCTATAAGTTTACATTTCAGTAGTCTTTAATTCTTTATTGTCACAAATAGGTTAGATGTAACGTATCGATGACGTGTTTGAAAAAAATTAATTAATACATAATCCGACCTTTTTCCACAGTTTAGGCAGTATTCCCAGATTTCTTTTATATTTTTTATCATTGTTCTGCCTCTACAAATTGTAGTGTGATGATATATGCTATCATTTTCCTGAAGGTATGGGCTTCCTCTATAAACAAAATTAAAAATTGGCTATATGGTTTCAGAGAAAAAGCAAACAAACCAACTTTTCCGTTAAGATACTGTATGTTTTGTACATCTTTGTTTCAAATTGGACAAGTAAATTTTGCTTTAACAAGTTTAAAAACCTTTAACAGCAAATGAGAGCCTATGTACTTCCCAAACTTCTGAACAAATCTATTAAACAAACAAGTTTACTGATTTTTTCCCAAAAGCGCATAAATAATTGGAGCGGTCAGGTGAGTGACACGTGAAAAAAGATATTCGCGAGGAGGATAAATTATCTGTTTATTTTCGATAAGAAAAAAGGTCTCACTGCAAATATTTAATTAATTAACGTTACAATCTAAATGAGCAGATTGAGAAATAATATATTGTAGAAGGTATGGAATCAAATGTAATCTAAATGCTTCTAGTGACGAAAATTTACAATTTTGTTTTCGTTTGGTCTCTTAAAACAATAAACAATATACAGTCGACTGACCAAAATATAATCTGTAAATACAGTAAGAAAATAAAATTCTTTCATTAAAATGTTTATCTCTTCTTTTTTATACTCACTATAGTTGAAATTCATCTATAGTATTCAAAACCACATAAGTACATAAATTTTACAAGCTCATTCACAATTGTCCAAACTTTTCTTCTTTTGCCACCAGATTCCTAAAGAAGCAAACTCAATTTCTTTTTATAACTAAATTACCTATGGTTTTTTAAAATTCCGTATTCGTTTTTGTAACCTTCATTCCTTATCAACGTTTTCTAATTTTTCTCTATACAAGCATGATATATTAGTGTTAATAAATGTTAGAAATTCGTATCATCTGACTTAAGTGGGTATTATTTTCGTTTGTTTACCACATTCAGTTTTATCATGGCAGGAAAGTTTTTTCTAAGAACTTTTACTGATTTACATTATTCGGAATGTTACCTTGTATTGAACAGGAATATATTTTTCTTAGGTGATAAATTTTGAAGTATGCTGTAGTTGTTGTAACCGTAAAGCATGGTGCTAAAGTTTTATCGGAAACGAAGGAACTATATTTATTTAAGTGTCATGTCAACAATATGACGTAGAAAATTTGTACATTGTGCAGAATGAACAGACTTTAGCAGATAAAATGTTTTTTGTTTTTCTCTTTTACCCACAAAATTTAAGTTTTGTGTAGACCAATCTTTGAAAAACCTTTTAGAAACATAACTTTTTTTATGTTTTTTATAAAAGCCCAATAAAAATGTAATCTGCTTTTTGATATATATAAAAGTTCCTCTATATTTTTCTTTTTGAGATTTATAAATGGGTAAGCCCATTTTTTTATAATATTTTTACTTTATTAAACATTTTTATACCACCTTTTCTATTGAACAATTTTTTATGGGACTTAACAAAAAAATACAAACATGTAAGTAAGACTAGGAGACACTCTATTTGAGTTCTATGTTGAAAAACTTTCACAGACATTTATAATCTAAAGTTTTACTATTTTGCGGTGTTGTTTTATTAAGATATCTACTATTTACTCTTACTAAAGAGTATTTGTAATTATTAAAGCAGCATTATCTGTGACACTATTACTTTTAACTTTTCTTTAATAATGATTCCAAATGACCCATGCAGAAAATGTAATCGTTGTCACATCAAACTCTCTCTCTCTCTTTCTCTCTCTCTTATATTGTTATGTTTTAATTTCTAAATAGCTTAATTTTTCCAGCTTCGATAATTAATTTCCTGGAAACCACGGGAAACTTATCATGACTCTATTAATATTTTTACCAACCACCACTTGCTTTCTTTCATTTTAAATATCCGTATAATTATTGATTTTTATATATTAATAATTACTTAGTCTTTTCATTGCAAGTTTCCATTCAATACTTTGTATTATGCACTTAAATACCCAACTATACTATACATAAGAAACGTGTTAAATATTAAAGCTGTAAATAAGATAGAAATCACTGTGCAGGAACTCCGTGGACACTAGCGCTCATACACGGTAGTTGTCTATTCTTAAATTTTCTTTATTAAGAAAGAGATCATGAAGATAAAAAGTAATTAAATACCAGTAGTGGAAAATAATAAAAGTTAGTTAAAAGTAATCGGGTCGTAGCCTCTTGAATATAATAATCGGAATGAGGTAAGGAATTATCCTGTGACATTCACTCTCGTAGAAGTGCAATGATACATTACTGAAAATGTATTATTGCACTTCTACTTGGCCAGTTTTTGCTATATAAAGTATACCGCAATACTTCCTGCAGCATGCTCGTTATGTATTGTACAAGTACATCGAGTAAAATCGAGACGAACTTTGCCGCAGGCAGCTCGCCCATCATCTGTACTGTGTATGTACGTACTTTCACTTCGCTTTACTTAAGTAGATACGTGTACGTACAAATACAATGGGAGTGTACGTATCACGTACTCCCTTGATCGAAGCACATATGTATTCTCCGTATGTGTGACACCGCAATTCTTGATGGATTCAACTATTCATTTTGGGCGATATTCTAATTTTACCGATATGGACAATTAGATATCGGTATTTATACTTTGCGCATTTGTTTCAATATGTTTTAGCTTATAAAATATTAAATAATAGACACTTTTTTGCTGGTTCCAATTTTTATTAATAAATATTAATTTCAGTTTTAACAACTATCCAAATCAATTTGACAGAAAATAAAAGAAATAATGTATTTATTGTCATTGATTTTTTTATTCTCTCGTTATTTTTATAAGTATGCAAGATAAAAAAATAATCAATTTTATGTAAATGAGAAACATCAGACGTTATATGAAATAACTTGCAAAATACACTTTGCACTTTGCTAAAAATTATCACTCTGTTAAAGGTATCTTACACCTACTTTCTAATGACAGTAATTAAATGTGCTAAAATATATAAGTACAATTTTAAAATAATGTTAAACCGACGAAGAAAATCAGAGAGGAATCATTGTATTTCAAAAACTCTTCAAACGATTAAAACATTTTTAACAAGTCGTTTTTTGCGATTACCGCAAACGTCTAACCGGTTGCGCTATCGGATTGACAGATTTATAATTAGTATGTCGTAAAAACATGATAGAACCTGTCTGAAGCACCTATTTTTGGTCTTCTCAACGTCACTTCCCAATGTCATCCTTGGTGAAATTTTAAATTCAAATCTTTTTATCCTTTTCAGATATTTGCAAAACTTAAGAATAGTCAAAAGCACTACTCATTACTTTGTAATTTGTAACTATAATTTCAAAATTAAAAACAATTTGTCATATAACCTTTTGAATGCTTGCAAGTAAAAGAGAATAGAGAAATCTAAGAGGACTGGTTAGAAAACAAAAAGAGGAAAAAAGATCTGCATAATGGTTTTCTTATCTAAATCACAGAATCAGATATAAACGAAATTAAACTGGTGAAAGAAAATTTTGTGGGGTTTACTCCTTAAGAATCGATATTCATATATGGCGCCCGGTATGAAGTTTTATGAGGAGTAAAATTAGAATTTTAAAGCGTATGAAGTCCAGAGCGTTAAAAAAGTGTAACTGTTACGTTCTGATCTACAAAGTTCAGAGCGTTAAAAAGTGTAACCGTTAGGTGGCTTCTCCGCGCAACGCTTCTGCGCATCTTTAGAGTGAGATATCAATAGTTTTATTTGGCATTTTCTTATGGCGTAATCACAATAACACTTCGTCATTGTGATTACGTCATACATAGTTTACTATCATTCACTTATATCAAGACGTAATAATTAAATATCATTATGTGTAAATATTTCTTATCTTCTATTATACAATATTAAAAAGTCTCTTTTAATTTTAACTTCTTAGTCTCACTTTACTAAACGTTTTTAATTTTGTTGTATAAATTTTATCTTGTTCATTTATATTTCACATGAAAATAATTATAATGTCATTTTTTATTAAAAAATTTCTCATTTATATTTAATGATATTGATATTTATATACAGTGTTACCTATTTTATAAACCAAAGACCATCGTACTTAACGAGTAAACTCCAGTCGCGCGTCGGAGCTGACACGCAAAATTTTTTGTTTACATCACTGTCACGCATCAACAGATACAAGTAAAATTTGGCATATAAGTTACCTGTACTACAGAGTAATTAAAAGAAAGAGAATATTTTTCGGTAATTAAAAAGTCAGCTTATTTGGGATAAAAGGATATACAAAAGTAAGACCGTATAAAGAATGATGTAAATACTAAGAAGAGAAAATCGTTCACTTTGCAGTAGTTAGAGATGCAGAGAGGTAAAAAATGGTATAAAAGGGAAAAAAAACTACAATAGTGACCATAGGCTACCCACTCGTCAAGCATCGTTTTAATAGTGAAACGAATAAACTCCTTATGCAAACACCGGACAATAAATTTTGAATAACATTAATCTACTATAAACTATAAACTATGCTAATTTTATAGAATCTGTCACCTGAATTTTAGATTCCGAATTCACAGCAATCCACAGAAATTTATAGGAAGAAATTAAATTTACAATTTTGGAAATTACAACTAACAACCCCTATTATTTTAACTAAGATTAATGAAATTTTAACAATGACCCTTCCTATTTCAGCAAATAATAATTGTCTAAAGGACAATGCCATTTCTCAAATAAGAACCTAACATGGTTCTTAAGGGTTTTGTTTCACAGAATAAAATATCAAAATCATGTAAAATTGCCTTGTTTTCCATTTATCTGTCTATCTACTACCTAAGACACCACACCACAGACCTTTTTCAGCAACAATTAGAGGTATCAAGTTGAGTTAAATGACAAATACTAAGGTGTATGGACTTTTAAAAAACACAAATTTCTCACAAATGTACTTATAACACTCATATCTGGTCAGTGTTTGTTCAGCTTATATACTATACATACTGTTTTAAACTCTGCCTGTGATTCAATAAAAATTTGAAATAATCTGTTTCGACAATTGTTTTTGGTTCATTATTATCAGCTCTTTTTAACCCTATCAACGGATATTTTTTTCTTTAAATTATAGCATTCGTTTCGTATATCATGCTACTATTGCATATTGTCTAGATTCTGTCCATTTCACAAAATTTTACATAGGCAACATAGGCAAAACATCTACTATAATGTTATGCTATCAGAGTTTTATTTTACCCTATCAGAATTAAATTTTATACTGTCAGAGTTTTATTCTATACCATCATAATTTTGTTTTATGCCAGCAGAGTTTTATTTTATACTTTTAGGATTACGTATCCCAAATTTAAAAAAAAACCGAACTCTCATAAAATAATTTATGTTGACATTGGTATATCGTTCGGGTACATCTTTTTTTCAAAAACCATTTAAAGCAGAAACTTGAAATTTCCATTCTAATATTCAATAAATTTTGAAATGAAAATTTTAGAGGATGCAAATAAAGTTCTTCCTTGTTTTCAGTTTCGTGTATCGTATGAAGTAATAACAGGAAACAACCGATTGGGATAAGAAGTCATTTCACATGAAGACTTGAAATCTGGAACAATAATAAAGAATATTCATTATCAGGTATCTCGTTGTTAACACGAAAAAATGATCAAATCAATATTTTTGGGAAAGTTGATCATTAGTCTCATAGTTTCCAAGGAATTCCAGTATTTTTGTGCTTGTGAAAGAAAAATATACTAGGCAATATAAGATATTTAAGTAATGAAAAGATACAGTAATATTTGAATATCGTTTAATGAAGATACTTTTACCCGTTTAATTGCGAATTATACTCGTACTTAACCTTTATATTTGTAGATGTTTCTTTTTTTCTCAGTTCTTTATTTTCTTTTGGAACAATATAAAGCCATAGTTAGTAAATGAACAAAAATCACTTTTTATTTTATCAGTGCAGGCAGCGAGACTCTTAATTGCGTCAATTCAGCGAGAGCACTCGGATGTTGACTTTTAAAGTTTTAACTGGAGCGGGTGCACTCGACGGCCTGCAACCCGTTGCAGTTGTCGAGTGACAAAATTTCATTTTCCGATGCATTTTTATAACACATTGTTCCTCACATGCCTAAAATTTATGAAACTTTTAGCCTCGTATCTTTTTTTAGTTGATATTAGTATTTCACTTGTTAAAAACAGTCAAATTCCAACCTGAATTTATTCTTTTATGTGAATATAAATGAAGTATTAAACTTTATTAAATTAACAATGTTATTTATGTATTTTCTAAATTAAAAATATAAATAATATATCATTAGAAAAGATGACGGAGACTGCTTAAAAATTGCATAAAAAATATTAGCTTATCGGTTATTAGTCATGTGCATTCACTTTCCCCTGGCTTTAGTCGTTCTTATTAACTGCGTTTTGAAACAGTCTTATTTGACACACACACTCACACAAACACACGTATATATATATATATATATATATATATATATATATATATATATACGTGTGTATTATGTGTAGACAGCTTCATTTTTTTGATGTACAGTATATGTATACTAGTTAATGATGATCCTTAGTAGACCGACTTAATTTCACTCCATTTGTCAAATTTCTGGTACCATACCAAGATGTCTTTTGGAACTTTTAGGGAAGACGGAAAAAAAATCATTGTGACACACAATGTTACTTCCTTGCTAAAGCGATCCTTATATCATCGACTGATCCCGCGAATCATACAGTCATACACCGTCCTTTTTTCTTATCATAGAAAGAAGTTGCAATTTTAATATGCGGATATGTAGTAAAACTATACCACATTTCTTTTTCTTGGACGTTTTGTATATAACACTGAAAATTCTTCGAATTTGATTATTAATTTTTAAGTGGCGCTATAAAAATTAAATAGAAAATATGCACATGCAAATTGCGAAAAATTTTGGAAACCCTTCAGCATTTCAAACTCTTTCTCAAGCTAGAAGGAATTAAAAAGTAAAACACTTTATTTTAATTTTTTACAACATTGTATTTTTTATTTATTTATTTTATTTTCAAACTTTTAATGTACGCTTAAAATTACACATGCGTTTAATTTTAAGTAAAGTAACATCTTCTTGTCAAACGTTTAGTTACGTAGATGACCCATCTCAACGGTTTATGAACCTAATTAATTACAAAATTTATAAAAATTGAATATACTTACCAAATGAGGAAAATGAAAAGAAAAACCTAAATAATGCAACAGTGCAACAAGTTCATAAAAAAATTAATTATAAATCTTAACATCAAGAAAAGAAAAGTGGAATTAAAATGGAATGAATAAAAATTGTAATATACATATATCAAATTTATCACTTAATTTATTTGTTTTGACGACTTTGATAATCACTGGCAGAATACATTATTAAAGATTTTGAAATAAATAAAAAAAATATCCAGAGTGAAATTATAGAAAAATAATTTTAAAATTTGAAAATTCAAGATGATCAAGTTACGTTTACTAACTATTGACATGTCTTTTTTGTTGCGTTGAGAATGATATAGAATGCGTATATGGCAAAATTAATGGATCGCTCATAGTATATCGAGACGCTTGGTTATAATGCTCTCTTTTTCCTAATTACTTTCGTCAATTTATTCCGGTATAATTGTCCAAACTTCACTTTTATCAAATTTATTATTATTGGTATCCGTCATCCATTGTGCTGATATATAGTAAAATCACACACCGTCTTTTTTTTGTCACTGCAAGTCTTTTTTTTGTCACTGTTACACTATCATTGAGCAGATATGTAGTACAATCCCCCAATATTTTTAAGAACTAATACATACGCATGCAAGAGCGAAATCTAAAGAAGCGAATATGTAGTACAGTCATATACCGTCCTTTTTTCTTATCACAGAAAGAAGTTGCAATTTTAATATGCCGATATGTAGTAAAACTATACCACATTTTTTTTCGTGGACTTCTTTGTATATAACACTGAAAACTCTTCGAATTTGATTATTAATTTTTAAGTGGCGCTATAAAAATTAAATTGAAAATATACCATGCACATGCAAATTGTGAAAAATTTTGGAAACCCTTCAGCATTTCAAACTCTTTCTCAAGCTAGCAGAAATGAAAAAGTAAAATACTTTTGTTTTTATTTTTTTACAACATGGTATTTTTTTATTTATTCCGGTATAATTGTCCAAGCTTCACTTTTATCAAATTTATTATTATTGGTATCCGTCATCCTCATACAGTATCTTGGTTACAATTATAGTGCACAGCTTTCCAAGAGCAGTGCAAAAAGCTCGGCATACAATAATACATCTATTAAATATCATTTTCTCACATTTAAGGCAGTCTTTCTTAACCTCTTCTAAGCTATAAATCAGTATTAAATGCTTTATGAAAAGTATCAGTCAGTTAAACTAAAGTATGGTGTATTACACATTATATGATAAATTTCAGACATTTTCTTCAGGGAAAAAGATTACACTACTGCAACTTACACCATTAAGGCCACATTAATGAAAAATAAGCATTGTAAGTTCGCTTTAAGCTTCCATCCGAATAAGTTTTAAAGCAGCCTGCTTGAACGGGATAAAATGTATCAATCTACTAGCTTTAATTGAACCGCTGCAATATTTTTTGGGAAATTTCTTACTCATTTCATCATTATTTGCAATTAGTAATAATACCCATCTCTTATAACACCAGCACAGAATTATTGAATAATTACCACAAACCTCTTCGGTTCTACGTTCAGTTTACAGTGTTTGGGCATTTAGATTCAAAATTGTAATATTCACTTTCAGACCCAGGTAATAATTCGTCTAAAAATATTTTTGTTTATGTGTTTTTTCAAAAGATAATATATTTGTAACCCTCAAGTCTGATTAGTGTTTCTTCAGCTTATGTAGCATACAATATTTGAACTTTTTTTATTTTGTCGATAGATTAATATTTTCTTAAAATTGATTTAAATTCTGCCTGTGATTCAGTAAACATTTTAAATATTCTGGTTCTACAATTATATTTAGTCCATTATTATTATCTTATTTAACACTGTTACAGGATAAATATTTCCTTCAATTTTAGCGTTCGGTTCGTATGTCGTGATACCATTGCACGTTGTGTGCATTGTGTTAATTTCACCAATTTTTAATTGGATAAAGTTGCAAATTGTATGAAATCCACACAGAGGCAAAACACCTACCATTGTTTTATTTTACGCTATAAGACTTTTTTATAATATTGTAGTTTTATTTTACAGATTTATCAGAGTTTTTTTTACGCTATCAGAATATAATTTTTTACTGTCGGAACTTTACTTTATACCATCATAATATAATTTTATTTTTATACTATCAAAATTTATGTTTACTATCAGCGTTTTATTTTACAATATCATAGTTTTATTTGGTATTGTCAGAGATTTATTTTACATTTTTAGGGTTACGCGTCTCAAAACGGAATAAAGAACGAAACCCTCATAAGATAACTTATGTTAACATTGGTCCATCCTTTTGTTACAACTGTTTTTTTTTTCAAAAACCATTTAAGGCAGAAACTTGAAATTTCCATTTTAACACTCAAAAATATTGACATGGAAATTTTAGAAGAACAATTTCGTGAATCGTACGAAGTACTAACTGGAAAACAACCCATTAGGATTAAAAAACTGTATTTTTAGAAACCAAAATCATTTCATATGAAGATTTGAGATTTGGAACAATAATGAAGAATATTAATTCGCATGCATTGTTATGTTATATTTATAACGATGATGTTTAGTCTCATAGTTCTCAAGAAGTTCAAATATTTTTATACTTATGAAAGACAAAAAATATTATAAGACAACATAGGTATTTAATAGATGAAAAGTTACATTAATATTTGTACATCGTTTAAAGAAAATAGTTTTACCCGTCTAATTGCGAATTATACTCCTACTTAATATTTATGTTTTCACATGATTTTTCTGTAAAACCAGACTGGTTTTATTCCAGCATTTTCCAGCTGACTGTTTTCTTCTGGAACAACGTAAAGCCATAGTTACTAAATGAAAAAATCACCTTTTATTACAAAATTTCCAAAAATAAAATATACACACATTAACGAGGAAAATGAAAAATAAATAAATAAATAACAAGAGACAGATTTATTAAAAAAATTATTTCAAATCTTAACATAATCGAGAGAAAAACATGGAATTAAAGAGGATACGAGGTAAAGTGTAAAAAAGTGTAATTTAAAAACATTCGAGTGGTGCGTCTGAACAATTTGTGCATCGGAATTACGTCTTCAAGACAAAAAGGTCCTTATATTTTACGATTATTAACGATTTAAGTATTCTTAAATAATACCGTTCAAAATTCAAATAAAATATTCAAAATCATCGGAATCGGTTTCTTTCTTTAACAGTTAAGTTAAAATAAGTTCAAGACGTAGTTTATATTAGAAGTAAAAGTTATTTATTGAAACTAAAAACGATCTTCCACAATCCGAACGCTAGGTGAGAATCAATTACATCAATAGATACGTCACGTTGCGTAAGGGTACAAAATTGCTACATTCGTTTCGCGTTTCGCGTCCTACCTTCAAACAGTAATTTAATGAATATTATTATCCTGTCACTGCTATCAAGGTTCCACCCCTATTCGGGTGAGGATTGATTAACTTAGCTCCCTTTAGAAAGTCCCCGCTTTGACTTTATTACTAAGGTGGAAGTATATTATCCCTTTGTGGATACTAAATTTAACTAATGCATTACTTTTTATTGCATATTATTATATAATGATATACTGTGTTGTTGTTTTAATTAAACACAAATTATTAGTTAGATTGACAACCATGTATTATGCTACTAATTAAATTCTTAACCGATGATGATATATGGTACAAGACTTTGAGGGTTAATTGGTATTATTCGTTATCGATGGATATTTAATGTTATTCTCCTATATATAAACCCTTTCTAGTATGAAATTAATATTTGAAATAGTTTATACCTTGGAAAATGGAAATCTCATAAGTTCACTAGCCTGACCGTCCGTCAAAGCAGTTTTTCTCTTCAACCCCTTAACACGGAAATTGGAAGTTGGCTTATTAATAGAGTATATCAATTCGCATATATCAAATACAATAGTAAACACTCAAAAATATTTGCGTTCAATTTTAAGGGTTGAGGGGGGTTGTAAATTAAGTTTTAAATATGTTTTAAAATCCCATGTATAGTGGGAGATTCGTCTGAGATAGTTTGTTATAAGTGCCTCAAAAATATTTTTTTCCCGTAAGTTTAGGTCGTATAATTTAACGAGTGCCAAATTGTTATCGTCTACTAAATTTTCAGAAGTGTTCATTAATTATCACGTGTTTATATTGCGGAAAAATTTTCAATTTCGGCTTATTTTCTCCTTTCCTTTGTCTTTTCTTATTTTCTTTTTCCTTAGAGACATCATCTAATCATGTGTCCTACAGCCATACTGTAATATTTCGCTCTTTCGTCCTGCTAAATCTATTTGCGAAAATAAATTATATTCGTGTAATAATTGTATTATGTATGAATAAAACTTATCATTTAATTTATTTATCTCCATTATTTTAATAATCACTTGAGAGACAAATTATTAGAGATTCGAAAATAATGAAAAAAAATATTCAAAGTGAAATACGGTGGCTGATCCATTCTAAATTTTGATATTTTTCGTACAACATCGTGAAATTTAAGTTAATTAAAAACCAGTCTTGAAAAAAATTAAAAAATTTATTAAAAAATGAGTAATTTCTAGGTTTTTAAATTTGAAGATACGGATAGAGTTGGATATATCCCTGACTCTTTTCCTCTCGTAGAATATAATGTGTAATATTAAAAATGACCTCACAATACAGTATTACCGTCCTTCTCTAAAGGTTAAATTTAAACTTCTATAACTCCGTCAATTTTTAAGATTATCAAAAAAATGTTTCACTCGACATCAGCTTGCATCTTCAAAATTATGATTAATGAAAAAAAAAAATTAGTCAAATACCCAATTATAGAAAAAAAAATTTAAACATTTCAAAATTCAAAACGATCAAGTCGCATTAGCTAACGATTGACTTATAATTTGCGTTGTATTGAGAATGATATGGAATATGCATTATATATCGCATGAAAGACGGAGAAACAATAAAGTATACAAGGGCATAGTCGACTGTTCACGGTATATCGGGAACCTTGGTTAAACCGCCCTCTTATTCCCAATTATTTCGTCAATTTATTCCCATATAATTTTTCATGCTGAAGTGTGCCTTGAGTAATTACACTTCTATAAACCTTACTATCGTTGGTATTCGTTATCCTCATGCAGTAATAATCAATATGGTTACAATCACAGTACTCATTTTCCAAAGGAAGTGCAGAAAACTCAGCCTAAAATAACACGTCTATAAAGTATCATTTCATTCTTTCAGCTACCGCATTTACAGCAGTTTTCTTAACATTTTCTAAACTATAAATCCGTAGTATATAATGAAATGCTTCATCCATTACAAGTCTCAATTATCGAATCTAGTGTTGCGACGACATTTCAGATGTTTTATTCGTGAAAGAAGATTATACTGCTGAAACTTGAAAGATTAATACTACATTAATAAGAAGCCAGCACTTTGAATTAGTTTTATGTACACAAAACATTATATACATGCATATATGCGTATATATATATATATATATATATATATATATATATATATATATATATATATATATTCTTCTTGACTTAATTTCTTTGCCCTTTTTCTATATACACCTTTTTCTATATCCAACTGTCCTTTTTTGACTTAATTTCCTTGATATTATTCAATTTTTATTAAACCGAACTGTTTAACGAAATACTCCAGTAATCCTATATATTTAATTTTTTTTTTCATTATGGTTTTGGAGATTATTATGATAAAAAAAAGTGGAGGGCACCGAGCTGTAGGAACTATAGACCTAATAATATACTACGTTAACAAAGGTACAAGCGAGAGAGATAATGCATAACATCGATGTTATATGTTAGAAAGTGATAGCTAAACAAAAACCTTTAGAACATTTTCACGCGCTCTGCATTTACCTTCTCGCGGTTTATTAGAGTTCGCTGTTCTTTGGCGTTTTTTAATGTAATAAAGAAAATCATCTAAGTTGGTATAAGAGGGTGAACACAAACAGGAACATGAATACAAGCATGTTTTTAGACAATATTTTAATAAGAAAGAAGCGTTCACTTGGCAATAGGTACACGTAGAGATGCAAAGAATCAAAACCACGATATGAAACTAAAGAACTCTGAAGTTAATTACATAACCAAATCTAATTTTATGTTTTAATATTTTCAGGAAACAATTATTTTTACTTTACGCTATAATTTTTCTAAGTTTCCGCTAGTAAAGCCGCGGATTAAAGCTTAATACTTGCTCATTTCTTTACCTCAACCATTACCAGAAATTAGAAAAATTATTTAATTAAATCAAAATAAAAAAAGGAATGAATAAATTCTTTATGCAGACGCTAGGTGGCAAATTTTGGTGGCAACTATTAATCTGCTCTAAACTATAATTCGAAATAATATCCATTAAGCTTTACGATAACATGGTTTACCGATACGGATCCCATAGGACCCTTTTTCTATATGCACCTAACTGTCCTTTTTTGACTTAATTTCTTTGCCCTTTTTCTATATCCAACTGTCCTTTTTTGACTTAATTTCCTTGATATTATTCAATTTTTATTAAACCGAACTGTCTAACGAAATACTCCAGTAATCCTTTCAGACAAAAATATGTCAATTTTTAGACACGAGTGAAAATATTTAACAGAATTTTTTATAACACGTAACAAATGAATGTTTTCTCAAAAATAACAATAGTTAACTTTTTTATAATCTAACTTCAGCCCATGGCTTAGATTAGCCACGAGCTGAAGTTAGTATTATAAAGCACTCACGTAAGTTTCTAAATAAAGGGACGGAGTTTTCTACAGAAATAATAATAACCTGTTGAAAGTACCTTTAAACGTCATAAAATTTGCAAACCTACCGGCTTTAACTTTAAACTGAATCGCTGTGGTACTTTGGGAAATTTTTTTCTCATTTCATTACAATTTGTGATAAATTTATATTACTATAAACTTATCGCAAATAATACTAGTACGGAATTTATAGAGCATTATCACAAACCTGTTCTTGTCTACATTCTGTTAACGCACATTTTGTTTGTGCATCTAGATTGAAAGGTTGTAATATTCATTTTCAGACACAGATAATAATTCGAATAAAAATCTTTTTATTTATGTGTTTTTTTAACAGGTAATACATTTATAACCCATACTTCTGGTCAGTATTACTTCAGCTTATAATCTGTCCCATATTTTATCTTTTTTTTATTTTATCGATGGTTTAGAATTTTTTTGAAACTGAATTGAATCTGCCTATGATTTAGTAAAAAATTAAAAGTCTGCTTCTACCATTGTCTTCAATTCCTCATTACCATCTTATGTAACCCTATTAACAGAAACTCTTTAAATTGTTTGATTCGTATAGTATACTACTATTGTAGTTGTCTGCATCGTGGTCATTTCACAAAACTGAATTTTGCATATTGTTGGAGGCAAAACACCTGCCATAGATTAATTTTATACTATCAAATTATGATAGTGTTTTATACTATCAGCGTTTTATTTTATTCTAACATATTTTTATTTTATACCATTTTAGTTTGATTTTATGCTTCAGTGTTTTATTTTATACTATCGGAATTCTATTTCGTAATATCAGAGTTTTATTTTGTACTGGCAATTTTATTTCTTACTATAATAATTGTATTTTATGCCATTAGAGTTTCGGTTTACACTTTTAGAGTTACGTATCTAAAAATGTAAGAACGAAACTCTCATGAATTAACATATTACCGTCGATCTATCCTTCGGTTATAACTGTTCAAAAATAATTTAATACAAAAACTTGAAGTTTTCGTTTTAATACTAAAAAAATTGACAGGAAAATTTTAAAGGATACAAATATAATTTTTCCTTTTTTTTAATTTCGTGTACCATTTGGAAGAACAACCTATTAGGATTATCGAACTATTTTTTCTGGAAACTAAAACCATCCCACAAGGAGAATTGAAATCTGGAACAGTAATGAAAAATATTTATTCGCATATATCTCATTGTCAACACGTAAAAATTATCATACTATTATTTTCGTAAAACTATAACCTAACTCTCATAATTCTCAAGAAAGTCGAGTATTTTTATGCTTATAAAAGAAAAATATACTAGGCGATATACGTATTTATTATGATTAAAAGTTGCGTTAATATTTATATATCGTTTAATGAAAATACTTTTAACAGTCTCATTGTAAATTATACTCGTACTTAATATTAAAAATTTTCCTTGTTTTTTTGCTGTAAAACCAGACTGGTCTTATTCCAGCATTTTCCAGTTCACTATTTTCTTCTGGAACAACGTAAAGCCATAGTTAATAACTGAAAAAGTCACCATTTATTTTAGCAATGCAACCAGCGACATTGCTAATTGCGTCAATTCAGTGAGAGTAGTCGGATGTCGACTTTTAAAATTTTAACTGGAGCGGATACACTCCGCGGCCTGCAATGCGCTGCAGCTGTCGAGTGACAAAATTGCATATTCCGATGCATTTTTATGACACATTGTTCCTCATTTGTCTAAAAGTTTTGAAGCCTTTCGGCCTCTTTCCTTTGTGTCAGTTAATTTTAGTATTTCATTTGATAAAGCAAAGTTTTCCCGTTCCATCCTAAAGTATTCTTTGATTTATGTGAATGTAGATGACGTATTAAATTTTATTAAATTGATAATGTTATTTAGGTATTTTTTTAATATCATATAAAAAATAAATATTATATAATCATTAAAGATTATGTTTACCTACATAGGTATGCTAATATGATTTAAAGCAAGGTTTGAATCGTGATTTAAAATTTTACGACATTAGAATGCATTAAACCGGAAACGGCAAAGAAATATATATAATAGCTTATCGTTTATTAGCTACGTACCCCCGGTTTCCCTTCGGGTTTCATCCAATTTTATTATCTGACTCTGTTTTGAAATTATGTTTGTTTCAAAGTAACTCAGTTTTATATTACTCATTATATACGCACATGGACACATGTATATATATATATATATATATATATATATATATATATATATATATATATATGTGTGTGTGTGTGTATACAAAACAGACATGTGGTAGTCAATCACTATCGTTATGGACCGATTTTATTTCACTCCATTTATCAATTTTGTGATGCGGCATTAAGATTACTTTTTAAACCTTTAGAGAAGATGGAAAAAGGTCAGTGTGAGGCATAATATTAATTCTCTATTAAAACGATCTTTACACCATATATTGATCCTGATAACAAATAACTCGAACATATACACAGGATAGAATCGTAAAAAATATTATACATATGCGAATTACAAAAATCTTCGAAAACCTTCAGCGCTACAAAGTCTTTCTCACGCTGTGAGTAATGAAAAAATGAAGCACTTTTATTTCTTTTAATAACACCATATTTTTAATTTATTTTATTTTATTTTCAACCTTTAATCCATACGTAAAATTACGCATGCATTTGATGAGCTTATTGCTATATGAGTAAAGTCTTCCCGTAAACCTTATTGGTTTAACATGAAAATTTAGTTATCTGGAAAACTCACCTCGACAGTTTATAAACCTAATCTATTGACAATTAAATGAAACTACGTGATGTAATATTATTTCTACTTTCTTTAAGTTCTTTACCACGACCTAGGTTTCGTTGTATTACAACACCTCCAGGTGGGCTATTAGCAATGATATTTGCCAAAAATTAAATTTACACACTTTAACGAGAAGTATTTTTAAAAAAATTTTAGAAATAACTTAGAAGACAACAGGTTTATAAAAAAATGAATTATAAATCTTAACGTCATGGAGCGAAAACTGGAATTAAGGTGAGAAAGAGGTAAAGTGTTACCAGAGGAAGAACTTTCCGGACGGCCTTTGAAAATGTTTCGAAAAGATAAATCTTATGTCAATAGTTCAGACGAACAATTTGTTCAGACGAATTATGTTTCCAAAGCCAAAAGGTTAAGGACCTTTTAGTAGCAACGATTTAAGTATTTCTAAATAAAACCGTTTTAGCTGCGTAATTCTATGTCTGAAATCAAAATGTCTGAAATGTTGTCATATATTTTTCCAATAACTAATTGAAATAGTCAAAAGCCACGGATGAATCAAAGAAAATATTTCAAACTCAACGTTCGGTTCATTGATATCGACTTCATTTTTCAATAGTTTTTGTCCAACAGTTAAATTTAGTCGAAAACATATTTAAGGCACATTTTGAATCGAAAGTAAATTATTTATTGAAATAAAACAAGATATTTCACAGCACCGGCGTCATATTGCGTCAGGGTCTAAGATTTCTTCATTAGCTTCGAGTTCTTTGCCCTACCTTACAATTGTAATTTAACTATCATTGTTATCCAGGTTCTCCCCTATTCGAGGATTAATTAACTTAGCTCCGGTTAGAAAGTTCCTCTCTTTGAGTTTGGTATTAAGGTGGACGTTGATTAACTCTTTGTAGATAATAAATTTAATAATGCATAACGATTCATTACATATTTAATATAAATATACCGACTTGATGTTAATATAAATACAACATTATTAGGGTGACCACCTTGTATTATGCTATTAATTAAATTCTTAAACTTGGTGATAAATTGTGTAAGAATTTAAAGGCGAATTCAAGTTAATCGTTACCGGTGGATATTTAATGCTATTTTTATGTATATAAACCATTTCTAACATGGTATTAAAATTCAAAATGATTCAAAACCTTTTTAGGATTCCAAACTTTTAAAGAGTAAACACAAATTTTATAATGTCACTCACCATCCATCATAAGGTCACTCATGTACATCCATCAAAGCAGTTTTTTCCGAAACCCCGTAACGTAGAATTTTGAAATTGAATTGCAATTGAAAAGTATATAACTCAATAGATAACAGTCATAAATATTCATAAAAAAATTTTATAGGGTTGAGGGTTGAGCGAGCGGGGTTTGTAAATTGAGTCTAAAACAATTTTTTTTAAATTTCATTGCTGGTGTGAAGATTCGTCTGAAATGACTGGTTATGTGTCTCAAAAATATTTTTTTTCATAATTGTGTGTTGTATAATTTCAGGGGTGTCAAATTATTATCACCTATTAAATTTTCCAAACATTTCATTAATTATCACGTGAGTTAACAAAATTACCATCCATCGTTATCATTTTTTCAGTATTCTGTGGAGACATTTTCAATCTGTACTTATTTTCTCCTTTCCTTCGGTGAATATCTTAAATTTGCTTTGAACTCAAAATTATTTTCAGGTTTCTAGAGAATCTTATATTCTAAATGAAACATTATAAACGTGGTATCACCTAAATTTATCATACAGCCACAATGTATAGTTTCGCTTTATGTTCGTGCTAACTCTATTTGCGTAATTAAAATAATATTCATACGATAATTGTGATATTCATACAACAAATTTATTATTAAATTTATTTTTTTTCATGACTTGTTTAATCATTTGTAGGATAAATTATTAAAGATTGAGAAATAATAATAAAAAATTATAATTGAAATCCAGGAAAATAATTCAGAAATTTCAAAAGTAAATACGATCAAGTCACATTTGCTAACGATTAACATGTAATTTGCGTAGCGTTGAGAATGATATAGAATGCATATATGGCAAGAAAGATGGAAAGAAGAAGAAACAATGGAAATTTTCAGGGATGCTCGATCACTCACAGCATATTGGTACACTTGTTTATATTGCTCCCTTTTTTTTCCAATTATTTCGTCAATTTATTCTCATATAATGTTTCATGCTGAAGCGCGCCTTAAGAAGTATCACTTCTACAAAATTTAATATTTTTGGTATCCGTCATCCTTAGACAGTATATTGACTATAATTATAGTGCACATCTTTCCAAGTACAGTATAGAAAGCTCGGCCTTCAATGATACATCTATTGTTTATTATTTTGTTTTTGTGGCCACCACATTTATGGCAATTTTCCTTAAAATTTAATGAACAATAAGTCACTTAACCTTTTAGTCAGTAGTTATAATGAAATGCCTTATGAAAATATCAATTAGTTAATCTAAAACATTGCAAAAATATACGACAAAATTTCAGACATTTTATTTGGGAAAAAGGATTACGCTGCTAAAACTTACAACGTTAATACCACAGTAACGAGGAGCCAGCACTGCAAGCGCTTTAAGCTTTCATCCGAATAAGTTTTACTTAATTTGTAGAGTTTCATGTACACAACTTATTCTTTGTATGTATATGTATATAAATATATATATATATATATATATATATATATATATATATATATATATATAATTTTATTTCATTATGGTATTGGACATTATTATAATGAAAAGACTAAATAAAACATTAAACACAATCTCCGCCCCATTATTCATAGAGAGCACCAAGCTATAAGAACGGTAGACCTAATCCACTAAGCAGACAAACACAGATAAAAGTGGCGCGAAAACTTATAATAGTCATGATATCTGTCATCAAAAGACAACGAAAATTAGAAAGAGAGAAGCGTTACTTTGCAGTAGTTAGAGATGCAAAGAATCTAAAAAATAGTATGAAAAGAAAAAGTCCATAACGTACAAGAGTAGCCATAAGCTGTACCCACTCATCAGGTAACATTTTAAAAAGAATAAAGTATTCGCTTTGTAGTTTTTAGAGATGCAAAGAAAGGAAAAGGAAACTGCATAAAATTAAAATAAACCTGTATCCTACGATAGGTAGCCATAGGTTAACTATGGCTACCTCTCGTAGAGTAGAGGCTTCTTCTCTGTCATGCCATTTTCTCTATTCTATACATCATGAATTATATAGCCATATCTATTTTTAAGATTAAATATTTTTAGAAAGCAAGTATTTTTGCTTTACGCAATCATTTTTGCCAATTTTCCTTGCTAATGAAGCCTGAAATTAAAACTCTCATTTGACACTTACTTTTTTGGCTTTACCAGGACCGGAATTAAAAAAAGGATTTAATTAAATGAAAATAAAAATAGAGCAAACAAATTTCTTATGCAGTTACTAGGCGACGAATTTGGATGGCAACACTATACATTATAAACTAATGCTTACTAAGCTTTACTTTATACCATTAACATGAAATTTCTACTTGCATTTAACTGCCGTTTTCTAACTTGCTGTCTTTGATTTTAATCCATTTTTAATATGCTAAATTAGCTAATAATCCGGTAATACTTTCGTACAATATATCAATTTATTAAAGCAATTGAAAATATATAGCAGAATTCTTTGCACCAATAAACCAATGAATGTCATTCCAAAAATAACAATAGTTAATATTTTTATAATACTAACTTCAGCCCGTGGCTTTACTTATGTAGATTTCTGAATAATGGGGCGTATTTTTCGCCAGTACTAATACTGACATATTGCAAAGCATTTTTTAACGGGATAAAATTTATCAATCTACTAGCCTTAAATTTAAACTGAATCGCTACAATATTTTGGAAATTTTCTTTCACATTTCATTATTGTTTGCAATTACTTATAGGACCCATCTTTTGTAACACCAGCGTAGAATTACCACGAACCTTTTCGTGTCTGTATTCTCCCTACAGTACTTTGCATCTAGATTCGATCACTTCGATAAAAGGTTGTAATATTCCCTTTCAAACACAGATATAAATCGACTAAAATCATTTTCATTTATGTGTTGTTTAAACAAGTAGTCTATTTATAACCCTAACCTCTGGTCAGTATTTCTTCAGCTTATATATTATCCATTATTTGACCTTTTTTTATATCGATGGTTGAACATTGTTTTAAAACTTTTAGTAACTCTGCCTATGATTCAATAAACATTTCAAGGAATCTGCTTCTACCATTGTATTTAGTACATCATTTTTATCATAATTAACTCTTCTAACGAATAACTCTTTCTTCCAATTCCAGCATTCGGTTCGTATATCACACTACTATTGCACGTCGTCTGTATTGTATTCATTTTACAATTTTAGGTATGCATACAGTTGCAAATCGAATAAAATCTTAGCAGAAGGAAAACGACTATTATAGTTTTATTTGATACTATCAGAGTTTTACTTTATATTATCAGAGTTTTCTTACATAATATTAAAGTTTTATTTTATACTGTCATAATTTTATTTTATACTCTCATTCGAGTTTCGTAGGGACCACCAACTGAAAGAGTGGTCTATTGTGATTAAAAAACGTTGTATTTTATAGAATTTCATGTAAGTTATGCAAAACATGTTGATAAAACAATAATGAAGAATGTTAGTTTGCATATATCTTCATGTTTAAACTCAAAAACCCTAATGTCAATATTTTTGAGGGTACAAATAAAACAAATATTATTTTCTTTCTTCATTTCGTGTAAGGAACAAAAAGCGATCTATATGATTTCCAAAACAATTTTACAATTTTATGTAAGGTATGTTTAATTTTCAATACAGTTACAAAGGTATGGAAAATAGCGTCACTATAATTTTTCCAGAAAATTATAAAGATAATCCTAACTCCTATAGTTTTTAAGAATTCAAATACATATTATGCTTGTTGAAGAAATAAATATTAGGCAATATAGGTATTTAAGTGATAAAAAGTTTTATTAATATTTATATGCGGTTTAACGGATATACTTTTTGTAGTATAAGTGCAAGTTATGCTCGTAATTAATTGTGCTTTTCTTTCTGTAAAAGGTGAATAAAATTATGAGATATTCCAATACACTATTCTCTTCTGTAATAATTGTATTTTGTTTAACGAATATACTTTTAACAGTCTAAGTGCGATTTATACTCATACTTAATTTTACTTTTTTTTCTGCAAACGGTGAATGAAATTATGGCAACATATTCCAGTACACTATTCTCTTCTGTAATAATTGTATTTTGTTTAACGAATATACTTTTAACAGTCTAAGTGCGATTTATACTCATACTTAATTTTACTTTTTTTTCTGCAAACGGTGAATGAAATTATGGCAACATATTCCAGTACAATATTCTCTTCTGTAATAATTGTATTTTGTTTAACGAATATACTTTTAACAGTCTAAGTGCGATTTATACTCATACTTAATTTTACTTTTTTTCTGCAAAAGGTGAATAAAATTATGGCAACATTTTCCAGTATACTATTCTCTTCTATAATAATTGTATTTTGTTTAACGAATATAACTTTACAGTATAAATGCGATTTATACTCATATTTAATTGTACTATTTTTCCTGTAAACTGTGAATGAAATTAGGGCAACATTTTCCAGAACGCTATTCTCTTCTATAATAATTGTATTTTGTTTAACGAATGTAACTTTACAGTATAAGTGCGATTTATACTCATACTAAATTGTACTTCTTTTTCTGCAAACGGTGAATGAAATTATGGCAACATATTCCAGTACACTATTCTCTTCTGTAATAATTGTATTTTGTTTAACGAATATACTTTTAACAGTCTAAGTGCGATTTATACTCATACTTAATTGTCCTTTTTTCTCTGTAAACCGGTGAATAAAATTATGGCAACATTTTCCAGTACACTATTCCCTTCTGTAATAATTGTATTTTGTTTAACGAATATACTTTTAACAGTCTAAGTGCGATTTATACTCATACTTAATTTTACTTTTTTTTCTGCAAACGGTGAATGAAATTATGGCAACATATTCCAGTACACTATTCTCTTCTGTAATAATTGTATTTTGTTTAACGAATATACTTTTAACAGTCTAAGTGCGATTTATACTCATACTTAATTGTACTTTTTTTTCTGTAAACCGGTGAATAAAATTATGGCAACATTTTCCAGTACACTATTATCTTCTGTAATAATTGTATTTTGTTTAACGAATATAACTTTACAGTATAAGTGCGATTTATACTCATACTTAATTGTACTTTTTTTTTTGTAAACGGAGAATAAAATTACGGCAACATTTTCCAGTACACTATTCTCTTCTGTAATAATTGTAGTTTGTTTAACGAATATACTTTTAACAGTCTAAGTGCGATTTATACTCATACTTAATTATACTTTTTTTCTGTAAACGGTGAATGAAATTATGGCAACATTTTCCAGTACACTATTCTCTTCTGTTAACAACTGAACAAAAATCACTTTTCATTTTAGCAATGCAGGCGGCGACATTCTTAATTGCTCCAATTCAACGGATGCATCTGCATGTAGACTTTTATACTTTTAATTGCAACGGGTGCACTCGACGGCCCGAGCGCGCTGCAGGTACTGAGTAACAGAATTGAATTTTGCGATGCATTTTTTACACATTGTTCCTTGCTTGTCTAAAAATTTTCAACAGCTATTGGTTTTGTACCTTTGTGTCCATTTATTTTAGTATTTCACTTGAAAATGCAGTTTTTCCATTTCATTCTTAATTATTTTTTTTTTTGTGTTATGTGAATATAAATGACTTATGCAGTGACATTGTATTAAATTAATGTTGTTATTTAGGTATTTCTAAATAAGCTATCATTATTAAAGTGTATGTTTACTTATACAGCAACAGCAAATTTACATTCTAATTGAAATTTAAAATTTTATGAAATCAGAATGAGTTCAAGTTTATACACAGAATGAATTCAATTTCACACACAGCCGGACACCACATAAATATTGTATAAAAATATTAGCTTATGGGTTACTAGCAATATGACCCCGCTTTTCCCCGGGTTTAAGCCATTTTTATCAACTACGTTTTAAAGCAATTTCATTTTACCATTATATATGCACATGGATAAGGATACGATTACATAAACATGCACGCGTGCATGTTTATATAGTGATACACACGTCCTTGGAAGCAAGCGCGCGAACATTCACGTGCACGCACGCAGGCACTCGTACACGCACACGCGTGCATACATTACACTTTCAATGTGCATACGGACACGCACACGCATTCGTATATAAATATTAAAATCGTACACCATTTTTTTTCACTTAAAGAAATTACGCTTCAAATGTATGAATATGTAATGCAATCATATATTTTTTGCCTTGTCACTTAAAGAAGTGGCACTTACGTGTAGTACAATATGTGTAGTACAATCATACAAATTTTTTTTTCTTATCACTTACAGAAGGACAACTTACAGAGCCTACTTTAGAAGTTACACTTTTAATGTGCGGATATGTAGCATAAATATACAATATTTTTTAATTACTCGAACGTAGCAATCTAAGAGCGAATCCTAAAGAAGTTACATTTTTAATGTCTACACGAACGTCTATGCGCATACATATATAAGTAGTACAATCACACACCATTTTTTTCTTGTTGCATTATCAATATGCTTATATCTAGTACAATCATAAAACATTTTTTGTGATCATTTCTAGAACTTACACTTTGGTGTGTTGGGCTGAGCGCATGACCGCGCACCGCGAAGACCCGGGTTCGATTCCCGGCCGCCCATCGAAGCGGGACTGGTAGAAGTCCAACCTTTCGAGGCTCTGGCGATCATTTTTCCATATGAGATATTCTTCATCTCATGTAGACACGACAACAACAAAAACAACAACAACTTACACTTTTAATATGCAGATATGTGACACAATTATACAACATTTTTTAATAACTCGTACAATAACGCACGACTGAGTAACTGCGTGCGTAACGCACGAGCAAATCTGAAAGAAGTTACACTTTTCATGTGTCAGTATGTAATACACCATTTTTTTTCTCGAACTATTCATTTCATTAGGTATATAATATTTATTTCATTAACAATATTTTCTTTTGATCTTTTCGTAATATCTTTCTGCCGACCGTAATGATTATATACAAAAATTTTCCTCGGTAGCTCATGAATCTTACCTATTACATAATTTTGAAAATAAAATAAATATACATACAAGGAAGATAAAAAAAACCCTAAATAAAAAAAATAAATAACGGGTTTGTAAAAAAAATAATGGAAATCTAATTTAATATAAATCACGGAGAGAGAAATTTAATTACAAAGGTATAAGAACATAGTGCTATAAAAAAATAATATTTTCAGATATTCTTCGAAACTATTTAGAGAAAAGGTAAACCTTACATTAGTAATTATGAAGTTTTCCTATCCGAATCCGATTACGCGTTCAAACAATTTGTGCATCCAAATTATGTACTCAGAATAAAAAGTTCCTTACACTGTAAAGGCTTAAATATTAAATAAAACCATTCGTAAATCAAAGAAAATATTAAAAATATCAAACATTCGACTCCTTGACGTCGATTTCATTCTTCAATAATTTTGGTTGAACAGTTAAATTTCGGTTTAAAATATGTTTAAGACGCATTTTAAATCGGAAGTAAAAGTTATTCATTTAAACTAAACGAGATGTTTCACATTACCGCCGTAGGAATCTTTCATTAACCGAATACTAGGTGAGAATTAATTTTATATACAACGACGTCATGTTGCGACAGGGTCTAAGATTGCTTCATTAGTATCGAGTTCCTCGCCCTACCTTACAGACGAAATTTAATGAATATTATCGTGTCACTGTTATCGAGGTTCCCCCCTGTCCGGGCGAGGATTGATTAACTTAGCTCCGGTTGGGAAGTTCCTCGCTTTGAGTTTGTTATTAAGGTGAACGTTGATTAACTCTTTGTGGATATTAAATATAACTAATGCGTTACGGTTTATTGTATATTTTAGAACGATATACTGTGTTATTGTTGTTTAAATAAATACAATATTATTAGGTTGACAACCGTATATACCGTGTATTATGATACTAAATAATTCTTAAACGACGATGATATATGGTACACGAATTTGAGAGAGGGAATTGACGTTACTTTCTTATATATATTCAGATATGTATATATATATATATATATATATATATATATAAATTTATAAATAAATACACCTTGAATTCTATGTTAAAAACCTGTTTAACTTTCATTAGATTAATATTTAATATACTTGTATGTTTAGTATGATTGTTACAAAAACACTTAATATTTTCAGCAACACGTTTCTTGACTTCTTTACTTTATATTTTTGCCATAATTAATACGTGAAGTGTTACAGTTGTGTTGTAAATGTAAATAATATTTTTAAATTCTTTCATGAACACCAGAGTCGACTTCACCTTACCGTAACTAACCGTCGACTTCACCTTACCGTAACTAACCGTCGACTTCACCTTACCGTAACTAACCGTCGACTTCACCTTACCGTCACTAAACGTAACCGTAATTAACCTACACGTCTCCTTACCATAGCACTTAATTTTCATAATTATTTTCTAATTTTTCCATAGTAGCTCTATTTGATTAATATTTGTCCGTCAGTAGGTTTAAGGCCCAGCAAGGAATGATAAAAAATATTATCAAGTTTGGAAGCCATTTTTTAGAACTCTTTCTTTGTTATTATCAGTTTCAATACATTTTTGTTTTTAATGAATATTTTTATATATTGAAACTATTTGCACTATATATTTCATTAATAATAAACTGATTTATCTATTTTTTCTAAGTTGGTAAAAATGTAGCCATTTTAATATAATTTTTAAGACAAAATTTTAATATAGGTGAAAGGATGCCATACCGCTTTTTTCCGAACTACATCTACATATGCTTTCTAGAAATGTAAATAGCTATAGTACGTACTATGCTACGTACTTGTAAAGCCTAAAGGGATATGCATATTTATTGTTTATCGTGCTAGAGCGAAAATATCACAAAAAGCAGACAATTTTAGAATCACAGACGGATATTTTAATTTTATTAATTTGTATGACTTTAAACAAATAAATTTGTCAATATGTAATACAATATCACATTCTAGGGAAACATGTCACATTCTAGGGAAACGTATATTTACGTTTCCCTAGAATGTGACATCTTTAATAACATTTTTTTTTTATATGTAATCATCAAAGAAAATTGATTTGTTTTAAGTCATACAAATTAATAAAATTAAAATATCCGTCTGTGATTCTAAAATTGTCTGCTTTCAAAAATTTTTCCATTTGCATATTCGATTACCAAAATGAATGTAATGTTAAAATTATTAGCAGTATATCTGTCGGTCTGGAATACAATTGGTTTCAACTCGAAAAATACTTAAGCTGTTTTCATGAATTAGTAACCTTGGGATCAATTTAATTTTTGTTTCATCACGATCTTGGACATAATTATAATGAAAATATTGAGTAAGAAATTAAACGAAATCTAAGCCATATTGTTGATGGGGAGCAACAACCTGTAGGAACGACAGACTTAATATACCAGGTAGACGAACAAAGATAAGAGCTAGCGCGATGGTGCTTATAATCATGTTACGTGGTAGAAAGAGAAGAACAAATTAAAATGGTTAAAATTCTTTCACACGGTCTGCACTTATCTTCAAGCGGATAAATGCGTTCGCTTTTAATATGTCAAATTTATCGTTTATTATCTTGCTAAACTAAATGTGTTTAGAATAATATTTACATGTTCTATTATTGACTGTCATTCTATTCATGGAAATAATTTATATAAGTGTACATTTAACGGAAAACTTGTAAAGAATAAATGTTGTGCTTTCTGTATTTATTCTCAAACTCGCCCAAAAATTACTATTTTGTATATGAAAGTTTACACAATGATATTACTAATTACAAGTTAAATAAAGGTATCCGTTAAAAACATGATTTATCGAGTTTTTGTATGACAATACTTATTTGTCATATACGCTAGTGTCGAATCATGTTATCGATAATTTTGTCGATTAAATTAATTGGGCTCATTATTGTTGAATACAATTTTATGCCGATAAGACATCACTTCTTTTTAGAATTCCGTAGTAAACTAGGAACCTTATAATTTAATCACGTCTCTCCATCCGTCTATTGTATACATATCATAGGACTGTACCTATGTCATTTTTCAATATTTTGCTATAACTCAGTACAAGATCATCTTTTTAATCAATTCAAAGATCGGATAATATTTTTATGTATCCTCGTATGCACGGAAATTTGGTTTGGATTTTAATTGTAAATTATTGGTCGTAGTTATTTAATTACGCAAAATAATTTTACCACATGCAGCAAGGCATTTTGAAGAAAAATATTTCCTGTAACGCATAATAAAACGAATTTTCAAAGTTCAAATTCTTGCTATTTTTTCCGTTTAGTCTTTATTATATAAATCATAGTGAGTTCACATGGTTCATGATATACTTACAGTAAGCTCCTGTGATTCGTCATTGTCATGGTGTTTTCTACATACTTTACACCATAACAATTATTTGATTTTAAAATAACATATATTTATAATTTATATAAGTATACAAGTTATACAAAAGAAAAATGGGGAATATCCACGGATATCTTTTTTCATCGTAGGGACTAAATAGAGAAAAGTCTGAGTTTTCATATATTTTCTTCTAATCATCAACTTGGTAACCGTTAGAAAACTGTTCCTAGATTGAAAAAAACGTCATTACTTTTTATGCATGTATATTTAACATTTTACAGAATTAGATTATTTTCCAGATAATTTTAAATATATTAATGCATTATTTATTTACATAAATGTTATCATGGAATAGAAATTACTTGCTATAATCTGCAATTTCACATAAATGCTGACAAAATTAGATGACGTCTGAAAAATATTATTCCAAGTAGTGAGCTCATTTATAAGTAAAATATATATACGAAGTGATAACTCCCGAGGAATAGTCAAAGTATTGGGTCGAACAGAAAGTTCTGAGACATTTACAACAATTTTGTTCCTTTTTTTATTGTTACTTATTTTAACCCTACCCTAATACATAATCATCACTGTAGTCTACGAGTATAACTCTTCTCCAACGTTCAGGCAAAGGCAAGATAACTTACTTGTTAATTAAGTGGTTTTTCATGCAAAAAAAATTAATGTCAATTTTTAAATCTTGCTCACTGTCGAATAATCTTTCGTCTTTCAAATAATTAGATAATGATCTATACAAGTTATGATCAGTAGACGAAAGGTCTGCAAGGTATGGTGAATGAGCGACTACAGTTCAGCCTAACTCTATGATTTTGCATAGTGTCTTCAAAGATATATGAGGTTAAAAATCATGGAGAAGATTAATTTTTATATTGTTCACTACAAAGTTTTGTAGCAATTAAATCTAACTGCGCACAATAATTGGCACTATTCATTGTAAATCCAGGTGGTAGAATGTTCCAATTGATAACGCCTTTATATTTCCATCAACAGTCCATCATGACCTTAATCTCGAAGTGGTTAACCTTAAGAGTTGAAACTCCAGTTTTGCTGGCCCCAAATCACTGACACTTCGATAATACTTGATAAAGAATACTCACTTCTCGTCGCCAGTTACTACATGCTTAAGCCATTTTTCATTGGCGTATGATGTTAAATGAGTCATACAGATATCAACACACTATTCTGTGTTTTCTTCAACACCACAACCCTTTTCCCTGTTTCCAAGTTTTATATATTTCCTGAAGGTAGAATAAAACCGAGCTTTTACAGTACTGAAGTCGTTCTACTAAACACTGAACCACCTGCTGCGTACCTTCGTCAGTTCAAACCTGAACAGCGTTGATGTCCAATGATTATGATCATTCAGCACGAGGAATAGTTTTGAATTCCAAATTTTGCTTATAAAAGCGATAGAAACATCGAAAACCACCGAGTAACAGACAGTACCTTCTCCCATTGTTTGTTTAATTTTCATTGCAACTGCTCGTACAGAAGTTCCCAAACAGTACTCATGAAAATAAAGCACTCTTAGTGAATGATTCAAGGGAAATTTCTATTTTTTGGATGCGTTTCCCGTGTTAGCGATTATAATACACTGGTCAAACTCGCCAGCTTATGCTGCTTATATACCCGGGTGATGGGATACTTCATATTCAACCAACTTTTAGAATAATCAAGAAAAATTGTCTCAAAATTTTCTGTCGGACCGAATTTTTTTTCGACTTAATGAGATAAATTTCCTTTACATTTTAAACATTTTACAATAGTTTTTACTTTCGCAAAGCACTTTAACAGTATGCTTGGTTACAGAAAAAATGTTGACGTAATATTTAAAATTGCGTCAAAAGTCATAATACTTCCAGCATAGCTAATTAAAAAGTGTCCATCATTTATAAGTTCTTCCACTGGCCACTAAGAAACTCTCCTCGTTACCCGTAAGATACATTTAAATTGTTTACATTTACTCGTTTCTTGTTTTTGAGCAAACTTATGATAAATTTAAAAGAAAATATGCATAATATTTGTATGATCATTCCCTTTATAAATTACCTTTCTATTATTAATTTGTAAGTTCTCCACCGGCCACTAAGAAACTCTCCTTTTTACCAGTAACTTGTATTTAAATTGTTTACATTTACACATTTCTTGTTTTTGAGCAAACTTATGATTTTAACCTAAATAAAATACTACCATTTACACCAGGCTAAATTTAAAAGAAAATATGCATAATATTTACACGATCGTTCCTTTTATAAATTACCTTTCTATTATCTGCTACATCAAATGTAAATGTAACATTAAAATAATGTACAGAATGCTTCTTTTCAAAACAGTAAATATTAAAATTCTTCTTTGTAAATCTCCCATCACATTTAATTCAATTTGCAATACGCAAACCAAATAAAATCATTATTTTAAAATGGAATATATTGTATTTCTTTTCTATAGTCACAATTATATGCTGGAATAAACAGACCAACAGTCTAAGATCCGCTTCTCTGTTACTTACCAAATGGCATAAGTTTGTGGTGCTATGTTTGAATAAACTAATCCTTATACTTTTTTCCATCTTAAATTCAAATGATCCGCTAGTAATAACATTTATATTTTACTTCAATTAAAATAAGGTATAAAGTTAAGGTAATACTTTGTCTCGATATGCTCACCAAGCCTCCAGACACCAAATTGTTTTTTTCTTTATTTTCAATTCTACGCGAGTGAGACCACGGATAAAACTAATAGAATAAAGACATATATCTATTTATTTGTGTGACATCAACCTTTTCCTTCGTCTGATTCATTTCTTTTTCCTCAGATAGTGAAATTAATATTTCAAACAATATATTTATAGTATTGAATTAAACTATCCACTGAAATAATGAGTAACTTTGCGTCTCACTTTAATACCATATATAATCGTTTTACGTTAGTGTACTTATTATGCTACCTGATAAGTTTGATTACCCAGTTCGAAAATTACACAATCTGCAATTATTAATATTGACAATAAGAAAATTTTCGCAGCCTTAATTAAAGGAACTTCCCTACGGGAGCCTGCTTAATCAATCCTTGTCGGGACACGGCAGGAGCTGGGTGATAAAGACAGAATAATATTAATTAAATTTAACCCGTAAGATAAAGGTGACAAATTCGAAACTTATCACTGAACGTTAGACACGGTCGTAACGTGACGTGGTCATAAATAAAAACAATTATTTGTAAAATGTCTCTATAAAGATTTATTTTTTTCTCGAAACCCTCATTCTCCCATTCATAAAAAAAGGTAGAAATTTTACTTCTTTTATTTCTTTTTATTATTATAAGCTATAATTATTTTTCATTAAAAAGTTTATTTATACAATGGCAGTGTAAACAACCGTAATAGATACCTTATGCAGTAAAATAGCTCAACAGATATCGTGACCTGTTGCCAAAAAAAATCTGTTTTTTTTTGGAAATTATGACCATTCTTTTGGTTTTTCATATATTTTTTTTTATTATGTGAAGTGAAAATTGTTTATACGCAGTATATACTAGTAAGTCTTCAAGTAGTAGCGCACATACTATATTTTTGTGCAATGCGTGCGTACATATGGGATATGCATGAATAGACATATCGTATATTATTTAAGTTATTTCTTAAGTATTTTTTTAATTTGAGAAAAAGTGATGACACTTCAGTCTATATATTCTACATACGACAAAATTATAAAAATATATGTATTTATATTTTGCTTGTAGCATCTAAATTCAATTCAGAAAAATTTGTAAAACTCAATAATAACCAATTAGTGCAAAATTTTGGTCTCTAAATACTGTAAATATATGGATTAGACTGTCCGCGATTTAAGTGAAAACCCAGTCGCAATTTGAAAAACCAGTCGACAGTTGAAAACGTTGTCATAAATACTTTAAAATACAGTCGATTTCATTCAAAACCCCTTTGGTTATGAAGACTTTCCAGTAATAGCAACGTAACACCTGTGACCCTTGAATTTGGAATAAAATGTTTTAGAAGATTTGCTCGGGTAAAGCAACTTTTTATATATCGCAGATTTTAGTATACACAGAAATTTAAGAAGTTTTTTTTTACGAATTCCTAAAACTCGTGTGCAAATGTAGCAACCTGTTGAAATTCAATCGGCACGGACACAAAAGCTCAACACGTTATCTATTGTTTACATTCACAAATAGTCAAGACGTGTTAGCACCCAACTTTTGTTTGTTAACTGATGTTATCTTTTGTTTTTTTTTTATTGTTGGTAGGTAAGTTAGTTAGGGCAGGCAGTTAGTAATACAGGTCGGTTACATATAAGTGTTGTTTAATAAATACATCTTGTATTTAAATTGTATATTATTATGTATCACAGATCCCTATATTCCCATATTATGGCATGTGGATATATTTACGTAATTTTAAGGGTTCGTTAGTCGTTGTTCTTACCGAAAACCGCTGTAGCAGTTTTTTTTATTCTTAACTGTTATACAGTTACGCCAAGAAGAAAAAAAAATTTACACAAATTAAATGGCATGTTAATAAAAACAAAAAGCAAACAGCATGTGCAATGTTTATATCACTGACTTTGGCTCGGCGTACGGACACACCCGAAACAAATAAAAGTAGTTAAATTACAAATTCAAAATTCAAACTGTGTTCCATAAATAAATTTAAAATGTTTTTCGCTTTCACGAGGGACTCGTATCGTACTATGATTCTTATTATTCAGGCATAAGAATTGTTTTGCTCTTTTTCGGCAATTAATAAATAAACGCCAAGGCTAAAAAAAATACACAAATTAAATCGCATTTTAATATAAACAAAAAGCATACACTTGTGCAATGTTTATATTACTGACTTTGGCTCAGCGTACAGTCATGCCCGAAACAAACAAAAATAGTTAAAATTACAAATTCGAAATTCAAATTGTGTTCGATAAATAAATTTAAAATGCTTTTTGCTTTCACGGGGACTCGTATCATATTATGATTCTTGTGATACAGGCATAATAATGGTTTTACTCTTTTTCTGCAAAAAATAAATAAAATAACAAAGGTGTCGATATAGTGAGGTATATTGACCTAGCGAATCCCTGGTGAAAATACACAGTCTTTGAATTTAAATTATATCACATTTATATATGTATCGTCACATAACAACCATATTAACAACCATAATGCAACAAGTAATTTTAAATAAACTTTTATGCCTTTATATTTTAAAACCATTTACTCAAAGGAATACATTCGTATTATTTGTAATTGATACTTATGCTTAGCAAATACTTTAAAATGTTCTTTTATTTCTTAAATTATTACACGCAAAACAATTACATTAAAGGTCTCCATGGTAATGACACAAAGCTTTTAGAAAAGAACTTCCAAAAATGAGGTTCATCCCATTCAACATTGCAGCAGGTGCGAAGCTCTGTTAATAGTGAAAAACTTAAATTAATTAAAATAACTAAATGACAAGGCTGCGAGGTTGGCAACTAATTTGGCTGAAAAATGTAAAGTAACATGCGCGAAGATGCTTTCAGAATCGCTTACGGAAAGGTAAGTTTTATGAAAGTCATAATCTAATTGAATAGAACGTTACGGAAAAAGAAAAAAGTTATTATCAAAAAAAGTCGTTCTTAAATATTTTTAAACGAGATATACACTATATACATATGGGTTAATTTTCCAAAACTATGAATTAAGAATGAAAAGTTATTTTTTGAAAACAATCTTTATTTTACATGAATTATGGCTAAGTGGAGATTTAGATATTATTTCATTTAATTTTACGAATTTGTTATATTTTAGTTACTGTAAATCAGCGTAAAGTATTGTGGAGATGCAGGTATTTGCAATGAAGCGGAAATTCCGTTATAAATTTAGTTGTAGATTATTTTAATCAAACTATATGTCCTTATAGAAAGCTTAAAGCTTAGAACAGACATGCAGAAAATAAATTTTCCACATCACTTACTTTCCTTAAATTTTGGAAAATTTTAATCTCGCAAAATGTTGCCCCATCCATCAAAAAATCTGTTGCAGCCTCATAGTTTCTACTGAGGAAACAAATTTACAATATTTTCATCTCAGGACTTTCGATGAAGATATGAATTGATATGAAATAAAATATTTCATTTTTTGTATACCTCCTAATTGTCGAGTTAATGACGCCATCGATTATTTCAGTATTTCTCTTATTTCTAATAGAATTTCACCAAACTTTTCGCAAAAATTAGACTCATTGATCTATCGATAGATACAATAAAATTCAAGTTTCTGCGATGAAACAAATAAAAATATTTATTTCGAATTAACTTGCTGCTTTACGTAGTAAACGCAGATATAACAATAATTTATTTAAATAATATAACAAATAGCTGAAAGAACTTAATTTCTACACTTTAGTTCTGTAGCTTACTTTATTAAATAATATAGTTAAAAATTAATTATTAAGTCTAAAAAATTAATAAAAAACCTATCCTTAAAGCTTCATCACCTTTCACGATATTTCACACTACCATCAATTTCAATATTTTAGACACAAAAATATTGCACGTAAATACGTTAACAAAATTTAATTACTCTTAAATTTATAATTAAATTTATACACTGGTTATTATTATATAATCAATTCATTTAATAGTGACAAATACAACTATAATGATTATTAAAAAATATAATTTGTTGATTAAACATAGGTACAAATAATAATGCATAAACAATAATAAGCATCACTAAAACAATGAAGAAAAAATCACCACTAAATAAATACTCCTTACTCGTAGACTAAATTATTTAAATAATACAAAATGTAGATAATATCTTGAATTTAGGAAGAAACGTCTGAATCCTGGGATCCAAGGATTGTTTAATAACAGTAAAACATAATTGTAAGTATGTAAATACCCTTGAAGGTTTTTGAGATTTTATCAAGTAAAAGGTCTATCTGTATATTTTTTACTTCGAAATATAGGGAAGATTGACTGAAATTGAAAAACCAAATTTTCAAACCAATGCTCCCCATTTGTCTGTTATTAAAAAAATTAACGCATATATTAATTTTTTATTACATTTTAGTAACGATAAGATGGACAATATTTTGAGAAGGCCTTTGTCGAAAGTCAAACAATTTACAATTTGTACTTAGAGCTTTTTGCATAGGTTTAATAATTCAAATTTTATGAGCCCAAAATGTGGTTAAAGTAATTCAAGAAGCGACAACGTCTTTATTTTGAAGTTATACTTCTTTGGGCGCGTTATGAAAAAATGATGAGAGTGAAATTTTAAGATTCGTCACCCAAAAGTTACAGTATGAAGTTGCAGCGGTTGCAGTCTCGAAATAAAAGCTACCAACAAAATAGAAATAGAACCTATATCAGTCGCGCGAGTTGGCACCATCGTCGCCTCTGTACACTGTTTTCATATTCATAGTATTTATTTTCCACATGTTTCTAGTGTCTACATTCACACACGTGTTTTAGTTTCATATAAGTGCGATTTATATATGTGCTGATAAATTATATTCAGTAGTGATTTAAATTCAATATTTTGATTAATATATTTACTATTCGTAAATATTAGTGACAAAAATTGTGTTTATAGACTTTTTCAAGTGCTCAAATGTAATTGAGGTTATCTATCCGTATGTATTATTTATTGATATAAATTAAAATATTATTATTTAATGATGCCAAAGAAGTATAACTTCTCACGCGCGTACATAAGTACACGCACCCTTTTTTTTAGTTTATGATAAGAATTAAATACCTTTTTAAATAATATTTCCACACACCATTTGTCTATTCACAATCATTTTATATTCCAGACAGAAGTTGTCTCGAAATATTATGATATAAATAGATTGTTTCTTTTAAATTATTTCTATGGTTACGGATTGTATATTGCTTAAATAGTATTACGCATTTGAAAAAGTATTGCGGGTTTATAGGTTTAAAGCTTCACTCAATAAATTATACCAGCGGTAATTTAGTGAATATGTACGTTAAACACTTTGTCTTGAGAAGAACTAAAAAATCTTAATGACGAATTTTTTTTACAGGTTGATTATTTAAAAATAGCGATATGCCTTAAAAATTTGTTTATCTAAATTTTTTGTTTTCTCTGACTCGTAAAGTCGATTAAAATTTTTAAGAATTTTAGGTATTTTCTTTTAATCTGTATACTTTTATTTGTTTAACAAAATCTGTCTACTTTTATTTGTTTTTCAAAGCTATGTATGCGCTTAACCTATCTTTGAGTTGCTCCTCTTTGGACATTTCATTTTTCCCTTTTTGCTGATAATCTTTAAAAATAGTAATAATTCTAAAATAATTACCTAAAATGTTAATTCTAATTTCTTTACAAAATAATACTAACGTAGCTTTTGAAATTCTTTTATCTATTTTGTTGTCTTCGCTGGTTTGAAAAAATTTAATTAAATTTTTTTTGCAAAAAGCAAACATCTAGAATATTTAATTTTCTACTAAAGCTTCTAGAAAATCTAATTTTCTACCAAAACGTTTTTTTTCAATTTTTTTGCCAGATTCACTCTACCGAAATGTGAACATAAAACTAATTAAACCTTCTTTTAAGATGGGGTAGCTTGGCATCCTGGATACTAGATTTTACACCCTAACTGAACATCCTAGACAGTGAAAAAAACACCACCTACTCCACCTACGCAAAGTGCACAGCAAAACTGACGTTTTAAAGATCTAATCAGTTATTTGATAGTCGATAGCTAACATTATTTAAGAGATATTTTTCACGACTGTATGATCATATAATTATCTATTTATCTATTTTTTTAGTTACAGTTGATATAATCTCCATATCTTCCTAAAAACAAAAAAATATTTTGGTCGTATATCCTATACATACTGTAGAGATATTTTTTAAATTTTTCCCTTGAATTTACTCGACAAAACCTTTACATTAGATAATATGGAACTATCCTAATAGAAAATTGAACAAACAATTGAGCTATTTGGAGAGCGAGAAATTTTTTAAAAATTGAGAAGTGTTTGAAAAGAAACAGAAATAGAAAATGAAAGCACAATGTTTTAAATAATAAAATAACTTTTATCAGCTTTAATTTTATTCCAGGTACTTTCTTGCTTTACATTATCAAACCCTTTCAAGACACATTAACACTGTCCTCAAAAGTTTTTAAAATATTCCCAACAACTTCAATGTACATTTAAAAAAAATTGTTTTACAAATATTTTCTCTATCAAAAATACAAACTTAACTTATATTGTAATTGTAAAAGTTGGGATGTATTCCTTAAATTTGTTGCTCAATCACGTCATAATGGCTAAATAAAGTTTGGAAAAAGGTTGGGTACAAGAACATTCGAAAACCTACATTTACTTAGGAGTAACGGTTAAAAAATGTTTAAACGAATGAAAACAAAACGGGGTATGGCCCCGAGATTCCAAGCGAGCAGGTAATAGCGGGCGTCGAGGGAGGGGAAACGAAGAAGGAGCATTGGCTTAGGTATCGTGATTTGCGGTGAAGCAAGCGGTAGTCATGCGCCTGTTAGCAGGTATTTTAATTAAGTTAAAATTACCTGTTTACATTACTATGTCCTTAAAATTTATTAGATTCTTACACGATGTTCTGATTTGGTTTCGTTAACTAAAATATTTAAACTGTTTTTTTCTGACCCCAAAATTATTGAACCCCCACAATGACATATTAATGTATTAATTCATATTTCTTACTAGGTCACCCTTAATATGCACGAACTAAAGAAAATTATAACCATAGTGGATTTCGATTATAACGACGTCTAAGAGACCTTTAAATTTACCATGCTTTTGTCCATATATCGTAATATGCAAATATACGAATGTTTGATACAAAACAATATGCAATTTACATACACATCTTGTATTTATTAAACAACGCTTATTGTAACTGGTATATATTGCTAGATCTCTGGCTTAACTAACCTAACAAGTAATAAAAAAAAACAAAACATAACAGTAGTCAACAATAGAAAGTTCAGTGCTAACACGCGTTGGCCATTTGTGAATGTAAACAAAAATAACGTCCTGAGCTTTTGTGTCGATGCCGATTGAATTACAAAAGGTCTGCGTACGATTTCTAGGAATTCGTTCGTTACAAAAGCTTTCCAAAAAAAGTCTCTATAACCAAAATTGGCGCTGTGTAAAAAGTTGCCGTACCCGAACGAATTTCGAATGAAATTTTATTATTGATTGAAGGAACACAGTTGGTACGTTACTGTTACCGGAAAGTCTTTATAATCAAGGGCGTTATATATGAAATCCACTCTAGTAGTTATTGAAAAGTGTAAGTATAGGCCTTCCTATTAATTAGTTACATGCGTAAGAAATAAAGATCAGTCAAATGCTGGGCTTTGAATGTATCGTGCCATTTTCAAATTTACATCACTTATCTACGTCTATGGCGTACTTTGATTTTTGGACTTGATATGATATTTGGTTTGATTTTGTTAACATAATTGTTCTTTTAATTGTTATAATATCTGTTCTGTACCGTGAAATTCCAAATAACATGATATACTTATGTGTTTAGATACATATAGTGTAGAACTCATCAGATTAGTAAAATTTCTTCCGGCTATTTATACAAATAATGCCAAAAAACCGAATGAACGGACCACAACATAAACCAGTTTTCGATGCATTTGCTGAAAATCGTATTCGGGGCATTCATTCGAATGCCATGTCTGTTAGATTGTCTAAAATGCTCGTCGAATATACTCTTGGAGAAGACGGGCAACATCCGTTTCATTATATGTTTACATAAGAATTCACCGAAGAAAATTTTGTCTGCTATCGTAATATATGTTTTGTGTATATGTAGGTGGAAAATATTTTGAACATATTCTTTAAAACTAATAACAAATTAAACCAAACAATATTTTCAGGATACATTAAATGAATATATATAAAGTGAAATCATTTTTCTGTGCAATATTATATAAACGGTGAATAAATTATGACTAAGTGGATTGCCCAAACTACAAAATGAGAGAGTTAATCGATAATGTGATATATTTGGTTCGTAATAGCTATATTTTATGTTATTCCAACAATAAATTAAACAAATAATCTTACCACATAATATGCCTAATGTCCGCTACCGTGCCTGTTGCGGGTACTTCCCCTCGAACGGCGGTGAACAACACTCGCTGGTCACGTAGTTTAACCGCGCCCAAGTATCATGTGTACTAAAAACGGTCACCAGTAATAATAAATACTTTTTTTTTAATTTTTTGAAAAATAAAAGACTTTTCACATTCAATTTTAACAGAATTCAACCAAGAAGTGAAAGTTATTATGCTTTGTGTGCGTTATATAAAATAAATTACTTTGAAATATAGTATCACTGAATAGAAAATATAATTATTGAATCATTAGAATTAAAATAATGCAGTGGATTTATGAAACACAACTCGAAAACAACAAAACTAAAAAAAAAATTCTATCACACGAGTAGCAGCTATTTTACATAACGTTAAGAATGGTAGCAAATATATATATATATATATATATATATATATATATATATATATATATATATATATATATACATATATATATATATATATATGTATATATATATATATGTATATATATATATATACATACATATATATATATATATATATATATATATATTTATATATGTGGTAATTCCCTATTTTATATTAGAATTCACTATGAAAAGTATCAGTTATTCGATCTAACATGTCACGACCATGCACCACAATAAAATATACATTGTGTTCAGGAGAGAGGTTTACACTTTTCAAGCTTGCAACGTTAATACCGTAGTAACGAGAACCGGATACTGCGTGTCGCTTTAAGCTTTCCTCCTAAGCTTTGATATACAAAGCTTTATCTCGACAGAACTATGTGCATTATACATTACAAATTTATATATCAATCCAGCATACGTTTTCAAACTCTTGTCTTAAATTATGTGAATTACGATTTGGTGAAGTGCATATCGAGTATTATTTATGTTGATCAATTTTGTTGAGTAGAACGAACTGAAAAATTTTTATACATTGGTTAGAGAGTGTTACTTTTATTTTCCTACTTTATAATACTTTAAAACATAGTTATTGTCTTTTTACTATTTCAAGCCATTTTTTTCACTTAGCGAAATACGCCGCAAAATATATTTTGAAAATAACAGTATGAAAAATACCATTACTAAAAATAAATATTTCTGAATGGTCCTCGCCGCTATTCCGCGCTTCCACGCCATGCAGCACATCATCAGACAATATTAGAATTAGGTAAAAAATTAAGCTAGAAATTGGAAAAATAATTAATGTAATATCTTTCCTTAGTTCCATTTAATTTATACAAGAATAGTAGGTAACACCTCAAGAACTATGATAAAACCTGATGAACTTTCATTAAAAATATACACGAGTAGATTAGCAGCTGAAAAAATGTTTTTGCAACATCAGTATCATTATTACTAAACTGTCAATATTTCTTAGAGTATTATTTTTCTTGCAATATAGTCTAATCAGTCCCATTACAGGAAGATAATATAAAATCGGTCAAGCTGCAGAAAGGTGTGTAGGAAGGAAACGTAATTTCTTCGAAACTCTTTACTCCTGTGTTGGAAAATGTCTTCAATTTCTTAGATTGGAATGAATTTGGCTTCAATATCAAGGGCGAATACCTTACTCACCTTCAATTTACCGACGATGTATCAATTTTGGGAGCATTTCTCGACGACCTTGACACAATTATCAGGAACTTACGCAGTTTCCCAACCGATAGATCTAAAAGTAAACACAGACAAGACAATCTAAGGTTCAAGTGGTGCCTATACCTGTACATATTGCGAGTGCTACCCTTAAAGCTGCTGACCATCATGTACGTCTAGGACAAACTCTCTGACTAAGTAAATCCGACGTCGAGAAGGAGGTCAATCGAAGAATACAACTCAGCTGGATTGCATTTGGGAACTTTACCATATCACCTCGGCCAGTATAACCAGTGTTTGAAGACAAAACTTTCAACCAATTTGTGTAGTCAGTAATGACACTACGTAAATTATACGCGGCCTCTTATTATTGGCCTCATAAAACACTCAAGTCACTCATCAAGCAACCTAGCTCCTCCTTAGCTGAACAGATATCCTGATAAAAATCGTGGGAAGTCAATGGGTGGGCGCAGCACGGGATCGATATTGATGGAAATCTATGAGGTGGGCTTATGTTTAGCGTTGGAAGTCTTCTGGCTGATGTTTTTGATAATTTGGATGCATTTTGACTTCTTTAGTTTACATACTTGTCGATATGAGTGCAAGAGGTGAAATATTTGAACTATAAATATGCATGCTTTACGAGTACATTTCCTTCATGGGAGGATTTCATCAATTTAATGCCAAGAGAAAATTAACTTCATTCACAAAGAAGTTTTCTAATCATTTTCTAAATTTACTCCCTGATCAACTCCCTCCAACTGATTACTCCAGACAATGTAATTAATATTTGTCCATCACCATCCCATTAGTAAATTCCGAGTCTATTCCCAGCGAGAATTGGTCTAAAATAAACTAAACTTTGTTATGATGAACGTTAATAAGTCTTTGTGATGATTGTTTTTTTCATTAATTTCAACTCAACTAAGTGCTGTACTGTATATTTTAATTATAATAAAACAGGTTATTCATAATTTTTAAATTAACCAACATCTAGCGATTTCCTTTGCAGCGTTTTATAAATTAGATTTTTCGCCTTGTAAACATAACGATATGCCATACTACTTTATTTTTTGACGTCTCTCTGCAATTATTTGCTAGAAACGTCAAAATTGATTTCATTTGCTACCCACTTATAAAGCACGAAAGGTGTGCGTTTTTATGGTGCATAGTGCTTTAGGGGACCATCTTTAGAAAATATAATTGGTTGTGTTCGCATGAATTGTTAAATTAAGTATGTAAGTTTTGAAACTACACGGATAACTGAAATTTAAGTGGCCGTGATTTTTTAATTATCTGCAATTATTTGCTAAAAACGTAAACACTTTATCGTTTGCTACCCACTTATAAAGCACGAGAGGTGTGCGTTTTTATGGTTCATAGTGCTTTAGGGGACCGTCTTTAGAAAATATAATTGGTTGTGTTCACATGAATTGTTAAATTAAATATGTAAGTTTTGAAACTACACGGATAATTAAAATTTAAGTGGCCGTAATTTTTTAATTATCTGCAATTATTTGCTAAAAACGTAAATACTTATATCGTTTGCTACCCACCTATAAAGCACGAGAGGTGTGCGTTTTTATGGTTCATAGTGCTTTAGGGGACCATCTTTAGAAAATATAATTGGTTGTGTTCACATGAATTGTTAAATTTAGTATGTAAGTTTTGAAACCACACGGATTATTAAAATTTAAGTGGCTGTGATTTTTAAATTATCAGCTTTTAGATGTTCTGTTTTTCTAAATTTTGTGTACTTGAATAAATCTTATTTTCAGATTTTGTTTATATATCGTTTGTCTGTCTGTGCTCATTTAGCCAGAAAACTACTGAAGCTACTGAAAATGAATTTGACTCTTATAAATATTAAACCTACTACTAACATAATAATAAAAAATAAATTTTACCCTTAAATTAAAGGTGGAATTTCTAAACTAATTAGTAGTCTGTGAAAACTTTCTATAACATTTTTTTAAGTTTACTCCTTAAGAATCGACTTTCAAAGATATAGCCCAGTATGAAGTTTTATGATGAGTAAAATCAGAAGTTCAGAGCGTTAAAACAAAGTGTAACGGTTTGTAAGTTTTGATGTAGGAGGTATTTAGAAAGGAAGAGAAATTTTCACCAATATTTAGAAAGGACCTTCAGGATGGGCATGATATTATTCCGTGTTTTCCGTACAATATTTCGTTAAAAAAATCGTATATTATAAAAAATTAAATTTTGTAAGTTTGGATGTGGTAGGTAATCTCCAAAACTAATTCGTCCGATTTCAGAAATTCTTTCACCAATATTTAGAAACGACCTTCAGGATAGACGTAGGTGATTATTATCTTGTCAAAAACATTTCGTATACTATAAAAAAGTTAAATTTTGTAAGTTTCAATGTAAGAGGTAATCTCCGAAACTAATCATCCAATTTTCAAAGTTCTTTCATCAACATTTAGAAAGGACCTTCAAGATTGACACAGGTTGTATATTATCCCGTTAAAAAAAATGTTATTGAAACCAGTTTTACAACGTAAGTCAACGAAAAAACAATCGAGCGAATGCATTTCTTACAAAGGCTGCCTTAGCGTTAAGAGATATATTGATATTTATATATGTATACATTTCAAGATAATCGTAATTAAGGAGTAAACTCCAGTGACGCGTCAGAGTTAACACGCACAATTTTTTTTGTAACTTCCATTAAACATATTTTTCTTCGCGTTAATTATCCGCCTTAAAGTTACTCTGAACATGGAATTTGGTCTCGATAAATCAAATAATGAATCTATTACCTAGTTTTATTTTTAAATTTATGAATGGTTTAATAATGGATGAGATACTGAAAAATATTTCTTCGAAAAACTTTTTGTATAAATATTGTACTATAAAAAATTTAAGTTAAAGTAATTTACCTTCTTCTTCTAATGCCGAAGTTCTTTCCTTTTGCAACTTATTATGATTTATTAACGTTCATAAATTTTAATTCACGATAGAAATATTTACAACAGCAACAGATAACTAGCACAATAGGTATTTCATAATAGAATAAAATAGAATAAAATAGCACAATAGATATTTCAACTATCAATAAATTTTACCATAAATTCTAAGTTTTTTCTGGTTTTTTAAATAATACTTTAAAAACAAAATTTGAAATTTGTTTACACGCAATATATACGGGTACATCGTCAAATAGTCGTGCACATATTGTACGTTTTGATCAGTGCATGTGTACATATGAGTCTGCACGTACGTTTATACTCATCTTATATTTAAAATTATTTAGATAAAATTAGGTATTTTTTTAAAAATATATAAAAAGATAAAATTAGGTATTGTTTCCTAAAGTTTTTTTTATTTCGAGAAGGAGTCCTAACTAAACTATATATATTTTAATGCCTTATATCGACATATTCTATGTAAATGTTTAGAAAAACTACGTATACAGGCGTAGAATTTACTTACTTATATGTAACTTAACATATTTAAAGTTATATATAAGTACTGATAGAATTCATGATAACTTCTGCCCACCTTTTTTGATTGTTACAATTTTCGTAAAATTATATCATAACTTAATTTGGATTTTCACCAAAAATATACCCGTGAATAGAAAGACTTACAAAAGAGTTTCCTTTTACTGTATTTCTCCGAAAAAATGAAATCAAGAATACTCCATTAATTTGAAATATATCCAAATGAATATAATAATAATTTATTCGAACACAATTAAATGAAACTACGTGATGTAGTATTATTTCTACTTTCTTTAATTTCTTTATTTAATCATTTAATTCTTATAATATTTTAATTTAAATCTTAATATTTTAATATAAATCTTAATAACATATCTTAATAATATAAATTTTAATATTTTAATTCTTTATATAATAATCGGTATCTTTGTTAATATCCCACCTGAAGATGTTGTAATACAACGAAACCTAGGTCGTGGTAAAGAAATTAAAGAAAGTAGAAATAATACTATATCACGTAGTTTCATTTAATTGTGAATAATGAATTTCTACAAAATTAACGCCAAATATATTCAAAATTTATTCGAATGAAAAACTCATATAAGTATAATAAATAATACGTTTGCAAACATTTTAAAATTGATTTTAAAGTCCATTACACGCAAAGTAATGTAATTTAGAACACTACTATTGTCATGTAAAGCTTCTAGAAACGAGCTTCGAAAAGGAAGCTTTTTCCCTTCCCAAGGCTGTAGCAGGTACGGATCTCCACTAACAGTAAAGAAATAAAATTAATTAAACTCAACTAAATAGCATATTTTAATGAAAAACTTGGAGAACATATGCACAAAAGAAGCTAATAGAATAAAAGTTTAGTGGAAAAAAAATAGTTATTCCTTAATAAAAATGAAAAAACAATTACTAATTACTATCTCGTCAACAAATCTGTCCTTAAAATTTTTATTTTTTTTTGTACATTTAATTTTTATTTACACGATTTAATTTTTGAAAACAGAAATACTTTAAATTTTAAATTTTTTTTGTACGTTATACCCACACAATCTAATTTTTGGTTAATTGAGAAATAAAAATTACGTTTTTAAAAATCCTCACAAGTTAATGTGGGTTAATATTTCGATATTGCCACATTTTTTTTTATGAAAGTATTGTATTATATTTTATTTGCAAGTTCAGTATTACGTAAACCGACCTATATTACTGCGCAAATCGAGGCTGGTTCAGTGAAGCGGATTGTCCTTAACAATTCTCTTATCAACCTAAATGCCCGTATGAAAAGCTCAGGGTCGTTTCGCGAAAGAGAAGCTGGCTGAATAACTGAGGGCGAGGTCACGTTTATGACAGTCAACTAATCCTTCTGTTACAATCTCGTTGTTTCATTTGTTTTACATCAATCCATGCGAAATTATATAGATGAAAAATTTCACAGTTTTTATAATTTATCAGATATTCATATGAAAGTAGGAATGTGGAGGACATGTTTGAAATGTAGGGGCATTTTTTCCAAATGTGCCCCATTAAGTGGAAAGTTATTAGATGCAATGACTCTGCTCTCATACGGGACCAGAAGGTACGAGGTCACACATGCACACACGCAGACCGCACACACGCAGACCGCACACACGCGACGTAAGCCTGCCATCGTATGTACGCTCGCATGGAGACATGTACGCAAGCATGCATACACGCAGAGGTGCACACATATGTATGGTGATAAGTACGTCAGTACGTACGCTCGCACGCACGCACGCAAGCAAGCCCACCAGTACGCACGCACGCAGGCACGCCCGCCTACGTCCACGCGCACACATACATCTACACAGGCATGGAATTTTATATACGTAAAGGTGATTTCATACTTTTTCCGTTTTTTCTTGTAAAACTTTTTCATACTTTTTCCGTTTTGTCTTAAACTACAGCCTAGTTTCACTTCTTAGAAAAAGCTATTTCCATTTTTAGAGAAACGAAACACATCAATAAAGAATAAGCTGAAATTCTCAAAACTGCCAAAATAGAAAGACATCTGAGTGATTGATAATAAAATAATGAAACTGTAGCCTAATTTTGCTTTTCAGAGAAAACCAGTTCCACTTTTTAGAAAAACGAAACAAGTCAAAAAGAAATACGCTGAAGTTCTCGAACTTGTCGGAATACAAATACATTTAACTGATTGATAATAAACTTGTGAAAATATAGCCTAATTTTATTTTTCAGAGAGAACTAGTTCAAGTTTTTAGAAAAATAGAACACATCGATAAGGAATGAGCGGAAAGTCTTGAACTGTCAGAATATAGACACATTTGGCTGGTAATAAAATAGTGAAACAAACCAAAATACATCAAAAAGGAACAAGCTGAATTTCTCAAACTTTCCGAAATGTCACGAATATTTCGCACTTTTTAGAGAAACGGAACTGAAATTCTCAAAATTTCCAGAACAGAGAGACATTTAATTTATTACCAATAAGATAGTGAAACTATAACCTAATTTTGCTTTTCAGAGAAAATCAGTTCCACTTTTTAGAAAAAAACGGAGACAGTAAATAAGAAATAAGATGAAGTTCTCGAACTTGACGGAATACAAGTAAATTTAATTGTTTGATAATAAAATAGTGAAACAATAGCCTAATTTTACTTTACAGAGAGAACTGCTACCACTTTTAAGAAAAGCGTAACCCATTAATAAAATGGATGAGGTGGAATTCCTGAACGTAGCCTAATATATAAACGCATTTATTTGGTTAACAATAAAATAATGAATTGGGATATGCGAAATAAATATTGAATAATGTTGGCGTAAGACATGCAATTAGTACTACAACCACCATTCAAGGAATAACAACATTATTTCTTATTGCATGAATGGTGATGGAACTACAATCACCATTCAAGGAATAACAACATTATTTCTTATTCCATGAATGGTGATGGAACTACAATCACCATTCAAGGAATAACAACATTATTTCTTATTCCATGAATGGTGATGGAACTACAATCACCATTCAAGGAATAACAACATTATTTCTTATTCCATGAATGGTGATGGAACTACAATCACCATTCAAGGAATAACAACATTATTTCTTATTCCATGAATGGTGATGGAACTACAATCACCATTCAAGGAATAACAACATTATTTCTTATTCCATGAATGGTGATGGAACTACAATCACCATTCAAGGAATAACAACATTATTTCTTATTCCATGAATGGTGATAGAACTATAATCACCATTCAAGGAATAACAACATTATTTCTTATTCCATGAATGGTGATAGAACTACAATCACCATTCAAGGAGTAAAAAATAATGTAATTATTCCTTGAATGATGGTTGTAGTACTAATTGTATGCCTGTACAGAAAATACTCATAGCTACAATTTGACATGCGATGATATTTTAAATCTTATGAAACAGCTTAAACGGTGTTAAATAAAAACGTAACTTTCTTAAAAATATATAGCAAACAATCACGTACGTTCTAAATGCAAAAACTCGTCTTATCGTTCACATTTCCATTACAATCAAAGATGATTCTGACTTCGTATATTCCAAATAGGAATAAAAATTTGTTTTCATTGAGTATAAATCACATTAAATTTAAATAAATGAGTCGAAGAAAAATTAATAGAAAACGATGAATCAAAGCTCCACAAATGGTACAAGTAAATTTTTTTTTCATAAAATATTTCCATATGATATCTGCAAAAAGATGACGATGAAAATATTTTCCAAAATATGATTTATATACGTATTTTATGTTTCAAAATTCACTTTCTGTGTTTACATTATATCACGAATTTCATCCAAAATTGAAGCAGAAATCATTTCAGAAACATTTTCAATCACGTTCTATCCACTACGGATGACATGTATATGTAAATTTTAAAAACAAGATATGCGATAAATTTTCAACCCTGCTATTTAATCGAATTATCTGTTGTGTATAGATAACATTGCATTCCACAAATGAAAACGATCTTGAAACGCATCGATGGTGTTGCCACCTTATAGTGGTTGGGCGATTTGTGTGTGTCGTTGATCCCGAGAGCTATTCCGGCGGTAGCTTAGTTACTGGCAGGGTCACCCAAGCTGGACAGGTCGAAGAGGAGACACCAGACAAAGAGAAACACCCTGGTCCTCCAGGTTGGGGGTTGGGCGTGGGGCTAACTATCCCATCCTGGAAAAAAAACTAAGTTCAGAAATCTCAAAAGCTTAAAACTTCTATCCAGATGACATGGACCAAAGATGGACTTGCGTAAACTTTTAAAAATTCAACGCTGGCGGCGGTTGCCGCTGACTGGATTGGCTGGAGAGAGCTCGTCCAGACAACCCTAATCTGTAATTGGTTACAGTGCTAACCAAGAAAAAGAAGAATCTGTTATGTATAGATAACGTCGCATTCCACAAATGTAAACCATCTTGAAGATTTTTACAAAAGCATATATTACACACAAAACCACTCGTTTATTAGATTTAGCATCAATCAAAGGCCAGTCCTCTATTACCTCTTCCTGCCTGACATTTTAGTTATCTTATAAATCGTCGGTTAGCACGCTACTATCTTTGGTGGGAGCTTTAATGACTATGTAATATTTTGTATAATTGTCTGTGGTATGGTATTTGAAAATTGTTACGAATAATGAACAGTACTTAATCTATACCGGTTCCTTTCATACAGTGACATACTAAAGCTTATCTCGGAAGTTTCAGACCCGCGCGAGCAGGAACTAAAAACAATACACGTGGTCCCGCGATACTTTTGGCCGAACATTGGAACATTGGAAACCGACCCACTGACATAATTGCGAAATTAGCTTCTTTATACGACCCTCTAGCCTGCTTTGTGAAAACACCAACTATATGTACATATTCAAAACTTACTATTAGAATACCGTATTAGTTTTTTTAATGAAAAATAAGCAATATAACATTTTACTTCTACTGCATTTGATATCTTGATCTTACCAAAATATTGATTTATTCAAAGCTTTTCCATCTTTTTCATCAATGCTGCATAAAGAAAATTTTGTAAATTTTGTACTTTTTTCCTCATGTTACTCAATAAAATCATTTGTATTTACAAGGCCTTATTTCATCATTCATCATTTCATTCAGGGTAAAATCATATATTAGAGGATAACATATATTGCTATTAAAGGATGACTTAAATGTGAGATATAACAATCCCTAAAAAAGACTTTCTTTTAAGTTTGACGTTATCATAAATAGTTCACAACAAAACCTATTTCTATCAAATTACTGCTAAAAAGCTAGAATATCGCTTGTCACTAACTGTTATTAACAAGTGTCCAATACTAGTTATAAATACCGAGATGTAAATTTACTAATGGTCAAATGTATTCATCTTCTTATTTGCTGATAAGGAGAATGAAGTATTATAACGAGATTTATTACGAAATAAACTCAGTGGGCGGCTACGGTCGGAGCTTATGCATTGTAATAATGAACCATTCTCTTGTTCTATACAAGGACATAAGAAATGAGCGCCACTTTTATCTGCGAACCGCTCGTCTTCTCTTTATTAATTACCTTCTGCGTCGATTCAATGTAAGAAAAATTTCGGGTCAGATTAACATGGAATATAAATCATCACTATGCAAATATGTGAAAACTCTGAGTTCAGATTTGAATGTATATTTCTTTACCTTAAATTGCAATGTATAGTTTAGTACACATACGTTGAGTCATCTTTTTGCTACATATGCACTATCTACGAGGTAACTCGATTTCAAAACTTAATACTATAGAAAACACAGTTGTCTCTCAGTAAAATCTATAAACGTGTAATACGTATTTTTAAATTATGGGAGAGAGTTGTTTATGTGGGATATGTCCTATTCAGATCAAGTTAAAATATCCAAAATAATTCTCGTAATAGCTTCTGTGTGTTAATTACAAAATATAAAGCAATAGATCGTTAATATAAGCAGAAATATTAAAATAAATTTATCCCGACGGTCATCCTTCGCTACAAATCATGAAAACTTTAACGTAAATTGTGCCAGAATCTAATTTGTACAAAAGGAAATACTTTTGCAATATGTATATATATATATATATATATATATATATATATATATATATATATATATATGTATGTATGTATGTATGTAACTTTTAAACAATATTAAGTATAATAAATATTTTAAATATTTATTTAATATGCTAGTATTTTTATATTTCTCTTAAAATTACAACAGAAAATATCTTTCAGTCTCGCCAATTATACTCATACAATCTTGTGTACTTATTATCGTACTATTTTGTGGAGGAAAGTTTCCGATTTTTATGACATATATAAAAGTATAAAATAACCCCAACCAATTAGTAAAGTACGAATATTGACTTGGAAATAGTATAATGCAATACTATGGTGTAAAGTTATTTTACTGAAAAATCTTTTTTCGGAAATTTTGAAAGTTTTTCTACCAACAAAAAGTCACTACCATTTAGTAGAAGCTACACTAATAAATAGAAGTAGGTTAAGACTATCAATGAGAAATTTGGATTCAACACAAACCGAACCAAGACAAAAGTCCTGTTCTTTATTGGAGCAGGAATATTTAGACAAGGTTGTTTCTTGGGAAATTTCCTAGTCGTCGAGGAGTTTAATTATCTAGGATTCCAAGTAAACACAAATAGAAATTGCAAAAAAAATTCATCGCCGCATTGCAACTGCAAGGAACGTTATGTCAAAAGTTACAAAAATATGGACAGACAGAAATATACGAGATAAGTACATTCCGTATAATTTTTAATATAAAGTATAAACAATGGAGTATAAAAGCTTTAAATTAAAAACGCATTAATATCTTCAAAATATAATGCTAGTAATGCATGCAATTGACGCCTTGAATGGTTCATTAGATCAAGGAGTCCATCATCAAAGAGACCGATAGGCTGTACGCTAAATTTACTCAGCTCATTCTTATATAATTTGGCCATATTATAAGAAAAATAAGAGACAACTTGGAGCGAATACTGACACCAAGCAATTTACTCCAAGGCCACACCTATAGTTATGAGGCACAATCCTCAGATTTAGGAGAACGGTTAAAGAAAAAGTAAAAAATACATAGAACAATTTATCTAAACTTACAATATCAGCAATTCTCCCCTATTAACACTATAAGTGTTACCACGTAAAAGACAAATAGTGCAGATAAAGTGATGGTGGAAATCAAGATATGCATCAGTTCTTCAAACGACTAGGGGAAACGTAAATCAACAATTGCCAAATTCTGCAACAAATATAATTTTGGATGTCAAAATAATGTTTGACAGCATATGCAATTAATAAATGGTAGAAAAAAGTAATTTTTAATTAACGAATAAAGGAATTCAGAAGTCAGTTTAAGGCCATGTCCACCTAAGGCTTTGACTCGAAAGTAAGATAAAAAAGACTCCAGAAATTTTTCAAAACATTGAAAAGAAATCACGAAATATGCATTAAGATAACTATATTGAGGTAATTTATGGATCATTGCACATTAAATTTTGCAGGTTCTTTCAGAATAGCAACATTGATATATGTAACGGAATTTTTTTCCGTTAAATATGTCCATGTTGCCATTCTGAAAGAATGAGATTAGAATAAATACCTTAGAAACATAATCAATTATGAAAATTAGATTCATTATTTTTAAACCAAATTGAATGAACCAACTGTAATATAAAAAGTTAAAATGCAGTATACAACCTCTGTCTATTAAAGTAATGTCAAATGTCTAGCCAGGCATGCATGTAAGTACATATATGCATCAGTACGAAAATTGTCGCGAAATTTTACTTTAACTGACTATTTGCAATTCATTTTATTTCTTAGGATACCCAGTATACGAATGTATAATCTGTTATAACAAAGTAATAATCAATCCCCTTTTGATACCTATTGTCAAAAATATTTTTTTAATAAATTTTACAGATTTATTTTCTACACCTCAGTCTGTTTTTCCAACACTAATCCAACTTTGCCTTATTTGTCCTGTCAAAGTTAAAAGCTTTTGTATTCAATGGGTAAGATTTTTTACAAGAAATGTACGTTCATAGTATTCTTTCCTCTGTCGACCCTCGAAGCACATTTTTTTTGAGGACAATGATTTTCCTTTAAAACAATATTTACGTTGCCCAATGAGAAAACTCCCTCTAAATATTAACGGCGAACATGAACGTACGGCGACGTAGTTACGTTATGGAATTACAGGCATTTATTCTTTATTTTCAGGGTTTCGCCTTTGAAAAGAAATAACTTATATTACCTATCACAGTAATTTATGTCAAGAAATTCTTGACGTTAAAATTGTATTTTGGGCAATGTAATAAAACATACTAATACACATATATACCAATAGCTAACACTAACAAATATTTACGAGTATATCGAAATACAAGGATATCAAAAATATTTGCTCTCGTAATTTTACTTAATATTTTTATACCTTCAGAGATATACTGAAAAATATGCATAAATTATGACCCACCCTCTCCTCCTCCTCCCTCATCTCCAAAATTACTGTGCCTGTCATTATAAAACTAAGGAGATTTTTAGGAGTCTGCGCAAAGGTTTTAGGAAAGCTACAATTATAGCACTAGATGTTAAAGTTTTTAAGATATTCACGATAATATTTATTGCGCTAAGAACTCCGTATTAGTGATAACTCATGATTAATAAAATAATTTAAATTTTAACTGGGTTCGAATCCTCAAAACGCGAGTCAGATTGGCTCTAGACCGATTTTTGATAGCTTATTAGCCTCTGCTTACAATTATCCGTGCTTACTCTTCACTTTTTATACAAGTTTTGTTACAATACCATATCACCTTTATTTAGTAAAATTTGATATTTGATTGTGATAAAATTCGACTTCGTACGTTATGTCTATTTCATTAATAAAATGTAAGTAGAGCTTTCCATATTAAAGCTTAAGCTGAAAGTTCCAGATACCAGTTGTCGGAAAACAAAGATAAAACTTATCATCCCTTAGCAATAATCGCTCCCCAACATTACGAACTTGACGCTGTCCTGCTGACATAGTTTCGAAATTAACATACGCCCTCTGCACATGACCTCTAAGACTGCCCACGGATTTTTTTTTCATATTAATATATGTAAAAATTCTGTTATGCATATATACAATTTTTTTTAATTAAAATTTCACGTTATAAATGGTGTCATAGCCGCATATGGATAATTTTTGTGTTAATTTACAAATAATGCTTGATTTTCATATCAAAGGCATGATTAGATTCCGCGTAGCAAAAAAATTGCCTATTACATTTAGCGATGTACATAAAATAGCGCCTTTATTTAATCAAACGAATCAAGAAGACAAGTGAAGACGGATAGCTTGAGATCAAATCATGGCTTATCAAAAAAATTGACGATATTTGTGTAATCTATCGTAATAATAATAGAAATTAGAAAACAACAGTGAGATTTTAACCTTTTTAATAGACAATTAAATGGAAACTACGTGATGTAGTATTATTTCTACTTTCTTTATATTCTGTACCACGACCTAGGTTTCGTTGTATTACAATATCTTCAGGTGGGCTATTAGCAAAGATTCTCGCTAATAGCCCACTTGAAGATAAATAAAACTAAAAAAACTTGCTGTTAAATAGGTTTCATAGAAAAAAGAGATTTTCAACAATAACATTTGTTAACTTAAAGATTCACAAGTTTTCACGATGAATATGAAACTCCCTAATAATACTTGTATGGATAGCATAAATATTAATTTTATTTATTAATTTTGTTTATTACCTACGTGCTAAATATTTTTATATATTCATGATCCCTTCAGCCATATAAGGTTGGAAAAAAGACAAACGAGGAAATAAACAAATAATAATGTATTAGGTTTATATTACAGGAAAGCAACTTGAAACTAAATTATGAAAACAAAAATCAGAATATGAGGTAAAATATTTTTATTTCAAATATTTATATATTTAAATATTTATGTTTTACAAAAAAGTGACATTTAACAGCTGGATGGTTTGTTAAGTAAATCTAGAGCGACTCCCAATTCTGTCAAAACCTTTTACATTACCATTTAACAACATCGTCTAGTTTAATTTTTCCGACTTCATTACACTTTATATCTTTAATTATTATTATTTTAGAAGAAAACTTCTTCGTTTTTGCATGTGATTTAAAATAAAGCAAATATTGCAATCCCCTTGGTTAACGGTTACAAATACTTGTTTTATGAAAATAGTCCGGTTTAAAGTTATAGTATAAAAAAAAGCATATATATATATATATAAATATATTAAATATATAAAAGCATTATATATATTTAAAGTTTACGATCAAGAAAATTACTTTTGATTTTATTGAAATATTGTACACAAATAAAAAGGTAGAACCGATGTACAGTAATATTTTGTAGCACAATAATTTACGATGTAATTTAATAAAATGAAAAAGATTATTATATACTGTGTATCAATATATATTCCGATGATTTTTCATTTTCTATGTGCATAATTGATTATATATATTTTAGCGCCTATTTTAATATTAAGTTGGCAACTTATAACCGCCACTTTTTTCGACCGATTTCTCGAATGTTGAAGAAGCTTCTAGAATATATATTGTAGGTTATATAAAGAGTGCAGCATTCGAACTTCTGTTCAGTTTACAATTGAGTAATCGGCAAGTAAATATTAAATTAAAAATGGAAGTATTTCAAAGTTAATTTTTCTTGAGAATTCTTTATTCATGAAAGTCGTTTTGTGCAAAACTAAGCATCATGCAGAAGCTGAGCGCTCTTACGACACAACCAGGCACCGGTTCAAAAGATTCAGAGAAAGTAATTTTTTATCTGTCGATAAAATTCATCCAAAACGATTTCCTACAATTGAATTAGAAGAATTTAAAAGTCCTATTGGAACAGATCCCAGGTTAAGTTTGCGTTGTTTGGCAGAGCTATTTGCATGCTCTTATACTCCGGTGGGAAAAGATCTTCATGCTTTGAGAAAGTAGTGGATATATTCCATTTGACTACCACATGAGCTAACTTTCAACTTCAGAGGAAAGCTAACCCTTTCAACTTCAGAGGAGAGCTAATGTGTTCCTGGAACTACTGAGTGTCCATCGTACTAACTAATAGCTAAAGTATCTGGTTACACGAGATTAAAAGTGGGTTAATTATGTTAGTTAATTTTTAAGGTAACTGCCAGTGGCTAAGAGCTGGAAAAAAGTTGTACCTAAACCAAAATACAATATTGGACAAAAGATGCTTTTGAGTGCATGGTGAGGTATAAATGGAGTTTTTTATTAAGAACTCTTTCAAGCTAACAGTACAATTACGGATAAGATTTATTGTGAACAATTGACCAAAGTCACCGCTAAACTTCCTTTAAATCAAAGGAAAGTTTATTTTTTACATGACTGCAGTCGACCCCACATAGCAAAAGTAACGCGTGAAAAACTACTTTCACATGGATGGAGTATGCTACTTTACCTAGCGTACTCTTTAGATTTTTCGCTATCTAATTATCATCTGTTTCGCTCTCTGTATAATAATTTATGTTGTAGAAAATTTAAAGACCAAAGCCATATCAAAATCGAACTTCTCCGGCTTTTCAGTCAAAGGCCCAAAGATTTCTACAAAGATGGAACTTTATCTCTACCTACACGTTAACGATATATAATAGATACCGACGGTGCTTACATAATTAACGACTGATTTTATGGACCACATATCAAAAGTTGAAAAATTTGTGTATGGAAATGGCGGATTTGTGAGTTGCCAAACTAATATTTAACTAATATTATCATTATAGGAATATTTTTATTTGCTGTATGTGGGATGGAATGAACAAGTATTACAAATATTAGAATAAACAAAATTACGAAGAAATTTAGTTATTGTTTCATTCAAATACAATTAAGTAATAGTATTGGGGTTGATTTTCTACAATACTTTTTTAAATTGATTATTCTAAGAGGTTATTACATAAGATTGTCATCATTATAGTTAATTTTCAATATTTTATTATTGAATATAAATATCATCTGTAAAAAATAACTATTAGATTTAAGATAATCTTCTAAGTTTATTGTTATATTTAATAAAAGACTTATATAGTGTCTCATATTTTTAATTTACTTCTGTTATCAACGGATCGATTTATTATCACTCATGTCATATGCGTTGCGTATTAACCTTTCTTAACTCATGCGACATCCTTTGCACGGGTTTAGAAAGATTAATGTGCTATGCATGTGACATGATCAAAAAATAATAATCCATCCGACGACAGCTAAAGAAAATGTGACATTTATCAATTTAAGCACACGTCCCACAAAAATCGGTTTTAAAAGTAAATTTGAGCCAGTCTGGTTGACTCTTGCCGATTCGAACGTTAAAAGTAAAAATACACTGACAAAGAAAAGGATAGGATATACTCTGACCAGAACGCACGTCTGTTGATTTACGCCTTGAGTTGGTGGAAAGTCGTCCAATGATCTTTTCTCACAAAAGTCGGCAATAATCGGCCGTTGACCAAAACCCATGTAAAAATCAGTCAGAAGAATTGTGCATAAAATATATCAACTGTAGTTAGCAAACTGAAGGTATAATAACAACAGCACTTGTTATACCTTACCCAACCATCATGTTATTTTTAAACTTGTCTTTTGCTATCTCTTCGATTTTAACACACATTTTGTCACCTTTGGTTAGTAATTTAAATATAACCGTATTGAACGTTAGTATAATTAAAGAACAGTGCTTACTTCGTACCTACTTTTTTAATGAAAGTGTTAGCGGAGCTTTTCGCGATAAAGCTTATCCTGGAAGCTTTGTGTGCCAGGTGGAAACTTAAAGTAAAACTCTGTGTTCATGTTATTGCTAGCTCCTCATTATCGCCGCATTAAAACTGACTTAAAGTGACAAAGCTTCAAAATGAAATACTACGTGCGAACTTTCAAGCTACGTGATATAATTTATGTGAGTATTTTCTTATGTGAGTATTTTAAAAATGTTATCTAGTACAAAATATGTGTATTAATAAAAATATTTCCATTTCAAGTTTCTACGTTGCTAAGTAAAAATTGACAGTGAGTACGGAAAAGTATCATTATTGTCTACTACGTTTTTCACAGGCACAGATAGGCAGGAACTATAACATGGCACCATTACTATAGTTCTCCATACAACAGTCGCATAATAAATATTTGTAGATACCCATCTAAAAATATTTTTTGATAAGTTTATGTGGATTAGTTTCGGAAATAAGGAGGCAAATATAATTTGTTCGCGTATATTTCGATTAATCTACGAAAATAAAATATGTAAAATTATAATTTTTTTCATTTTCGTACTGGAGTTTTTAATTTCGTGGGAAAAAATCGAGAATATAATTTTCCGTCTCTAAAATCTTCAAATAAATATTTTTGGGGTGCACATTTTGAATATGGGCTAATTAATGTTCATAATTTAAATTATTACTCATAATGTAAATTTTCTGCGTCAAGCTGTTACTGAAAGAAATGGCTATGATGGATAGAAAGATGACTGATCTTACAAGGTTTCTATTTTTCCTTTGGAGCTAGGAAAACCTAACTACAACTTACCTAACTACAACCAAAAAACCGTGCATCGAGAGTTCTCTATCTCGTTTGAACTGAAATTATTTTATCTTAAATCAACATTAATGCCAAATTTTTAGTGCAATCAATATTTAATAATACAGGATTTAATTATTTAGAGTAAACATATATTAAGATAATTACTACTATTTTTATCTAGTTTTCTGAAAGCCTTGTTTTCTATAATTTTAGGTAGGTGCGGAAAAAACGGGAGAACATATTTTTCTGCTTATTTTTGAGTATATCTGAACATGCTCTACGTAAATTTACGAAATAAAATATTTTCTTAACTAACCCTTCACTTTATTTTTTTTCCAATCCTCGATTTGACTCGCCTTCCCCCAAAACCATCATAAAATCACTATTTGAAAATTTTTGAATGTTAGCTACTGAGATATGTACGGTTTAATATATTTTATTACTAGGCCAAATTTTAAGTTTCTAAGGCAAGCGAGTACTGAGAAAAACGGCTGTGATAAATCGACAGATGGAAAAATAAGTGAAATTCCTGAAAATGATGGTATTACTGCAGCATTATTATACATGTATTTGTGAAATGGAAGGATGGTAATTGACTATATAACATAATAATTCACATAATTTCACAACTGGTAGCAACTTCCTACCAGTTGTCCAAATTATGTGAATTTAGAAGTCGTGTAAATTCGTTGCTTCACAGTATCTTATCGAAAAATTGTTCACCACTCTCACCAATCTTAACATTCGCCGGCACGTAGTAGGCTGAATTGGGTAGTCTCTGGATTGTAGATTTAATTCCATTGTACATAGTATGGGTACAATACGTTTCATTGTAAAATTCTACGAATATATTTCGTCAAATAACAAGTTGCTGTTAAAATAATATTGAAGAGTGCAAACTAAAATTTATTGGTCAGTTTGATACTAGCCAGCACTGGTACTTCGTCAATGGGATGATACATTCCTTATTAGATTAAGCCTACAGCTCGTCCAAGGATCTTTCAGATGGTTGAAAAATAGTATCACATTCTTTTTTTACCATCGCCACCACCTCTCGTAGGTTTTGGCTTACTCTTTCGATGCAAGTGGTGCATACAAAATGGTTTCAGTTAACCCACTTTTTGGAAATCTCTAATTATTTTTTAAACTACCAAAATGTCAGAAAAAACGCAAATCATATTATGTATAGCAAAACAGGAGTTTCGTTAAAAAATTAACTTATTTCAATTATCGTTTTAATGCAAATAAAAAGCTCAACTTCTATTTCGGTACAGAAGCGTCCTTAGTTTCCGAAAACAGAAACAGTAAGTTTTGAACTATTTTAAAATCTGCACCAAATACGCGAGTTTTTAAGATAATTTGTGGATTTAGCTTGGTCCAGCTCTTTCCAGCGACTCAAATCAAAAAAGGGATTCATTGAAAGATAAAACGATTTCATGAATATATCTTAAATGTCTTAAAAGTTTAATAAAAAAAAGACTTAAAAATTCTTTAATTTATAGAAATAATTCAAATTGTAGATGCAATTTTGGTAGGAGTAATATTTACGTAAATGTGGATTTTTTCTAAATAATCACGAAAGATCATTATCTTGACACCGTAGAACTTTTATTGAGGTAATTTTTTTTTATGTTAGGTAGAATACAATCAGTGCTAACAGCGTCTTAAGTTTGGACTATTATTTACGATACGCTTTATGAAACACAAACATTTTATAAAAATTTTGTGAAGAAATTTAATGTATATTCCTCAGTAATAAAAAATGGTCGATCACCACTTCGACGGGTTCTAATCTTAATTTTTTTAGATATAATGTCAAAATTAAATGAAGTTGTTCCTTAGGTGAACTTATATTTTGACTTCCACAAAGTTAATTAAATACATAAATTTAATTAATTTTTCTTGTGCATAATATGTAAACAGAAAAAAAATAACGACAAACATCGTGATATTTGGAAACTATATTTTAGTTACTCTTTCTCAAAATGAGCTACTCAAACACTTTAGATTTTACTTATCAAAATGGTTTTGTGTAAATGACAATATATATTTAGTAAAATGCTTTAAAATTGTAGCATATTTAATTAGATATTTATTTCATTTAACCTATTGAAACATATGCTGTAGCATATTCATATAAATCTATTTATATTTTACTAAAAATACAATATATTTACACATAAAAAAGTTCGCAATATTATTTATAAGCATCAAAACTAATATAAAAGTCAAATTGTACTAAAAATACGAGAAGAAGAAAATATTTGTTTGCTTACGTATTTACGTTCTATAATATACACTATTCGTACATGCGGCGGACTTATTTCTCTGAAACCAATCTCTTATGGCCAACCGAATACCAGTCCGGCCCCGCTTTACGAGCGGCCGAGAAACCAACTCGGGTCCACGCGGTGTGTGGTGCCGCCAATAACCGCATTACTTGCAATCAACCCAACACACCACGGCGGCGACTATGTATAAAACATACATAAAATCATAATATAAAGTTTCCCAAACTATTCTGTTAGTTACCAAGCTTTGCAAGCATGCATAAAACCACAAGAACTTACGTGGAAAGAAAAAAAATATGGCGGTGGGCGCTACATTGGTTGGCGACACTTAACTACGATTTAATCAATTAAATGCATGTAACACATTTTACGAAACTAAAATCAGCAAATCGTACATAATGTAGGTTTGTACTATAGTATATTTATATATCTATATATATATATATATATATATATATATATATATATATATATATATATATATATATAACTTAAAATATTTTGCGAACTTCGCATCACTCAGTCATTTGGTACAAATAGAAAATATTTTATAAATATATGTATAATTTACGTAAAAATGGTAAAAAGTCTCGGTTTGAGAATTGAAAGTGCAACGTATAATATTTCTTTTATATTACAAACAACCACTTGCTCATTATTACCATAACTGCTCAATAAATTACCACGTTGGACTTTTCAGAATACACTCCATTCGTTAAATGACAAAAGAAATAACAAATTTATGAATATCACTAAATAATTTTTTTTCATATCGGATAATATCCCTCTGCATTAGGTAAGAGTTAATTTCTAAGTTATTGGATATGTTTTCCATTTTTTTTATTTCTTAACAATTAAAAAGGCTCTCTAATAAACTGAGGCTAGTTCATATTCATATTATATCTTATTTTGTTTTTTAGGGATCGGTACATTAAAACCAAAAAGGAAACCTTCATAAGATTAATCACCTATCCGTCTGTCCCTTTGTCACAGCAGTTTTTTCTCAGAAAATGCTTAAGTAAAAACTTATAGTTATGATAAGAAAAATTAGTCAAATACTCCATTTTTTCTACAGCACAAAGTTGATAACTATATTTCAAACACAAACAATATTCCTAGCACTATCTACCATAAAATGTGACATACAATTGGATTATCCACCAAATAATATGACGCATAATTAGCAATATTCGTAAAATAAGCTTTAATGTGTGTCACATGTAACATAATTAAAGCTTACAGCGGTAATATCGCAGAGCCCCTAGGAATAAGCTTCTAAATATGAGCTTATTAAGTTATGTTTTCCCCATGTCGGCATAGGAACGGAACTTTCATTGCGTGAAATAAAATTAGCTCGAATGACAAGTTAAAATGGAAGGTCTGAAATATATAAATCTACTAAAATCTCATTAAAATTTTAGAGTTCCCCAAATTATTTAAATAGTTTCCGACATTTTTTGATTCCCATTTATATATTATGACTTGCTTCTTCTAATAATATTATTGTTTGAAAAGGTTTGTTATGAAAGTTATAAAATTACTCTTTTTACATAATTTTAAGTACCTTCGGAGAAGTACTAAGAAATATGCAAAAAACAATGCTTTTACTCTTTTTCCATAACTTTAAGTACCTTAGGAGAAGTACTAAGAAATAAGCAAAAAACAATGCTTTTCCCCTTATATCCAAAAACTACTAACCCCTAGCACAAAAAAAATCAGTTTTAGAAACCTACTCAAATGTAAAAACTATAATGATTTTTTCAGTTAGCAATTTTTTTTAGATAATCACTATTATATTTAGTGCCATTTTTTATAGTACTCTCTTCATTACATATCTTACAAGTTGGATAAAACTAAAATCAACGATTCTTTTTCAATTTTCTGTCATAGGTGTCTAATCTATTCTGCACTTATTGAAGTTATAATTCTTTAGGACTTATGAAAACAATGATGAAAGCGAAAGTTTAGGATTGCGACAAAAATTTTACAGAATTAATTTCATCACTAGACAACAAAAATCTACAAGAAATCAACACCATGAAGTTGCTCACTAAATATATATTTTCATAGGTTATTTGACAGATGAGTGCTCCACCATTTTATTTTTCTATTGGCTTTCTATTGTATGCCAATCAAATGCAATGATATTTTAATTTATATGATTATATTAGCTATCGTTCAATATTTATTGCAATAGAAATTTTGCTAAATAAATCTGCTTCGCTTCAAATAAGATATGAATTCTCGTGCGTGGGCCAGACTTGCATTTCGCCAGTTTTTTTTAAATAATCCTAATTATCCAATATATTATGAATTTTAGAGTATAATAAACACAGAGTGTCTTGTGTTCTCGAAAGTTTTTGTGACATATAAGAACTTAATGATTCGTGAAGGCCTTAAAAGGGATTTGATAGAAGCTGACAGGTTTCAGAGATTATAACATCCAACAGGCTAACGACTTCCGTAGATGTACAATGAAGAAAAATTCTTCACACAAAAGCTACCAAGAATTTCCCGACATAGAGGAATTCTTAATATATGATGCGAAAATAGCATATTAGAAAAAAAACTGTTTTCCATAAATATTGCCAGCGATAATTCTAAAGCAAATTAACGACTTTAAAGGGACAAAGGTAGTTTTTAAGGACCAGTGGTGATTTTTCGAATTTTCAGCTTATAGATACTTTATCCATTTATATGCACGATTGCTAAATCAAATCTAAAATTAAAAAATCTTGTGCAGTCTGCGACCTTTATAGTTTTGTCACGTCCGTTTGTTTGTATTTTACCGCCCGACTTATTGCACAATCAAGTTTAAAATACAATTTTTAAAAAAACCTTGAATTAAAAAATTCGCGTGTCCCTCGATTTGTCTGTACGAACGTGTTTAACTAAAAAATATTGAGGCTATTGATATGGATTTTATTTAAATCCTTACTTCATGGCGATATCTCAAACGGTTCCAAGTTGTGATGAAAAGTTTCGTAAAAATTAAACAAAATTTCCGCCACAAGAATGATGGGCTACGAGGAGATATAAGAGCGTATGGAAACTGACAGGGCAACAGAAGTAAGGGGCGCAAATCGGCATGTATAAGATTTAAATTTAAACTACTTATTTGTGACTAACATAAGAATATAAAATATACGCATCGAATAACTGGCCTTGCATTTTGGAATGGTTCCGTCAATTCCGTCAAGTCTTTCCGCAAAGTCGCAAGGTACCGCCAGTTAAACATGAGTAAATAAATTAATAGAACTAACATTTTAATCTTATAATCCGTACTCCTAATTCGTTAAATATGTTGAAAATAGTATTAAAATATATTTGACTAATTTTATACCTATATGGAATAAACCACGAAATACTCTTGTACTCACTCCCATCTCATTTTTATCCTAAATCTTTTTATTGACCCGAGGATTTAATAAAATCCACAGATCGAGTTATTAATGAGCGACGAGAGAAGCGAGTTATAGACAGAGGCGGTTCGGATCCTTAACGTGAATCAAAGAAAGATTCATTATAGCGAACCTCCCACTTCGTTAGTCACCCATTGAGCAAAGCTGGAAATAAACTCGAAAGATTTATTACATAGGAAATAAATTCGGAGATATTATCATTAATAACCAACAGAAATGTAAGAAAAATTTGCAAAGGACGTTATAGTAACGAGATGATTTTCTTTTTTACCAATACATTGTAAGCTCTATATACTCCTGACAATTATTTACAAGCAAAAATCTAAAAATCATTAATGTAATGTCAAGAGCCATATTTTTAAATATGATGTAATTCGAACGCATCTTCTATCAGTCGGTTGTAATTAGTTTTTTTTTTATTTTAGATATCATTGGGTTGCAGAGAGAACATGGCTTGCAGAGGTTGTGTAATTTCTTTCGACAGTTTTTGTTGTACATATGTGGAGAATACACAGTTAAAATGCAAAAAAGAAACATAAGAGTGTTTGTTAAAAAAGTTTAGGTTGCGTATTTCAAATTGAAACTTGGAGATAACACGGGCTCCACACAACATGATCTCCGTATAAAGTATGCCGAAGATACGAGGAAGATCTTTTTTTATAGTTTAAGAGTAAGAAAATCTGATTTCGTTTTGGTATTCCTATGATATGGTATGAACAGAAAAATCACACAACCGACTCTACTTCCGTTCAGTAGATGTGAAAGAATTTAATACAAAAAATAAAAGAAAATATCTTACCCTAATATTGACTCAGCTATTCGTACATTGCCTCATGGTTCTGAAATATCAGTTTCACCTTTATTAAATAACACCTTCTAATTTATTAAATAATAACTCTTCCTATTGGACACTCGGTTCATTTGAAAGAAGACTAACGACTTGGCTACAATTCTTGAGAAAATCAAATTTCAAAAGCATCAATGGATGGTTTCTGGAGACTTCAAAATACTAACCATGTTGTTGGGTCAGCAAGGAGGTTATACAAAATATCCTTGTGTTCGTTGTTCATGTGATAGTAGAGCCATATTTTTCTGTTGTAACAGGTGTATATTAAGCAAATCGTGTTTCAATAATATATGAAACACAGATATCTATTATACAAAATAAATGCTTTTTTGCCTTAATATACATTCCACAGACTATTCAAAAAGGAACATTTGAAATCACACAAAATTCACAGCTCGAAACTCATTCATTCAATCTAACATTTTAACATTCTTTGGTGACAATCTTTACTCCGTGCGACTATTTGAGTATATATTATTGTGTTTTACATCGACAGTATGAACGTCAACAATGAACCCTTTAATGCATTTGTAATATATAATTTGATGTATTTGTAACACTTATTATACATAAATTTTAACTTTCTTCAACCCTTCTCCATATAAATTTTAACTATGCCATATGTCACACTACTCGGTGCGCACAATATGCTTAAAAAGGAGTCTAAAATTTTCACTTCACGTATATAGAATTTTCGCAGGTGGCCAACGTGCTTTTCAATTTGAGCTATTTAAAACATAGAGCCCACTCCAGAGAGATTACGTCCGAATGTGACTTATAATGAAAATAAGGAATACAATCGAATATATCAACAGGCAAAATCAACAGCATTTGTTAATTTGCAATTTAATTACGCATACTTACACGCAAACGGATACGCACACACACACACATGCACACACACACACACACATGCACACACACACACACACGCGCACGCAAGCATACGCACACACACACACATGCACACACACACACACACATGCACACACACACACACACGCGCACGCAAGCATACGCACATACACAGATAAACACACACAATTTAATTTCAGATACTAAGACTGCGTTTAGTATCCAAACAGATATATTTCCATAAAATTAAGATTTTATTTTAGATACTAAAACATCACATAAAGTTACGGTTTTCTTATTTTATATGCTAAAATTTAATTTAGCATCTAAAACTAAATCGCATCTTTCTATAAATTTATTATGTAATATACTATGGCGGCTAAAATAGTCTAATTTCATACCATAAAACTAAAGGTTGGCAGAGGTTTGCCAGTTAAAGTATAACACACACAGAAACTCGCTGTCGATAACCTGGCATCGAGTAATCTTAGCGGCATGCCAGCCGTAATATAAGAATCTCACAGATTCGCGTTAGGGAATGTAGCTCAAAATGCTTGCAGATACTTTTCAGCCATGATATGAGAATCTCACACATTCGCACTAGAGAACTAGCAAAAGAACTAGTTCTCTAGTGCTCTAACTACTCGCCAGCCCAAATATAAAGAACTCGCAGATATATAAGAAACTCACAGGCACATGCTAGGGAATCCAGCATCGAATTCTTCTGATGACTTGTTCCACACCGAATATAAGTGTTTAAAAGGCATGTTGGAGAGTCTAGAAAAATGTGATACGTATCTAGAACGTAAAATCGAATTTTAGCTCTTGGCAACTGGATATCTTTCAATTACTATTCAAATATTGATTACGCTATGCAAAAAAAATGTGGACCTGCTCTAAATAAATATTCAACAAAAAATGGATCTATGAATCGAACGATATGTGCTCAAATCTATTTTCGATATGTGCTCAAATCTATTGCGGGCAAATCTATTTTCTCCGAAATTCAATAAACAATGAAAAATCTATTGATTGATATTGATCCATTATCTTTGCTTTTAATAATATAGGATGGTATAATACTCTTTTCCAGATGACATCATTTAGCGTAAAATAAATAACAGAGGGAAATTTTCTGTCTACTTTTACGGTTGAAGGACCGATCAGATCTGAATCAGACACCGTCTGATTGACTGTTATATACAACGTATAATTGGCAGCTTACTCCTATCATAAAGTCAAAGTTTATTTTGTATTATATATAATATACTATTTCGGCTATAGTTAGTATAAAGAAAAAAAATCAACTTATTTCTCACCTCAATCACTGATGGCTTCATATTAAATTTCTTTACGAAATTATTGCAAAATATTTCATTTTTTGTGATATCCCCATAATAGTTAATGAATAATTTCTTTTTAGGAATCAAAAAACCATTCTTCGCTTTTTCTCATTATATATATATATATATATATATATATATATATGTATATATATATATATATATATATATATATATATATATATTACATCCTTCTTACAAAAGTCCAAATTTTTCTTCTTTTTAAAAAAAATTATATTGTTCTCTTCCTTGTAACCCTTATAATTTAGCTGTCAGTCTCTCTTCCTTTCGGTAGCAGATATTAATATTAAGCTAAAGTATATTTATTATATAATTAAGAATAATTTATTGAAACTCACGATAACTTCTTTGTTGAAACGAACACTGAATATTATTGAAACCCACGACAACTTCTCAATAAAACTATTTAAAAAAAGACTAAGAAATCATATAAAAATTCTTTACTACCTTGGGAAAAAGTCAAAAACATTAGTATCTACATAAGGCATAGGAAGAACTCTTCAGGATAGAAAGAACTTCAAAAAAAAAAAAAAATATATATATATATATATATATATATATATATATATATATATAATAGGTACATCCTATGGTGCCTTAATTCACTAATAGGTACAAAGACCCTTTTATAAGACTATAGTTACCAGATGGAGAATTATTATCTTAACTGTAAAACTATTAATTTCTTTGATGTCAAGGGAGAAATCATTGATAGAATTTAGTGCGTAATGGGTGATTCGTAGAATATTTTTATATACTACATTTTTATAAAATGGTTTGACATGAAAATTATGTAAAAATCATTTTTTTCAAGAATCAGTGATATAATTCTTTTATAATTATCTTTCACTATTAATTTTTGTGACACCTTAAAACAAAATAAAATATTTGCGTATATAAAGTTCGAAATCAATTCATCGAGTATATATAAAAAAAATCAGGAAGAGACTGCTCGGACATAAAATAAGTTGTATACATATCATCACGTGAAATGACAGTGAAATACATCGGTGGTAGGCCACCTGATCGCTTTAGATTTCCCACGGGACATGGGAAAACGTCCAGGAAAAATGCCTGTGACATTTTCTCTCAAAAGACGATACCAAAATTCAATGTCACATCAAAAAATCCTCCCACTCACTAGTATTGATATTGTAAGCCTGCAGCAGTTTAAATGAAAACATTATATTTGATTTGAAAAATGGAAAGTTTCTGTCTTCTGTTTCATTTCTGTTCCGGGATTATTGAAGGAAATGAAATTTAAACCCTTATTCGGATTTTACAAAATATAAATTCAAGCTATGTGCAACATGCACGCAGGCTTATTAGGCTAAAAATTAATTAAATTCAACCAATTGTTAACTTAATTACTATCAATGAAATTAGATGATTTGTTTTTTATTTAAATAGCATTGAGATTCACTTTAAACCAGTGGAAATATTTGTTTCAAATAAATAAAAATATAATTAATTATTTTGTTTCGGAAGTGTTAGGGAAGGAACGTAACAGCGACGCATTAACTTATTTGTAATATTGTGTGCAAATATTATTAGCGTATATTTAACACGTTCAGCGCGTATATATATATATATATATATATATATATATATATATATATATATATATATATATATATAAATGAAATAATTTACAAATGGGGACAACTAATTACTTTGATTTGAGTACCTATTTGCATTATTCACTTATGATGTGATGATGTTTTCGTACATTGTGTAAAGTAGTATAAATCATTGCTAATTTTATTATCGATATATAGGACATGTGGAAAATGTAATGACTAAGACTTACAAATAAGTCGCTGATAAATGGTTGAGTCCTTTTGAAGTCAGTTCGAACCAATATTAAGCCATTTGAGTAAATGCGGTAAAATATGATATAAATACAAAACGAACTTCTTTCCAATCTTTTGAAATATAGAGGAATATTTACTAGAATTATGCTTATTACCTGTTTCTAAAAGTGGATCGTAAAATTCCAACCATTCCCGTTATCGATGAATTCAAGCAAACACCGGTGATATTATATGCGTCGAAATTCTATTGAATCTTCATCAATATGGAGGGATTTTTAATTAAATTACGCGTTATTACTTGTTACGAAAAGTGGATTGTGAAATAATAAACGCTTTGTATAACTATTTGCGCTAATAATTGAATTAAATCGAATACCAATGGAGATATAAGCGCCGAGATTCTAGTGAATTTTCAGAATTATAAAGGAATTTTTAGTGGTATTATGTTGTTATTATTTGTTACCAAAAATGTATAGTAAAATGATAAACGCTTAGCCTAACCATTGGCGCTATTGACTAATTCAAACAAAAACCGGTGATAATATATGCGCGAAATTCTATTGAATCTTCAGAAATATGGAGGGATTTTATTTTAATTACCCATTATTACTTCTTACGAAAAGTGGATTGTAAAATAATAAACGCTTTCTTTAACCATTTGCGCTAATGATTGAATTCAAATGGATACCGATTGCAATACAAGCGCACAAATTATAGTAATATTTTCAGAAATATAAAGGAATTTTTAGTGGAATTATGTTTTATTATATGTTATAAAAATGGATAGTAAAATGATCAACCCAACACCGGTAGTAATATATACGCGTCGAAGTTCTATTGAATCTTCAAAAATATGAAAGGATTTTCAATGGAATTATGCGTTATTACTTGTTACGAAAAGTAGATAGTAAATTGATAAACGCTTAGTTAAACCATTTGCGATAATGATTGAATTTAAATGAATACCGATGATTATATATATACACGTCGATTTTCTATTGAATCTTCAGAAATATAAAGAAATTTTTAATGGTATTATGCGTTATTACTTATAACGAAAAATGGATTGTAAATTTATAAATACATAATCTAACCATTCGCGCTATCGATGAATTCAAATCAACACCGGTGATAATAAGAACGTAGAATTTCTTTTAAATCTTTTGAAATATGAAGGAACTTTTAGCGGAATTATGTGTTATTACTTGTTACGAATATTGAATTATGGATTGATAAAGGCTTAGTCTAATCATTTGCGCTAATGATTGCATTCAAACATACACCGATTATAATATACGCGTCGAAGTCCTATTAAATCTTCAGAAATATAAATGGATTTTCAATGGAATTATGCGTTATTACTTGTATCGAAAAGTAGATCGCAATTACAATAAACGTAGTCTAACACTATGATTGAATTCAAACATTCACCTGGCCGAGACAAACGACCAGATTGAATATTGTACTGATTGTTTGATATAATTAAATCTTAAAATTTTGCACAAAATAAGCTCTCATAGCAAAAGTGGGAAAGAGGAAAAAATATAAAATCATTCATTAGCAGTTATTAAATTATTACGCAACGAACTAATTATTTTTTTTTGTTTTCGGTGACCATTTGTTCATAGCGTGTCTACGTAATTAATCACATAATTAAGTTTGTCAGTTGGCAATCTCAAAAAATCAATTATCAATTTTTTGGAAGAACCGGTAGTACAATAACAATAGGCGATACGACAGACGTCATGCGGCGCCGGCCGGGGTAGAGGTGGGACGTCGCAGTCGAGTTTGTCGCAAAAATATAGCGCCAACATCAGACCTTAGTTTTTTTGTAAAATAATATTATTTCTAAATAGTTTAATAAAGATATATCGGTATCCTTTATGTACTGAAATTATGGAAACAATTGAACTAAATGTATAATATAAGCTCTCATTTTCTATGTTTAAAACTCTTTTGAAATTACACTACTTATCACAGTCGATAGATCAAAATCCCATCCGTGTCTCATCAAGAATACTGAATGTACATTTTATTCCCTAGTCCTTCATCAATAACACCTTTTCTATTTTATCGAAATGTTTTACTTCTATTTTATATCTTGTGTCTTATAAATATTTAAATTTACCTGTTTTAAAATCCCGAACTCAATCATTTTTCTGTAATAATCCGTGGAAAATTTACACACTTTTTACGTAAGTTATAATTTTAAGTAACTCATTGTTCCCTAAGTTAATGAATAGCACGATGAAGATGTGAAACCTTATCTGATATGCAACAAGCGCAGTCATAACACTCCTAATTTTTCCTAATTATTTTAATAATACTTCATTTTTTACATATGTTTTAAAATCAGGCTTTGTAAAATCAGGTTTTCTCAAAGTCAACTCTTTGGAGATGATAGAACTTTCTCTCGTCCTTCATCATATCCACTTAATAAACATATTTTAAATCTTTCTTTATCTAGTGGTTCTAAAATATGCATATATATATATATATATGGAAATATGACTGACTTCGTTTATCTACAACTTTAAGTCATCTCTACCTATGCGTATGGGTTATAACCTGGGTTCCTTTATCTATATTTAAATTTCTTAAGCCGTCTGCTACTTTCATTATATTTTTTCTTATAATCCTTTTTCACATTTACCTTTTTAACCATTTTGTCTTGTCCGTGTGTCTAATCCACTGGTTAAAGCCAATGGGTCTAATCCATTTAATGTTCACTTTTTCTCCTCGATTTTTATCGATTATGTACAGGATGTATCAACGTGTAAATAGTTACTGCTTACGAAATAAGACCTTTCCGATTTGTCTCATGGAATTTTGGTGCAATTTATAATATTGTAATATTCATACAAATTTTTTTTCATTTATTTATTATTTGTTATTTTATTGTGTTAGATAATATAAAATGATAAACGGATAGGTCATAGGCGTCCCTAAATTTATCCTTAGTAGACAAATAATTTAGTCAAACCTCAATGTAACAATCTCTCTTATATACCTGCTGTCGGTAACTAACTACCTCCTCTTTTATATACCTGCTGTCGGTAACTAACTACCTCCTCTTTTATATACCTGCTGTCGGTAACTAACTACCTCTTTCACCATTGTGCTACTTGGATCTACATATTTTATTTTCATTTTACAGTTCTATTGAATAAAATTACATATTATTGGTGGTAAGGTCTATTACCTTCATGAAGCAAACGACATTTATGCTCACTGTTTGTGAGTAGTTCGTGTATTTTTAATTACAACTTAGAACACAAATCCTGTTTATTTCAGTTACAACTTTTCTAGTTAACCAGAACGAAAATCGCCTTCTAAATGTAACAGGTAATGATTAAAGTTCATGTACTATTTCTCTATACTATAAATTTAACCGCATTTACATATGCTAAATGTAAAGTCCACAACGTAGCATTTTTAAATATACTGATCAGAGGACGTAAGAAGCTATCTTTATGTATTGAAATAGTTTTCTATTACAGATGTATATGTATAAATGAAATTTAATTTATTAAAACTTATAAAATAGATTTTGAACATTTTTATTGAGTCATAAGAATGAGTAACATAACCGGTGAAAGTTAAAAACAAACAAGCCAGTCAAGGATATTTTGGATTCACATGTCCCGTAGAGGTATCAATATTAGGACCCACTTAACATTTACTATGACCGTATGCTACAACAGGATACGGTTTAAAGAAATCTGACCGACGAATATCATTGTTTATATTACCTTTGGGCCGTAACCGGATTCGGTGGCCATATCCGACAAACTCGATAACGGCCTAGTTTAGATGTTGCTGGTAAGATTCAGTTCAGTAGACGATTGTTGTCGTGAATTTTCGCTTCCAAAGATATTTCAATTGTCTATGAGGTAATACAAGAATTATTAAGAAAGTCAGTGTATAAAAGCAAAGTAGGTTTAGGGTGAGGTTAGTTAAAGAATGTAATAGGTTTTGTGCATCCATAATATCATGTTGGATGGAAAGAAAACGTCGGCAATCGTACAGTGTTAACTCATGCGCACCAGCAACCTTGTCTGGTAATTTTCACGGACCACAACCAAAGACTTATTTTATATCAATCCTTATTGGGCGTATATATTATAAGTTTAAGGGTATATAAATTTAAGGGTATGTATTTTATGAATTCAAAAGCGTATGCCCTTAAATTTATAAAATTTCAATTATATTACCTGATGAACGCTTCCGTTCGGAACAAAATTTAATTCCTTAATTTCTTAAATATTTAGGCAAGCCGGTTTATGGCACTTTGTGTGCAATATATATTTAATTTAATTATTCAAAAGATAACGCACTTAATACTTTCATTTTTCAACAATTTTTTTACGTAATTCATTTACTTCCTAAAATTTTAAAGTATTTTATTAATCATCGTATTAAAGTTATAGTAATGAATGGGCATACGAAATCATTTTGTTAATAACAATTAACTGTTGTAACCAAATTTAAAAACCATAATAGTATTTTATCGAAATAAATAAATAAAGCATAGTACATTACATTTAAATAAATTGTAATTTTTAGGGTTCCGTACTTCAAAAAGTTGTGATTCGTTGTCTATAAGTTTGTCTGTGTGCTATGAAGACCCCTAGCCAGTGTAATTTCACAGAAAAAGTAAGTATTAATTTTGTAATCTTTGTGTTTAAATGCTGACGTATATAGAAAGGTTTGTCAACATATTGGCTAATGTACCTTAGCCAGTGTGATTTCACAGGAACATCCTGCTGTAATCCTAGCGACCACTAAGTAAACATTTTGTAATTTTTGTATTTAAATTCTGACGTATATAGAAAGACTTGTATTTATATTGGTAAACGTATCTTAGCCATTGTAATTTTATAGAAAAAACCAGACAGATTTTTGCTTAAGGAACTACATTAAACTCACAACACTGGAGTACTACTGGCATGCATGCATACAATAATAAAAATGCAACAAACACGATGCAATTTTGGTAGATCTTTTAAGCATACAATCTTACTTTACGGAAATGTTTCAAAAATGAAAGAAAGTCTTTAAATGAGTATTCTTTTTTCCTAAAGCCCCGAAAATAATTTTTCCTTAAATTTCGCCGTAATTTCAGAAAATATATTACATTTCGTTGGAAAACCGGGTTTCAAACCCACACAAAACTTGAGAAGATTATTGCAAACTATGGAGGGTATTACCGTTCCGTTACAACGCCCTTTTCATTGAATGTGCGAGCAAACGATAGAAAAGCGACTAGGAAAAATCTCCAAGCGTTGGATTATAGGACGGTATACGAGTCTGGCTAATATCGTTATAAGGTATTGACCGTAAAATGACTAGGACATAAAATTGAAAAGTCTGGGTGCACTATTGCGTGGCTTGGAATAACCGATAAGGGAAACTGTGAGAAGCTTCAATAACATTGGTGAATTGGGAACACTTCATTTACGGCTCGTGGCATGAGATAGAGTTTAAAATGCCAAACTTACAAAAATATAATAAATATATTATGATAACCAAGAAGGGGACACGCCATTTTTTTATTTTATCGCTGCAAACTAACTTTTCAAAACCAATCCGACTAACAGCTTCATTTTTAAAGTTATATAACTTTAAAAATGAAGTCGTCAGTCGGATTGACCTTGCAATTTGTCATATCTATCTGCCCATCTGTCTTTAAGACCGTTTGCATTTAAGTTCTTTTTAGTTTGAAATCACCTGTGATAAAATTTTAAGTGAAAACTTACATAAATTGCTTAAATACACAAAAATAAGGTAAACCAATTTTTTTTCTAACTTTACGTACTTTGGAAAACAAAATTTACACATAATCGAATTGGAGGGTATGCAATTTTTTCTCCATTATACAAAGTTTCATTGAACAGTTCTTTTAAAATTCAATAGAAAATATATGATTGAAATTATTTAAATTATCAATGAACTGGTCGCACATATGGTACTCCGTAATTATTAAGAATAAATTTCATTACAAATGATAACGCAAAGCCAAATGGAGGGTAATACTTGACGAGTGTATTATGTATGAGTTCTAATTCCTTGCTACTACTTTGACTTATTTTCATGTGCAGGATGTCATAGGATATGTTTTGGTTCCAATTCGAAATCTAATATGACAAACAAAGTGTAATCACTAGCATATTCGGTCACATGATATTTATATGAATGACTTGCAAATACTCAACGTATTACTCAAATTAACTTAATTAAATAAGTAACTTGACATTAATATTTTAAACAGAATAGATTATTTTAAAAGAAAACAACACGCAACCGAGACAAAAATCTAAAACGGAAGAAGAAATTAGTTTTACTATTCCTCGAAAAAATTGTCCAAACAATAATTTACTGATGGAGTTCGATTGAAAGATATTTCAATCAATGTTTTTGATTCTGGGAGATCCTAGAATTTTTAAGATCAAATTATTCAGGTTTTCATATATCCCTGCTAAATGAAAACCTGAATAATTTGCATAAAATGGCCGACTGTAAATATGTTCTTTACTTGTTTCTTATAAATGTAAAAAAAAACATATCAATAATATAAGTCTAATACTAAGCTAATACATTTTTATTTAAGTTATTCCTGAGGAAAACGTGGGTATCTCTATACCCATCTACCAAACTGCCAGAAATATTAGCGGCTGCAGCAAAGGAAACCTTCTCGGCTTCGACGCCCTTTAGCCCAATATATAACAGCATCAAAGCTAAACTAACATTTACCCACGGGTCTCCTACCTTCATAAAGGATACCTTCTTTTTACAATAATCACTGAATCGAATGGACACTGAATGGTGATTAGCTTAGTTTTGCAGCAGATAAAATGAATTCATGTTGTGATATTCTGATAAAAAAGCATCATGACTTTTCTTAGCAGCTTCTATTGGTTAGCAGCTATCATACTGCCCGACTGCGAGTCAGTTTTTGAGCACCAACGATCTTGAGATGGTTCTATGCTATTGCTATGCTATGCCCACAAATCTCATTTGACGTGCAACTATAAAAACCTACTGGAACTTGTGGTTGCGAGATCTCGGTAAATCTAAATTGTAAGAACTGTTTAATACAGATCCGTGGCGTGTAGTGCTTTTTGGGTAGGGCAAGCTACAAAAGGAGGCACTTATAACGAAATATATCGGTAAACATATAATTTGTTGTTGCCAAGTCTCCTTATCAAAGCCCTTACCAATCTAATTCTTACCAATTTTATGCTTCGTCCTTTATTTTGTTACTAATTCATTATTTTCGCTGTAGTGATCCTGTGATCAAGTGATGTCGACGTAATGATTCTCGGTTTTGCCTTTGGTTCTGCATTCCCATGGTTTTGAAGCATTTGGAATAGCGCTAGGCCTGGTTCCATCTTCATCTGACAAGAAGTGAATTGATTTAACCGTACGGGTATATTAAAGTATTAGTCCCGAATTGAAATATGAATATCTGGCCTAAATCTACGCAATATTTTTCTCAATGTTATTATCAGAATATTATTGGTTATTTTCAATACACTGAAAAATTTTATTGATGATATTATAATAATACTTAGCGTTTATAGACTTGATGAGCCGAAGTCTCATTCAGTTATTTAGGTTATTTTTTGTATATTCCTACTTGACCACATTGTAATATAATTTTGTGGGTTTATCCGCATTCGTTATTTCTCTTCATCATTTTCTTTAATGGAATTGATAAGTAACTACTCAAGCATTTCGTTAAATGTAATAATTTTATTTAGCTTTTTTGATTTAGTTTTTTACTCTATTTTCTTAATTTTTTTTATGCTATTTATTTATTATTACATATTATCGTCACGACCCTTACATATTATGTGTTGCACAGCCCATAATAAATATTATTGACAAAAATTATCAAATATTATTGCTATAAAATATTCGGCAATATTGTTTAAGACTAATGACACCACAAGCTGCGATGGCGATCCATTTGTATATGACAGATAATTATATAAAATAGTAAAATGTAAAGAAAATTTGTATAAAATAGTAAATACATAATATAAAATACTGCAAATAATGTAATTTACATATTTTGTTACGCTATTACGTTATTATTCACGTAAATCTTATATAATTTTTTAAGTGTCGATTCTTTAAGTTTTTATGTGTCTTTGAACTTTAAGAAATAGGTAATTATTTCTAAAAGTCCAAAAAATACATTATAATAATAATTTCAGAATTATACATAATTAAATGACACTACGTGATGTAGTATTATTCCTGCTTTCTTTTAGTTCTTTACCACGATCATTAGCAAAGATCTTTGCTAATAGCCCACCTGAAGATATTGTAATACAACGAAACGTAGGTCGTGGTAAAGAACTTAAAGAAAGTAGAAATAATACTACATCACGTAGCTTCATTTAACTGTGAATAATGAATTTCTACAAAATTAACGACAAATATATTCAATATTCAGAATTACATAAAAAATCTTATGTCGTTGTGATAAAAAATTGATTATATTTTATTTTTAATTTCATTAAAATTATGAAAACATTGCGTTAGCATCAAAAGGAGTAAATGAAAGTAAGGGAGAAGTGTGTTTTCAAAGGATATATTAGTTCATAAGCATGACTCAGATCGATATTACATCGACTTGTCTCTATATCGTTGCTGTGTGCATGTAAACATCTACTCATGCCGTACACCGTGGTCTGCGTGTATGTATGCATCTACGTACGCTGTACATCATTGTATGTGTGCATGTAAACATCTACGTACGCTGTACATCGTGGTCTGTGCTTATGTATACATCTACGTACGATGTACATCGTGGTCTGTATGTATGTATACATCTACGTACGCTTTACATCGTAGTTGTGTGTATGTATACATCTACGTATGCTTTTCAAGGCTAAAAAAAGCAGAATAGAGCGTCCGATTGATAATAGCATTTTTTTATTTGATATTGCTTAGAGGAACAGAAAAAACACTAAGTTTTCGAGGTCATAAACCCATTCCACCTTTGAGTTACAGCACCGAAAATTTTAAAACTGATTTATAGATAAAAAAAATTAATTGGATTGCCACCGTATAAATATCAGACTATTTATACGATGACACCTATAATATTTAGTAATAACAAAAAAGTTATTTCTATAGAAACAAGCAGAAAACTGATGTTTTCGTTCGATTTACAAAAAAGCCAATTCTAAAGTTTTATAAAATGTTTAGACAAATAATTATGAAATGTATCTTCCGAAAAGAAAAATTCTAAGTTCTGTATTATTGAGTAGAAAGAAAATTTATAATCCTCTAGAACCGAATTATATCGGTACTCTCCAGTTTTCTGCGATATTCAACTGTTCAACCACTTGGTCACGGCCGCGCCAGAATGTGATTTCTTTATGATGATTAACAGTAAATTTGTCAAAGTATTGTCGCTATTTGTTTATAATTCCTAGGTAATTCTGTGTACAGATCTAATTTATAAATATTAATGTTGCTAAGTAATTGGTTCTTTTTTGTTACTAAAATAATACCGGCAGTACATCGATAATTGTGTATTTTGAATAAACAAATATTAAATATTTTTAATAATTCTATTTACAGCCGTACAGCAGGGTATTACGAACTAATATCTTAGAAAAAGTATATTTTTATTAGTAAACATTACCAGAAATTAACATGATCAATGCAAGGGTACGTTCATCCTTCTTATCTAGCTACTGCCTTTCATACCAGCGAATCTTAAACTGTAAGAGCTATGGTGCTGCGAGATATACCCTAAAATAAAAATCCAAAATTCCTTAAATTAATTTAATGAAATCACACAACAAAAGTAATCAGAAGGTTATTACCTATTATTACGTCCAATGTTCAAAGTGCTTATCATAAGATAAGTATTACGCTTACGAAATAAGCCTACTATACTTTAGCGAAACCGATGCGTAATTGTTAATAGCGTAACAAATTCAACCTTGCCAGTTGAAATTATTCGCTAACACACATGCTAATAATTTATTTAAACCTTATATTCTACAAGTCATATACCATTATATTATATTCATTTTTTTTTCGACAAACTAAAAAAATTCTCTTCCTAAGAAATAAATTTGCTTTGCATGTTTTAAATTCTTTGTTTTTATTTAAATACGTGAATAAGCATGGTACAAATGAATGCTTCTTTCGATTCGGTTCATTCATACACCTGCTCTCAAATACATTCAAATATTTGACAATTTAGCTGCGTTGCCGGAGACGGCCGTCTCCGGCAAACTAGATTAGTTTGCAACTGTCCAGTTGTACTCACATACGCAATGTCGTCAAGTTTAAATAGTGTTTGGAAGCAAAAAATAAGACAATATATTATTGCTGTACTCGGTATGTTGTTTTCAATCATTTCATTTAAATCTCCATTAACCAACACATCTTTTGTCCAAAATAAAATTCACTGTAAAATTTTACATTTGTAATTAAACACTGTATTTCAGACAAAACATAATTAACATTTTCTCGCTAAAATAAAGAAAAATTTAACTAAGCTCGCTTCTACCAGTTAGATAAATTAAGAAAAATGATGCCATGGTTTGTTTTGCATCTTATTTAGAACTAATGCTCTGAAATAACTTTGATAAATTGCGAACTTTTGTAGTATTTTACTTAGCACAATTTTTATTAATTACAAAACCACCCTTACATGAAATTCTGAACCAAAAAGGTTAAAATGTTAAATATTTAACTTAATTTTGAACTAAGTTATAGAAGTTCTAATGTAGACACCAATCGACCCAGGCAAATAGTTCACAGCTGTGTGTGCGGCCAGTATACTTTCAAACTTGACCTGTTTTCCGGCGGGCCCAATCATATGTTAAATTATAAATTAATTGCGTAAATAATTTATTAAAGCACTTCTTTAACCGCTTCTGACTTATAAAAACTGTTAAGTTTCATTTAATTAATATTAATTATTATATTTTCATTTAATAACGAATCGTGTAACATTAACAAGTGGATATGTGCGTGTGTGCGTACGTGCGTACAGGCGTGCGTGCATGCGTGCGTGAGTGCGTGCGTGCGTACGAGCGAGCGTGCATGCGTGCGTGCGTGCGTGCGTGCGTGCGTGCGTACGTGCGTGCGTGCGTGGGAGCGCGCGTGCGTGAGTGCGTGCATGTGTGTGTGTGTGTGTGCAGGCCGTAAAACTGCGCAATCAAATGGATCTTAACACTGAGAACTAGTCTTTTATGAAACCGAAGCGAATGTTTCAAAAATTTTCATACAAAAATTTGCCCTAGTGTTATTTCTAATTTCTATATTGTCCTTTTATAACTTAAGTAATGATGCATAAAGTGGCACTGGTATTTGACGTGTCAGTTTCGTTAGTTCTGTATTATGTTATCAAAACAGTTTTAAAAGACGTTATTAAAAATAAAACTTGTTGGTTTTACACCAAATAGTTTATTAATATCAGAAAATCGCTTTTTTATTATCGACATGTTTTACCATTTCTAACTTGTTTTTACTTTCTGGAATATTTTATTGTAAAATCTTCACTATTTTTCACAAAATTGAATACCACTTTTATCCCTACTATATCTAAATATAGGGATTGTCTGTGTAATAACCGGACTTTTTACTTAAATATTCTTCACTACACAGAAATATTGCATACACTTATTGAAAAATATGTCAATAATTTTAAGAAACAAAGTTCAACTTGAAAAGAAATTCTCTGTTTTAGATAAGTTATTTGTAAATTGCGACACATAGAACAATAAGGATGTAATTCTTTATCAAATTTGAATTCCAGCTGCAAACCCCTTTTTCACGTACGGCACGCAGATGGCCTGGATATCATCGGCAATCCCGATCCTAAAATCTAACGGTACCATTACAAACGAACCTCTGACTGATGAGACCATATCCTGGATGGCCAGCGTGTCCGCAGGAATTGCCATACCCAGCGTGATCCTGTTTGGATTCATGACCGAAATGTATGGAAGGAAATTCAGTTTACTTGTATCCGCTGTGCCACAGGCTGTACGTATTGATTTTTTAAGGGTTGTAAATTTAGTGTCAACCAACCTCCCTTTCTGTTCCATCCAGCTTCCCGAGTCCTTCTGAGCGACTTGTCAATGATGAATCCTTTATACATGTCCCTATTTCTAGATAGTAAAAGTGAATCTTTTATTCAACATTAAAGATAATATAAGTATAATTTATAATTATCTGCAAATACAGAGGTCGATAATGAGTACACACTTGTAGAAACAGACAAAACAAACACATTTCACAATCTTAATACGATCTTTTGTTTCAATCTCTGAAGAAATAAGTAAACATGAGACAGCATGTGAACACAAAAGTATTTAATAAAGATGAATACTTTATTTTGCATCATAATGTTATGCACAGCATCAGACTATTTTCGAGAGCATGATTCATGACGTAACCAGGCAAACACATTTTAAATATCTCCTTTGAAACACTTAGTGTCTCATAAGGTTTCTATTTAAATTTTTTGCAAATAACATTTTAACTTTTCATCAATAAATTTAGATTGAAAAAAGGATATAATATATACACTGTTTTTGAGAAATTGCTATTTAATAAATTGATCTAAAACCACGAAATTTATATTAGAAAAAAAACACCGAAGTTGGTTGTTTATTAAGTGAAAAACATTTTAGAAACGAACATTTTTAAAAGAAACCACATACCTAAGTGCTCCTCGAAATATAATTTTAAATCAGTTTTATTTAAAATTTTCCAACTTAGATTAATTAATATATATTACATGCAAGTTAAAGTCTCTACCTTATTTTGTTTAGGAATTAGAAAACTGAAAAGCAGAAAAATTAACGAACTTAGAGAGGGACAGAAAGAAATGGATATCACAAAGGCTTAAAAATAAAACATAATTCGATTCTGTCAATTATACGGAGTCAATTTAACATAAGTCGAGACTCTTTTTCCAGATCCCTACAACGATTTTAGTGTAATTAATGTATATGCTCAAAGAAGATTTATAGAGGGACAGAAAGAGATGGATATCACAAAGGCTTAAAAATAAAACATAATTCGATTCTGTCAATTATACAGAGTCAATTTAACATAAATAGAGACTCTTTTTCCAAATCCCTACAACGATTTTAGTGTAATTAATGTATATGCTCAAAGAAGACAAAGATATAAGTTCTGAAAATGCGGAAGTTTGAGCAAAGATTCTTGATTTTATAAGTGACATTGCGAATGCCTTTACTCGGAATGCGAAGCTGTACTCATAGCAGTATCCTCTCCTTCTCATATCTATCGTTTCCCCGTCGTAAATATAATTACATCTCGGGCCATCTTTTGCGTCATGGGCAAAACTATTGACAAGAAATTAAATTTAATGAAATATAAAAGCGAGTGAAATCAAAAAACTTTTCATTCATCGTTAAAATCGATTAAAATAATTTCGTACCAGACATTTAAATCCATATTTCTATACGAAGAAAAACCAGAGAAGGTCCCCTCAGAACACGTAGAAAGTACGGTTCATAATTGTGCATATCTCTTGCAATTTTTTATGAGAGTTACCCAAAATAATTTTATTCGAATATTCTAATCGTGTATTTATTTTGGATTTTTTTTTTTGAAGCGTAATATTTCGTAAATATTGCTTAAAATTTAAATTGGTAAATGAAGTTTAGTTTTGGATAAAATATGATTTTTAAGGATAAATAGGATTATATTATCGATATAACCTGCGCAAAAATTTTGGTATTCTAAGGTATTCATATACAAAGGTGGCGATAAGAATTACTCGATGATGAAGAGTTGATATCCGAGTTTGTCTGATTTAACTTATCTTGGCAAGTCCTTTGGTCACATGTGGTGGTGAGGGAAACCCCTCCATATGCCTGTAGGACTACTAGTCGAATTTGGGTTCAATTAAATGAACCTAAATTGTGTTCAGGTTGTTTTCACGTGAGCAACAAAAGAGTGAGAAAGTGTTAGGTTAGTACATACAGATATATATACAGGTACATATTATATATATATATATATATATATATATATATATATTTATGTATATATATATATATATATATATATATATATAAATATATATATATATATATATATATATATATATATTTATGTATATATATATATTTATATATATACACACAAGCGTGAAACACTAATTAAAAAAAAGAATGTCTCGTTATGCCCCTATTATAAATGTACGCATGTATGTAGATATTTATGAATATATTCATATTCATTGTTTTTAAATTCATGGTAAGTATAAGTATAAGCATTAAAAATGGGAAAAAAACAATTTTAACAAAAATATTGTACTAACTTAAAATAACCACTGAATAAGCAATGCACTGAAAATATATAATAAGGAAAATATTAGTACTTAGTTGGAATTTTTACAGTATAATATTATTACCGAATATATAGTAACATTTTTAAAGTTATACTTCTTTAGGCGCGTTATGAAAAAAATATGAAAGTGAAATTTTAAGATTCGTCACACAAAGGTTACAGTATGAAGTTGCAGCGGTTACAGTCTCGAAACAAAAGTTACCAACAAAATAGAAATAGAACCTCTATTAGTCGCGCAAGTTGGCACTGAAACACTGAAACAGTATTCATAGTATTTATGTTCCACATGTTTCTAGTGTCTACATTCACACACGTGTTTTAGTTTCATATAAGTGCGATTTATATATGTGCTGATAAATTATATTCAGTAGTGATTTAAATTCAATATTTTGATTAATATATTTACTATTCGTAAATATTAGTGAAAAAATTGTGTTTATAGACTTTTTCAAATGCTCCAATATAATTGAGGTTATCTATCCGTATGTATTATTTATTGATATAAATTAAAATATTATTATTTAACATAATTAATACTAAATATTATTAAATTATTAATGTTAAATATTTATTATTGGTTATTCAATATTTTAAAAGTAAATAAATAAATTTAATAATAAATTCAATTTGAATTCATTGAATTTAAGTTTATTCATTTTTTAAATATTGTTATCATTTTCTTACTTTAATATTCACTTTTCATTTTTATCAAAAAGTTTTCATTAAATTTGTTCATTTATTTTTACAAATATTTATTATTTTCATTTATTCAATTTAATAATAAATATTGAAAATTAATATTTTAATTTGATGTTTAATTTTAATTTTTATCACAAATTTTTTATTAAATGTTTTATAAAATTTATTTCTTTATTTTGAAAATATTAAATATATTTATATATAGAAAATGAATTAACTTAAATTCAATTTTTGAAATTATTAAATTTATTCATTTACTTTTAAAATATTAAATAATCAATAATAAACATTTAAAATTAAGAATCTTTTAATAATTTAGTACAAATTATGTCCTATATATTTATTATTCTCTAAATTTTATTTTTAATAATTGTATATATATGTATATATATATGTATATATATATATATATATATATATATATATATATATATATATAATTAAATTATTAATTTACAATTTTTTAAATTTATTATGAATTATTAAATATTAAATTTAGAAAATTATAATTATTTCTATAATAAATAAATGAAACCTGGTTAGCCAATGATGAATCAATTAGTATACCAAATTTCAATTGTATAATACAATATAAACGATCAAACGTTCGAGCTGGAGGAGTTGCCATTTATCAGAATATGCACGACACTATCAATATCATTACTCCAAACATTGATATGACTGTAGGCGTGTAGGCGGAATTGGCAAGTTCAACAGTGACATCAGTTGGTGAGTTATGTGCAGCTGAATGCAAAATGGAAGATGGCAACAAATTGTTTTGATGGTAATTTACATTACTCCAAATCAAAAAATGGACGACATCATTCATTTCTTGAAAAGATTATTATGGCCATATACAACGGCTGGAGGAAAATATCTTGGTAGAGGAGAAGACAAGTTACCGATAATTTTAAGTGGGGACTTCAACGTCAATTTTTCCCGTGAAGATGCTCGTCCACTTATTGATTTCCTCCAAAATGACTTGAATCTGGCCATGAATAATAATTCTCTGGTTTCGATAACACGACATGGCACTACCATAGATGCTGTATTTGTACGATATCTCAACGCTATTAATACAAGACTTTTTGTATCATATTTTAGTTATCATAAGCCACTGATAACTGAAGTTCCGATTCAGTCATTACCGGAAGATACTATGGCAGTGGACATAATTTAAAAATAACATTCGGATAATAAAAGAATTTATGTTACCCTTAATGTAAGAAAATAAATATTTATTTATTTAATTTTTCAAATTTAAACTGAACTTTATTGACTGTGTTGACTATCATTTTATTATTTTATTGTAATTTATTATTTGCATAGAATTTAAAAAAAAACTATTTTTTAATGATGCCAAAGAAGTATAACTTCTCACGCGCGTACATAAGTACACGCACTCTTTTTTTTTAAATATATATAAAAAAAAGGGTGCGTGTACTTATGTACGAGCGTGAGAAGTGAATATAACTCATGTTAGAGGTTATTTCGATTAGTGCCAAGTTGAATGTGACGCTTTTGTTCCTGTATATGAAAATGAATGAGAGAAAGACAGAAAGAGAGAGGGAAAAAGAAAGACAGATAGAGAGAGAAAGAGAAAGAGAAAGAGAAAGAGAAAGAGAAAGAGAAAGAGAAAGAGAAAGAGAAAGAGAAAGAGAAAGAGAAAGAGAAAGAGAAAGAGAAAGAGAAAGAGAAAGAGAAAGAGAAAGAGAAAGAGAAAGAGAAAGAGAAAGAGAAAGAGAAAGAGAAAGAGAAAGAGAAAGAGAAAGAGAAAGAGAAAGAGAAAGAGAAAGAGAAAGAGAAAGAGAAAGAGAAAGAGAAAGAGAAAGAGAAAGAGAAAGAGAAAGAGAAAGAGAAAGAGAAAGAGAAAGAGAAAGAGAAAGAGAAAGAGAAAGAGAAAGAGATAGAGAAAGAGATAGGCGTCGGCTTGACACGGATTTCCGAAATCTCCTATTGTAACTTAGTACTCGTATTTTTATTATGATATGCTTTTCAGAGCGTTTTTTTTTTTGAGTGGTTACTTGAAATTTATTAAATTTTTTTCTTAAAAGATTTTTTACTTTAATAATTTACTGCTGCAAAGAAACTTATTTTGACTACTATATAATGGAAAAAATGATTAAGCAAAGAAAAATAAACGAGGAATTTTACCAAATTGTTGTAAAATAAACAATGCAGCCATCCTACTTTACATTTTTTTTTAAATTATTATATAACTTTTACCCGAACCAATTCAATAAAATATACATCAATGAAATTAATGAAACAATTTAACCAACTGAGTGAAAACCACTAGCAAAAGATGAAACTACAAGTATGTCGAAACACAGCTGAAAAGCAGAAGTATGTATGTACTCCGATGGCAGCAATTGCTATAGTGAGGCTCGCGTGGGTAGGGCGATGATATTTATAGACGAGCAAACAACGATCGACGATTACTTTCTGTAACTTGCCCTTTACCTAATACATTCTCATGTTAACTTCTTCTTTACCAACTATGTTCTTATATATTGTTTGAAAACCAAGCTTATACTTTTATTTCACCTTCCATTTTTTTTTTATTCAAAGCTAAATGAAACTACGTGAAGCAGTAATATATCTACTTTATTTAAATTAGTAACCACGATCTAGATTTCGTTGTATGGCAAAATCTTCAGGTGGGAAATTTGAAGAGATTGAAGCTGATTGAATTGAGCCTAAAGCAGTGAAACCTAGGTCATGGTTAAGGATTTAAATAAAGTAGATATTGTTAAGATGTACGAAGGGCCGTGAGCTAGTGTCAATGGGAACACATGTATTATGTAAAAAGAAAAAAAAAGTTAGCCGCAAGCTATGACCGGTGTCGGTAGTCACGAACAAATTGTCAACCTGTATTTTAATTGAAAAACTAGGAAATAAGTGATTAATACTTGTGTCTACTTTTGTTCTGATAAATCTACATCAAGTAGTTTCATTTAATTGTGAATAAAAACAAAATTAAGTGATAATGAAGTTCTACAAATTTAACTATGAAATTTCTGCTGTTTACTGCATTAGTTCACTTCTGTTTGCTGTTCTTAGTATGGTTGAAAAAACGATAAGAGCTAGTAAAATTATTGCGCTGCTTGAAGAAGGCTGTAGCCAATGTTATGTGTCTTAGCGGTATAATGTGAGCCGTTCCATCATCCAAAGGACCTGGCAACGATACCAAGACACGGGCTCCGACAGTAGAAGGCCCGGTTCTGGAAGAAAACGGTGCACTGAGCCAAGGGACGACCGCTTCATAGTCAGTCAAGCGCTACGAAATCGTCAAATTACGTACGTGGATCTCAAACAGAACCTCGAGGACGTCAGAGATACACGAGTAAGCCTATGGACAGTCAGAAGGAGACTTCAGGCCGTCAATATACGTAGCTATCGCCCAGCTCGGGGCCCTACATTGCTCCGTGAGCATCGAATTGCCAGTTTGAGATTGGCTCAAAAATTTTTGTCATGGACTCAACAAGACTGAAATAGTGTTTTATTCTCCGATGAAGCTCGTATATCGATTAGTGGTGAGATCGACGTCGGCGAGTCTTACGAATACCTGTAGAACGCTTCGCAGAAGTGTGCTTTGAGGAAATCACCCCTTACGTTGGAGGCTCCCTAATGTTTTGGGCTGGTATTAACTCAGATGACCGTACCGAGTTAGTTTTTATTGAAAATGGCACACTTAATGCGCAAAGATACATAACAGAATTCCTCATGCCGAACCCGCATTAACAGCAATTGGAGGCGAGTCCATTTTTATGGACGGCAACGCTCGCGCCCACCACTCTAGAGACGTTAATGCGTATATGCAGGAGGCCTGAATTCGTCGATTAGACTGGCCAGCTAGAAGTCCCGACCTCAATCCGATAGAACACATATGGGATAATCTCAAACGAGGCGTCAGAGCCGTAAAACCAGCTCCAAAAAACATTCAGGCTCTCAAAAATGTGATCGTTGCTGAATGGGAACGTATTCCTCAGGAAATTATAGAAAACGTCGTCGAAAGCATGCCTAGCAGATTAAGAGCATTGATTTTAGCTAGAGGAGACCATACTAAATTTTAAAATGTTATGTTAAATTAATAAAAAATATTCAAAAATAAACTTTGGCCATTTTTAATGAACCAGTATGAAAACGCTCGTCTATGGTTTTACATCGTTTTTTTATTTATTCTCACTTTTAATTACTGAAGTAGGTAAAAACGATATCTCAATAATAAATAACAATATTCTCATCATGTCGCCATATAAAATGCATCAAATAATAATAAAATAACTCTGATATGGTTTATTCCTATAAGTGCCCGTTTTTTTTTGCAAAAGGGTTTATACCAAAATTGGAATGATGCAGGTGATGACAAAATTTACATGGTCTTCGCATCAAAGGTAAAACTCAAAGTTGTCACACTTTTGATATTTAACTCTAGACCCAGTCAGACTTCGCTCTCATTAATTTTCTGATATAATAGACTTGTTTTACACATCACCCAAAATAAATATTACTAAAAAGTATATTTTGAAGCGGATAGACAAAAAAATAAAATTGAAATCTCTACTGGGTTGTCGATTACTGACAACTACTGGTTTAATAAAATGTGTTGTCAGTTTTGATGTTTAACTGTAGTGCTTGTCCTACTTTAGTCTTATTGTATTCGTAATATTACACAACTGTTTTACAGTGTAACATAAATAAAAAAGTATTACTACAGAAACATATTTTGATCCGAATAAATGAAAAAATAGAAATAAAAAAAATCCTGGACTACAGACCACTACTAGTTAAGGAAAAATTGTTTTCAATTTTGGTGTTTTATTATGATGATTAAAACACTTTGATTTTATCACCTACGTGATGTTTAAAAGCTGTTTCACACTGTACCATAAATAAAAAAGTATTACTGTAGAAGTACATTTTGGGCTTGATATATGAAAAAATAGGAGTAACATTACTACTGAGTTGTCGGCTACTGACTACTACTGGTAAAATAATAATCGCATGAATACGAATGATGAGCATGGGAATGAGTTGTAAATAAAATATTGCAGGATGTAAACATTTTATTACAATTTTTTAAGAAAGTCGATGCATTATTTATCTGAATGGAAAGTCTTAATAAAAAAACTGTTAATAGACACAATAATCACGAATTTTAGAATGGTTGCTAAAAAGATTTTTTATTAGAACTTAACTTACATACTTTATACAAATTTCAGATGAGCTTCCAGTTACGTTTATTTTTCAAAGCAAAGCTTCTTATTACACGTTTTGGATGGGGAGCTAAGTGTACAAAAGTGGAACGCCACGAACGCGGAGATAAAAGGAAAGCCAAGCTTTTTTAAGAAGTTTCGAACTCTTTCCGGATGCTAAAAATATCTATGTGGTTTACTTCTTTGTCATTTCTCGTTCCGTAATACGGAGAGAGGGAGAGGAGAGAGATAGAGAGAGAGAGAGAGATCGAGCGAGAGAGAGAGAGACGAACGTTAAGAAGCTTCTGCTTATTAATAGGAGATAGAGAGAGAGAGACAGACAGAGATAGACAGAGTTAGAGACAAAGTGGGCAGAGATACAGAAAGGTAGAGACACAGAGAGAGACAGAAAGAAAGACAAAGAGGGAGAGGCAGAAAAAGACAGAGAGATATACACAGATACAGAGAGAGAGAGGAGCGAACAGAAAGAGAGGTATAGAGACAGCGAGAAAGAGTTCTAAGAGAGGGAGATGGAGATATTCTACCATTGCACGTTCACAAAAGCGTAAGAAGCTTCATTTCTGTCATGCATCGACTCATTGATACTTGGACTTTTTTTTCATAAATCTCACTAACTTTTTTTAGATGAACTGAGTATGATATATATTCATGGGAGTATGACATATATTCATAGTTCTTAAATAAATAATTTTGGAATTCTTGTAATATTTTATTTAAATCAATAGGCCGCAGAATACATAAAAAGTTATATTACTTCATTTGATCCAAATTTCAAGTATATTTTATGTACTATGGACGTACATACAGATTAACGTGCATCATCTTTATGCACATTCCAAGTTTCTAAATAAGTTTCTATAAAAAACGGCTCGTATAATCGAAAAAACCTGAATGATTTTTTGGGAGTTGCGTTTTTTATTTCATGAATGGTAATGAAGTATCACAAAAGTAATATTTTTACTTATTGCCGTTTTTTCATTATATTTCAGCTGTGCTGGGCCATAAAAATCTTCACAGTCAATCCAGGTCTACTTATTCTGGCAAGATTGTTGGCCGGCTTATCAGCTGGTTCGGTCTTCGGATTAATATCTATGTACTACAAAGAAATAAGTGACATGGAATCTCGTGCAACCTTCAACGCTTTGGCTATGCTTATGTCCAAGCTGGGCATGCTGTTGGCCAATATCACCGGAACATACTTAAATTATTACACCAACTTATATATATTGATATGTTTTCCATTATTTCATCTCATTGCGTTCAGCACTTTTGCGCCTGAATCACCAGCTTATCTTCTTCATATTGGTCGTAGAGAGGTAAGTAACTTAATTTACTAACATTGTAAAATAGTGACAGGATCATAGGTCATGGGGGACTCACCACGCAATAATCCTGAACGGATGTTATTGAACTTTTGCAATTTTATATCTCAAAAACTTGTTCAATATCTGCAATAGTAATTACTACCCTTTTATTCAAAAGATCGATCAGTTAGTTAATCGAGTACTACGCAACTATTTAACCGAGACATCTGTCTCTTTAACTAGCAATCATTATAATAATAGTATAATAAAATATATTTTTATTGATTTTAATTTCTTCATCATATTTTTATTTTCGAGGCCATATCTATCAGACACAAAGCCTCTCTCCTGGTTACACCCCGAGAGAAGTATTTTGAAAGTTCTAGAAATGCGAAAAACCGTCCATTCATTCCTACTCGAACAAAGAGATATGTTAGGTTTGAATAAAAAATATGATATTTTAAGAAATGTTTGGACCTCTAAATTACCGTCTCTTGAGCAAGAATTTACCAGTAATAACTAAAAAAGCGAGTAACAGAGGTTAGAAAAGCGTACGTTGATAGATAAAAGAGAAAGATTTTAATGTAATATACGTGCCCCTTATTGTTACCTTATAATTAAGTTGTAACGATTGGACAATCCGCAACATGATTGTTACGTGCGTTTGCAATACGCAAGGGTTTTTTTCCTGCAGTTCCATGGACCAAATGACCTACGTTATGACTGTATGGATGAGAATTTGAGAAAATACGTGAAAGTGAAATAAACCTTACACAAATGGCTATTGATATAGAAACTTGTCTAACAAATATTTTCTAATTATTTAAATGCTTATCAGACCCAGAATTTTACCAGATTTCTTAAACAAACGTAGTTGGAGTGCCAAAAATAATTTCGCCCCCACAAAAAATGACGATATAAAGATTCGAAGCCAAGATGCACTGCGTCTCTTTTGAAATCATTCAAATAATTGAAATAAGTGAAATAAATGCATAAGTCATGCACTGTACTCTACGCGTAAATTTGGCGGAAAGGAAGGGCCGCAGTAATTTATGTAATCTTATCAAAATCGACCATTCACATATTTTGCTACACCTCTTGATATTTTTTCTTAGAAAATCGCGTTCTATTTAAATAAACTTCATAATTTTACTCTAATCAAAAGTTAAAAAATATAGGATTGAACTGACTAAGTTGAGTGGTTTCATTATAAGTGAAGTTATACTACCCATCTAATGATATATTTCAATGCTCAATAATTTTGTTAGTTTATGATTGAAGTAGGTTAAGACTGTTCGCATTTCTAACGAAATTCACATCTGGAAAAGACGTGGTTCTGCATCAAATTACGTATTGGATAATATCTGACGACCAATCCATTCATCCCACTTATCAATAAAAAACACAATTTCTTTTTTTTAATATTTAATTGGAAAATTTAATTTAAGGAAAATATCACAGATAAGTTTCAATGGTGAGTTATTTCGTCATCGTAGGCAACTTGACCCTTTTTTATTTCTTCAAATTAAAAGATTATAACAAGACAAAACTATTTTTATCTAAGTTTTATTATATGCAAAAATTTATAATTTTTAAGCTTCATGGTTATCAAAGGATGCGATAAAAAGCACACAGAAGCTTGAACAAATCGAAAACATAAATTCTAAAAACCCTCATTACTTAATGGATGCACCGGATGTCCACGACCGTCTAGTGACTAGGGCTCGTTTCGCTCACTCGATTCCGCAAGTTTGGGTTATAAGAACCTTAAGTATGTACTTTAATGTATTTAATTGATACATGTGGTGAACTTATTGCCTACCAAAATATCAGTCCAGCCCCGCTCGGCAAGCGGGCGAAAGTCGAACCCGGGTCCACGCGTTGCGACGCACAATCGAAAACCGTATGTCTTGTGATCACTTTATTTCACCACGGTAACGAAGAAAAATATTATAAATCTTATAAAGGATCAAACACATAGCTAAAATTGGTTTCAAAATGTATAAAAACTGAATAATTGCTCGATTCCTGTTTCATTTAAATTATTTCTAAATTTTGGGGTCCCTTTACCGCCTTTTAAAATCTTGATAATTTTCTATTTACGAAATATTTTGTCATATAATCAATTTATAAAAATGCAGGTTACAAACTATAGAAGTGCCCCGATATTTTAATCAATTACTCAGTAAGTCAGCCACCTACTCACTTATGAGTTAAATTTAATTTTTCAGGTATTGTATTTCATTAATTCTATGCATTTTGAAAATTTACAGGAAGCCATTAAAGTTGTTGCCTGGTTCCGAAATATGAAGCCCGAAGATGAGAAAGTCAAACAAGTTTTATCGGAATTGGAAATAGAAGATGACCAAATGAAAGATATTAATCAAATGAATTTAAGAGCAATGTGTAAGTTCCTTTTCCAATGTTCACTTCCTTTGCTTAGTTTAAAGAATAAGAAGCAAATGTGGTATAATGGATATGTATGCAAAAATTTCACAAATCATTCACGTATAGTAGTTGCTATCAACTAACCTAAGTACTATTAACTAACCTTCAACTTCATTAGGAGACATTTATGTATGAGATTTTATTAAAAATAGTGCTTTAGATTTGTATATGGTACATATACAAATCTAAAGCACTATTCCAAGTGTGAGTTGTATATGATTTACAAATCTAAGCATCATTTTGTTAAAAGTTTAATATTTTGCACATGGTATTCAAAAAGAATAAACAGAAAAACAACAAAGAAAAGAAAAAAATCTATGTACAAAGAACCTTAGGATTTGTGAAGGGCATTCAATATTCTGTTCAGTTAACAACTGATTTTTAGCGAGAAAAAAGCAAATTAAATATGAAAATTTCTCGAAAAGAACTTAAAGCACTCTGGCTTAATGAATTATGTTTAGAAGGACGAGCGAGCAGAGCAGTATACCAAAGGTAATTGCGTGCTTTGCGAAAGACAGGGACCAGCTCTGTCATAAACTGAGGAAGCGGATTTATTCAATGCCAACCTTATAATAATAAAAATAACGACCTATTTTTTAAACTTAATAAGAAATAACTATTGTAAAAAAATATAAACATGTTTTTAATTTTGTTATGCCCATGGTTTCTTTTATAGTCAAGGATAAAGCTTCAAGGGAAGGTTTTAAAGTTTTAATAGGTCTTCAATGGATATTATCTTGGTGCGGCACTTACACGGTCCTTGTTTATGCCTCCTCGGTGCTCGAAAGAACCGGAAGCGTTATATCACCAAATGAAGAGGCGATAGTACTGGTATCCATTATGTGTTTCGGATCATTTTTTGCTGCCAATTTGATGGAAAGTTTGGGTCGTAGGGTGAGTTGTTTATGTTAATTAGTTTTTATAAAGAAACAGTACGTAAACTATTATTTATCATGCAATATTAAAATATATATGTATTTTAGGACAGGCAGTTATTATCATAATTTTTGTTTCAAGAAATAGTTGACATATTTATTTATTTTTATTTTTCTTCATAAATACGAAAGCAAATGTAAGAACTACCTTGAAAGCAAATTTCAATTTGTTTAAATTTTTTAGCCCTCGAAGACACCGACATTAAAAACTATTCTCAAATTGTTTAATATCTTTGTATTTAACGTATATGTTATGAAATAAGATTTCCTCGGATTGTACCAACAATATATTAAATTATTGATTATTGAGTGATCTTTGGCAAAAATAACCTTTTAGGTAACATAACCTGAATTAAAATAGACAATGTCGACACTCAGCAATGAGAAGGCCCATAACTACTAATAAACTGGTATCAACTGGTTAAGATTGTAAACCTATTTATGAATTACCAACGTAACTGTTATAGAGAAATATTCTGCTTATAAATGCCAAAAGTTTTATTGAAATCGATTTCCCTATTTCCGAGATAATGACGGATGAATATAGAAAAATTTACAAATAAGTGTATGGTGTATAGCTTGAACTTATACATTTCTTAAGCACTGCACTCTGTTTCATATAGAACAAGATAGCTAAATAAGAACAACCTTAACATTTCCCAGAAACGTTAAAGGGGGTAGGTGCAATGTTGGTGATTACTTTGACATGTATAGTTTTGACATGGTTCATTCAAATATTAATAATCGGAAATCAGATTACGAGTTTTTCTAAAATTTATGGTGAATTTAAGTGATGGATTAGATTACTAGGATTAGTACTATATTTTACACTGTTATATCTAAATAGTATTAACATTCAATTAGGAAAAATAAATCGCAATTCTATAAGCTTGCCTCTTTTTAATGTATTCCGAACAAAAAAAGAACATTCATCATCCCCTCTTCTACCTGATCGATATTTTTAGGCAATAAAAAAGGTTTCCAGATTATTATATATCCAGAATTTTTGCTCATATTTACCCAACTATTTATTCTTTTTTGAAAAACCTTTGTGAAGGGTATCAAATATCTAATATTTCAATTTTCTTCTGAATGTTAAAATGGGACAATTGTAAAAGGTAAAATGGGACAACTGTAAAAGAATGATGAACCGTTTTTTAGCGACTGATATGGTGTAAATTGAAGATGAAGAAATAATATTTAAAGTGTTTTACGATCTTGTGGAGGCGTTTATTTAGTCCCAACTAGATGGTGGTTAAGTCCTGGAAGGCCAATAATGCATATGGTAAACGCAAGTTCCAAAACCAAATGTCGATTATTTGGTTAAGTCGTGAAGTTCTAAGGAACTTAAGTTGATGTAGAGAAATTCTCTCAACCTTCAGGCAAGCAAAGTTCGACTACATTCGTCCAAGAAATAAGTAAGAATCCTAAGAATTTAATGATCGGAAACGCAGTTTATAAATCAGCAAACCAAATAATGAGGCTCTAGATTACCATACAACCTCCAAATCCACGAATCACACCTACAGACGTGAAAGTGGAATGTGCTATGCTTACTAGGCAGTAGGTTTTCAACCACTTTGTATTCTAAAAGAAGCCAAAGAAACTTGCAACTACGAGTACATGATAATATATGAGACCCGCGCGGGAATTAAATTTCCAGCTATTTTAGGTAAGACTGCTCAGCATTTCATAATTGCGCAAAGTGAAATTATAATTAGTAGTGGTGGCTCATTATAAACTTTAATCAGCGAGTGGGTTTGTGATGTAAGGTTTGGTAAGCACCTACAAACAAAATGTTCACTTCAATTACGCGATGAAAGCGATACATTGTTTGGCGGAACCCAAAATAGAAAGATAAACTCTCTTCCGAAGTCTTATATTTAGTAGTAAACAAACCTCCTGTAAACAAATCAACAAATGAAGTGACCGGTTATCATAATTTTAGCTTGTAAGACTGTATTATAGATGATCCACCAGAGATAGAATTTACTGATTAAGTTTAATAAGGGATTATTTTTAGTTATTTTTTTTAATTACCTTAATTATATGGTATTAAAGTAAATTATTGTAAATATAATGACTTTAGCTAGGTAATTGTACCATAAGTTTATTTTAATTGAAATTTCATTACTTTTATTTTCAATAATTAAATATATGTTTAGTTATATTAATAAAATAGTAAACATTTTACAAATCCACTTACATTTCCGCAGCTTTACGGTTAAAGCTGAAAAATATTCCCAACAATCCTCTGTACTAGTATTAAAAGCAAAAATATACAATAATAATTTTTGGTCGAATAGCTTGTTCTAATAGAAACATTGTGTGTGGTTGGTGGTATCATTTTTTTTCAAAATAATTTCAAATAAAACCGTTGTCCATAATTTTATGTGGCGTTTGTTTTTCTTGTAAATTTGTTTACTAAATTCTTACAACTCACATATATCGTTTACTGCTGATTACATTTAAGTAACATTAATTTCCCTATCTCTTTGTTTTTGATAGACTCAAAAAATTTTAATACAATGCCTTTTATGTTGTAATATTATTCAAAGTAAACTCATCTTCATAAGTCATGATTTAGGGGAAAAGAAATTATTTTAGTTTATCAATATTTTTAAAAAAATGTTAAAATCAATTAAAATTTAATGTGACAAATTTAAACTTATAAAGCAAATTATACACAAGTTGATGCTTTTCGAATGATGTATCTATTTTCATTCCCTAAAAGTTTGGGCTAAAGTCCCTTTTTTTTAACAATATTTATATCAGTAAAACTATTAATAGTACGTTTTGTATGAAGTTATTTCAGAACAGACATTCGTTTATATATATATATATATATATATATATATATATATATATATATATATATATATATATATATATAAATGTTAGCAAATGATGCTAGTAAAGTTTAAACCAATAAAATTTAGACCGAAGAATATTACATATTGAATAATACTTTTCAAAACATTTACTCAGGGGCTCTGCTTCTTGGCGTATGGAATGACAACTGCTGGAATGATAACTTTAGGAATATGGAATATGCTAATTGATATGAGTATCTACGCTCCATCGTGGATACCATTAGTAGCTGCTGGTGTGTGTCTGTTATGTTACACAGCGGGAGGCTCTTCACTCCTCCTTACCGTAAAGATGGAGTTGTTCAACTACAAAGTAAGTTACACCTCAATCGTAAAATGGTTAAATTCATTAGAGATAAAATGGCTTTTCCTTGTGTACTACAGCATACCAATATTCTAGACTTTAAATTGATAAACAATTTATCGTATGGTATATTTGTTTGCAAAATGAATTTTAAAATAATGTAATATTTTACAAGCCGGACATCAAAAAAAAAAGAAATATATATATATATATATATATATATATATATATATATATTGATTGTCTATGTTTTTAAGCGCAAAAATTCCTTTACTGTAAATCCAATTACAATTCGAGACCACAAAATTTAGCATTTCAAAGTCGATTATTAAGCAATCCTTTTTAGATGACAATTTCTAAAAATGTAAAATTCATTTAAACCCGTATTTAAAGAAAATTTGTAATTACCTAAGGATATTTTTACTCTTAACAATTAATATTTACTTCATTTGATTGACTAAAATCTAATTTACTTATGCATCTACTTGAACTAATCGAATAAATCGGAATACCCTTAATATTGGAAAATAGTGGTTTTAAAATACTTTATATTTTTTTCTGTCAATTGATATTCAAAAGAATCAACGAAAATAAAAATAAAATAATTTTTAAGTACTTATCATGTCGTCCCAAGTTTCAATATATATATTTTTGATTGCATACTATTAAGATATTTGCGGGTTAAAATGTTTGGTGAACAATTATAGCAACACCTCCAGAAATATATATTCTAAAATAAATAGTTTCGGAATCACTACAAGTCTCTTATCCAATTAATGTTCTATAAGATAGAAATATAATAGATATTAAAAAATGTTGACTACATCGTTTGCTCTGTACGGTAAAGGACGAGACGTAAAGGAAACAGGTTGCGAACAAATTATGAAAATCACATGATCTGATTAAAAAGCTAAGTTCTTACTTAACTTTTTTTAAGAGAGTTCCTTCAATGACAACAGATAATATCACAAACTAAATCAATAGTGTTACTTCAATTCAAACAACTTTTGAAAGCACCTGTGGACAGCCCAGTTCTGATGCTGGAATCCAACCAATTCCATAATAGGCGGGCGTGTAAAAAGTAGAAATATTTATAAACAGGAGAACAGTGTTTTTGCGTATAATCGAAGTCAAATTCAATTTAATCTTGGTATAAACTGAGTCACAATTAAATGAAACTACGTGATGTAGTAATATTTCTACTTTCTTTATGTTCTTTATGACGACCTAGGTTTCATTGTATTACAGCGTCTTCAGGCGGGCTATTAGCAAAGATTGATTAATATCTTTGCTAATAGCCCACCTGAAGATGTAATACAACGAAACCTAGGTCGTCGTAAAGAACGTAATGAAAGTAGAAGTAATACTACATCACGTAGTTTCATTTAATTCTAAATAATGAATTTCCACAAAATTAATGCCAAATATATTCAATAAACTGAGTCATAGTGTGATGACGTACAATATCTGTTGGGGCCATATATTTTAAAATTTTTCAGATTTTTTAAACAATTATTGGTTAGAAATAGAATAACACACAATAAGAGAGTTGTCATACGATTGTAGTGTATTAGAGTATATTTAATTTTTATAAAAAGTAAGAAAAATTATATTTTCGTTGAATACTATTCTGAATTTATTTTTTTACTTAAATATTATTCTGTTTCTTGTTTTTAAGCACTAGTAATCTGTACCATAATTAGAACATAACAAAGTTAAATATTTTATGTACATTTGTAGTGAATGATAGTATATAAATTTTTTTCACAATTGCTTTGAATTGTGTCTGAATTTTTTTTATTTAAATATTACTTTCTTCTTTATTGTTAAGCATCCATAATCTGTAGATATTGATAAATGGATGCTGAATGATTACCTGGATGATAATAATGGATGATGATATTAGTAACATATATAACCTTAAATTGTGATAAATTTGACCAAAATTATGAAAATCTCATGATCTGATTAGAAAGCTAAGTTCTTACTTAACTTTTTTTAAGAGAGTTCCTTCAATGACAACAGTTTTTCAAGGCTAGAGTTCTAAAAACTTCTAAATTTCATAAAACCGACTTTAAATGGAATAAATAGTGTTTTTAATTCAATAAATAGATTTCAATTTAATAAACATAATTTTTTTAATTGAATATGAATACATAGAGCAAATTTCAATAAATAGACTTTGTGCGTTAAATGAAAGCAATCAAACAGAAACTTTTTTACAGAAAGATCAAGTATAGCATATAGCAATATACCATTCTATTTTTTCATACATTTTTTTTCTCAATTTGATGATACTTTTTGCATATGCCTGAGTATACATATATATTATGCATATTTGTATATATATGTATATATATATATATGGGTATATATATATATATATATATATATATATATATATATATATATATATATATATATCCACAGATGTTTTAGCAAAGTTTTAATCTATAACTGCATAATACTGAATTTCCTTTTTCATAGTGTCATGTATTTTTCAATTCAGTCCAATGTATGAAACAGTTCTGTAAAGAGTTGTTACTGGTATTGTAACATAATGAAGTAAATCGTGTCTATTATCACACTTTTAAGATTCTTCTATAGTTGGTTAAGAATTATTGAAACGTTTGGTAATTTTTCCTTGAGGATGATTATGGGCAGATGAACGCAACATTGCTAAATTAAGCTTATAAGAATAATGACATGGCTAAATCGGCAAATGTGCTGTTTCATAACAAATATTTATTTTTCTTTTTAATAGTACTGTTTTTTAAATTATTTCAGGTGAGGACAGTTATGACGAGTTTGTCTATGGTTGTGTCGTGGTTTACGCTCTTCGTAGCTTTGAAGATGTTCCATCCAATAACAGCTTATTGGGGACGACCAGCACCATACTTCCTCTTTGCCTCTTCAACCATCGTTTTCTCTACATACTTATACTATACACTACCAGAAACTAGGGGAAAGACTCTGGAAATGATCCAAAAGGAGTTGGTATATGGAAGATATTACAAGGAAACTGTGGTGGACGAAGGAGATAAGGCGTTGGAGCGTCTCAAGTGATGTTCTCGGAACGTAACAGTCACATTGTCGTAATTAAAAGTGACGTCATAACCTGCCTTATGTAAAGTAAGAGGAATAACCGAATGTCATGACGCTTTAATTTTGCGTATTTTTTACCCTGTGCGAGTTTACAAATTTTCTGGAATTTGTCTAGCGTTCATAAACTTACGAAGTAATATTTTCCTTAGCGGGACATTACAGGGAAGATCTTCAACCTTTCTGCTACTAGTACACGTATATAATTATATATATATATATATATATATATATATATATATATATATATATGTGTATGTATATATACATATATATATGTGTATATATATATATATATATATATATATATATATATATATATATATATTGCATAGTTATCAGTATTCTAATGTTTTTATTTGAATATATAATATAGATAACGCAAATTAGATACTAAAAGATAGTATTTTTATAGGATTTCATTGAAAACGAAAACCGTGTTAAAGAAGCTAGCGTCTCTGTTTCTTCACCTGTCCAAGCTATATTTTAAAAACTGTTTTTGTTACTAAAAAATAATTGGAGGTTTCAAAAATACCATATTTTGAAACAAGGAGATACGATATATGAAAACACTTTTTTTAAAGTATAATCTTTTATAAATACATATCTGTAAAACAATGGATTATTCAATAAATTCTAGTTACGTGAAACGAATTTGAAATTCAAATTTATCATTTTTTTAGGTATTATTTGAAAACATAATATAATTTTGAGTCTATCACATATTCCTAACGTCCATAGGAAAAAAAAGTAACAGTCATTCAGGAATCAAAAGTTGACAAAATAAACAAATTGGCCAGGTAGTCAGACAACAAAAGATGCTTTCTATATATATTATATATTGCTTTCTCAGTAGGTAATTGTCGGGTAAATGGGAGTTGATATTCATTTCACGGGATACAGTTTTTTTATTGAAGCTTTTCTAACTCAGCACGCACTCAGTGCGGAGTAAACCTGCACACGTCTCCATAGTTTTCTTCCACATAACGTCAATCAATAAATGAAGTTGGCTCTGATACACCTCAGCAGTAACCGCTTCGTATTATATTTCATATAATTAGCAGTAGAACAAATCTAAGAAGTTACATCGATTTAGTCCACCACTTGTAAACGACCTACGCTTTACTAATTGTCATAAATATGTGTAGTGCGGTGTGTGTGTATGTATATATATATATATATATATATATATATATATATATATATATATATATATGTATATACATATATGTATATACATGACTTCATGATAATAATTAATGGATAAAATAAGATTTAATTTAATTTATTTGCTTTGCTCTCGCCTTTCGTGAATACTGTTTTGCATAAATAGGTGTGGATTGTTATAACAACCTTGCCTCGTAACTAATTAAAAATAGTTATTTTGGTGAATTTTTAAATACTCAACATTTTGTTTGTCTATTTTTATTTTAAAAACGCTTTGATAACTGAATAAGTACTTCATCTAAATATAAATTATTCGTAGTTTTGGGAGCCGAAATGATACGAAACACTTTTTTAACAAGTGTTTCAATATTTTTTTGTCTTTAAAAAAAATGCACCCTTTCATTAGTAATGAAAGGGTGAGTACAGTAAAATGTGCACGTTTATAATGAAAATAGAATACAGAATTAATTTGTTTGCACGAATGTAATATTTTTTATATTTATATACTTTCCACGTCACCTGTTTTATGATAAGTTAACCACTGGATGACGCATCAACACAAAATTTCTAGCCGCGCGCTGGCACAATTTGTGCCATCGCTTCGGGCGAAGAGATTACGCGCCTTCGGTAAGAAAACGAACGTCACAGCGAAAGTTTCTCCTAACTTTAAATGAAAATTAAATAAACCTTGTCTTCTTGTGCTATAAAATATTGCCAAAACAGAAGCATTACATCATCACTTGAGAAAAATGGAATTACTTTTCACAATTAAGTACACTGTTAACTATTATTTAAGCAAGTATATCTTCGTATGTTACAGTCAGATCGCCGGCAGCGATTCCGCCATATTGTTGATTTTTTCGCCACTAGAGATGCGTCGCTCCGTTATCGGTAACTAAATCGATACTTTTGTTACTTGTTAAATCGATACTTAAGAATTCAAAAAATTATAAATAAGATATTTTTTTAAAAGTAAACTAAGTTCAATGATTTCTAAGCATATAATATTATATTTTACTTATATTGCACTTAACATTTTAGGTTCCCGAACTACCCGCACCGAAAAGAAAAATGGATACAGGTGGCTAGGCAATGCGAGTCATGATTATTTGGCATTTATTACTAAAATTGTATATATCTCTGATTTTTGTATAATCGACAAGAAGTATTGTCCTCTTTTTCTCCAGTAAATTTCACAATTCATATTAGTAAAATAACGGTTTAATATATATATATATATATATATATATATATATATATATATATATATATATGTATATATATATATATATATATTTATTTATATACATATGTAACATTATTTCTTGCAATAGTTTATTAAGTTAATATAGTGATTATAATATAATAAAAATCTTCTTTTTAAATAATGATGTTTTTAATTTGTTAAAACCCTTACTTTGACACATATCGAAAATACCTAAGGATCGAGGAAACTACATATCTATGCTACCCCAAGCGACAAAGCACGGATTGGCTAACGGTGTCACGTTGTACGTTTACCCTAATGAGTAGTGGCTAGCTTGGTTTTCATACAACTGTATTCTTATGCGCTATCCAGTGATTAACTTATCCATGTGTTTTATACTTTTCACGTCAATCGTACTCACGGAGTAAATTCCAATCGCGCATCGGAGCTGACACGCACAATTTATTTATTCCGTTTATCGTGAGGGTTGTCGTTTAAAAAAAATGTTATGGGAGCCCCTAAAATATTTTTTCTCATTTCTGCATTATTCTCTTTATGAAATTGTCAAAAATTATAAAAAAACAGGGGTGGTGAAATCTAATTAGAATATTACAGAAAAACTGTGGCGATTATCGTAAATCTTATAATTTTATAAAAATGCATCACGTGTTTACATCCGTAAAAAATATGGTATATGATAGGTTGTGGTACATTTACGTTGTGTAAAATCAATATTTGTAAATGGTTTAATAGAAATGCTACGTACGCTTAAATGTACAAGTGCCGAAATGTATACGAACCATCTGTAGTACGAGTTCTAATCCTGTTTAACAGATTTATTTTAAGTTAAACTTGAGAGATTAAGAGAGTTATCAAATTAAATACATCATTCTCCCTTATAACATGTTATTCCCTACTTCATACATACTTCTGTTGTCTTAGCGAGTCATATAAATCGGAACACCTGTAGTGTTAATTCTACATGTGCTCAAAAGATTTTATTTAAAGTGATTCTTGAGAGGTTAAGAGGGTAATCAAATTAAATACATCGTTCTTCCTTATAACACAGTATTCTCTCCTTCATACATTCTTATGATGTTTTAGCGGGTCATATAAATCGGAACACTTGTAGTGCGAGTTCTACACGTGCCTAAAAGAGTTTATTTAAAGTTAAACTTGAGATGTTGAGGATAATCAAATACATCGTTCTGCCTTGTAACACGGTATTCTCTCATTCATAAATAATTACGTGGTTTAGCAAGTCGTATAAGTTTTGTCTTGAATCTCGTTAATTTTTTTTTGTTCTTAGATTATACCTAAAAATTGTATTAAGATCCATAATTGCCAAAAGCCATAATTTAAATTCTCAATAAAACTAATAGATAATTTCATGACAAGCAATTGAAAAATTTCGAATAAAACTAGTAGAAAAATTTCCATAGAAACGAATGGAAATTTCACTTCCGATAAGCAAGTTCTGTAAACATGTTTCCGTAACAAAATATTAAAATTTATAAACAACATTTTCTAAGTTATTTTATTAAATTTTTGTAATTTAATATATAATTCTAAATTGCCAGAATTTATTTTAATTAATCGTTTTTCTTATTTCTGACTGACCGAAATTTTCGAAGTAGTCAACTACCGTATGACGTATCGATCTACGATCGTACTAATCGTGTTGTTATCATCGTTTTAATGTGATACGTAACCTATTTGGCGCGTGGCAAATTAAAAGGAATTTTGGAAACAATAGTTTGTAACAATATAAAATTAAAGAAAAAACTAGTTATGTGATTCTAAAGGATCTAGCAGGACCTAGCGGGCTGACAGAGACCCCAGAGACGTATTATGGTTATCAACGGCCCCTGAGAGGTATTATGATTATCATTGTATTATATCACCGTGATAATATTGCTCTCGAGGATTGATAATAATATAAATATTTTCCTTGCTGCAACCTGATATCATTTTCCTTGTCTATTAATGAGATAAAAACAAATGACTTTAGAAAGCCCACAAATTTTTCAAACATTTATCATTCTGGCACAAAACCAAGCAACCTAATATACTCTATGTATTTAATAAAGCAATATAGAAAAATGTCAAATGCCTCATTGAATATTGAAGAGTTGTTGAATTCTTGTAAAAATGACAAAACTTTCTATTAAAACTCCACTGTAAGCGAAACGTAATCGCGGTACACATTTTTATTGCAAAGTAATAATCAAAAGATGGTTTTATTGTTAATTATTATTAACAAATAAATATTACAGTAAAACGGTAAAAATATATATATATATATACATATACAGTAAAAATATTATATTTCCAATACCAGAATTTACTTCATATAAATCAATCCTTATTTTTTGGATGCACATTATTATTTTGAAAACTTTGTATAGTTTAGGAAAACATGGGTCATATAAATTAACATGCATCATTTATGCTTTTAATTTCACAATCATTTCTTATATAACGTATATAATCCACTCTAATCTAGACAGTAGTGTTATGTTAAGAATTTACCAAAGATAAAAACCTTTATTTAACAAAAAATAAGATTCCTTTCAGTAAACAGAAAAAATTGTGCGTATGAGCTCCGACGCGCGACTGGAGTTAAATCATATAAGTACGATTGTCTTGAAATGTATAAAATAGGTAACAATGTATACAAATATAAATATCTATATCATTAAATGCAAATGCAAAATACTTTAAAAAAATTATGGCTATGTAATTATTTTCAAGTAAAACACAAATGAACAAGATCAAATTTACACACCAACATTAAAACAATTATTATCGTCAGACTGAAAAGCTAAAATTAAAGGATACTTTTTAAATTTGTAGGGTATAAGACAGCAGATTAATGATTACATCTTGATATAAACGAACGATAGTAAACTATGTGTGTCACACTCTGTCATCGCGATTACGCCACAAGGAAATGCCAAATAAACATATTGATATAAAGATGCGCCGAAATACTGCGCGACGAGGCCACCTAACGGTTACACTTTTTTAACGCTCTGATTTTACTCCTCATAAAACTTCACTTTTAACTAACTACGTACACTTAAAGTAACTAACTAAACACGTATACTTAAAGTAATTACTATCTAAACTATCAAGTTTATGGTTTTAATTAGTAAATATCCGCATCATCCTTGAGTTCCTTCAGTGAAATCGTTTTAGCTTATTTCAGAAAGATACTTTACATATTCTTCCATTCTTCCTTCTTTACCATAACGTTAATATGGAAAATCAGTAACTAATTTCCATAGAAATAAGCGATGACGAACTTGATTTATCTTTCTATATACTTTTCTGTTTAAATTGTCAGTGAATAATAAACAATACTCACATAAGTGTATATCCATTTAATAAAACAGAATCGAAGCTTTATATTATAAAGTTTTTCCGGAAACACCGGCAGGAGGAAAATGGCAGCCGAAAATAAAATTCGATATCCCACAATGGCGTTTCCTCCTCATTATTGCTGAACTAAAACGGGCCTGTAAAATAGCGTTCAAATTAAATACTGCACACAATATATGAGCTTCTTTGAAAACGCTTTTTTTGTTTGAAAACACTGTACTTAAAAGTTCTTTATTGATGTTCGTGTATTTTTATTCTTATTTAAAGCTTTCAAGTTTAAAACTAATAGCGTCTAAATGCAACTCATATGGAAATTCGGAAATGGTTTGACGTTTATCACAAAACTGATATTAGATCAATTTATACACTCGTGGATAAATTGATCTAATATCAGTTTTATGATAAACGTCAAGCCATTTCCGAATTTCCATTTGCGACATTATTATACCGGAAGTTAAATCAATGAGATCGAAACTATTTGTGGTTGCCAAATTCCTCCATGTAATTAAAGAAAAACGCACCATATTTGCTTTAATTGGTATTTTAATTATTTCTAATTAATTCCACTTTTATTCATTATGCCACAATATTATTGTACTGAATCTAAAAAATACAATCTTAATTTGTTTCAGAGCTGTGAAAACTGATAATATACAAGAAAAGAAGGAATGCCTTTACCTTTTATTTTTAAATTTTTTTAGTTTTGTCCCAAGTTATCAACAATAATCTGTATTATTATTGATAACTTGGGACAAAACTACTGGTAAGTAAATTGAAATAAAATCCGATTAAAGCAGATTGTATTATATAACTCAAACATTCTTCATGTGTATCAATAGATTAAAACATTATTGCTAAGAATATGTAGATTTATAAGCGCTAAAAACAAATATGAAACAAACTAAAAAGATCGACCAAAAGCTTGTCGGTACAAGCATAAAGAAAATTTAACGTTGCTAACTTAATTTCTTGAAATTATTGATTCGACTATAATTCATTAAATTTTTAAATTTGAACGTTAGTGAGAGGTGTAAAAATATATTGCATATTTCAATAATTACGATATCTAAAGACATGGCTTTGATTTTTTATGGGATTCTAAAAACCCATTTTTTTTAATTGGGTTCTATTTCATCGGATAAGAGCGTATACAAATACGTCATTAGTATGTGTTGCCATAATTCCCCGCAATACCCATGAAATGTATAATTTAATGTTTTTATTTATATACTTGGAAATTATATAATCCTATTGTTACAAATAATAGTTTCCATTAAAAAATCCCCTAAATACGAGTAAATTTCACACAAATTGTGTAAATGTGCTATTTAAAATTATGAAAAATATATTTTTGTATTCTTCATAATAATCTTTTCAAACTATATCCTCTTTAATACACGAGGTTGATATTTTTTTCCAACTGATTATTTTATTTACCCCATCTTAAAATTGTTATACATTTATTTTAAAATAGTAAAATAGCTAATATTGAATATATTTGGCGTTAATTTTGTGGAAATTCATTATTCACAATTCAATGTAACTACGTGATGTAAGTTCTTTGTCTGTTCTTTAAGTTTTTTACCACGACCTAGCTTTCGTTGTATTACAACATCTTCTGGTGGGCAATTAGCAAAATTCACTTTTAGGAATATCCAACAGCATATATGTGTTACACAAAACAATAGCGGAAGCCGGGTTTGTGCGGGTTTTCCCACTGCTTATGTTAGTGACTTTTTTTATAAAAGTGGGTTTATTATTCTAAAGATGTTGTAATACTATGCTAATTGCTAGATCTTTGCTAATAGCTCCCCTGAAAATGTTGTAATATAACGAAACCTAGGTCGTGATAAAGAACTTAAAGAAACTAAAAATAATACTACATTACGTAGTTTCATTGAATTGTGAAAGTGGCTACTGATAAATCTACGGGTTAATAAAATATAAAATTAGGTCAAATTTCAAGTTTCTTCATTACATGGTTTCTGACAAAATCAGCTGTGGAGATAAAATAATATAAATATGTTTTACCTACCACATCTTTCACGGGTGTAAAGACACATTGCATGTTTCGAAAATTATCAGGACTATAATTTTCTTACATCTTCTGATTCTAAAAACCAGTATTTTTCATAATTTATGTAGAAAAGTTTCAGAAACTGGACTAGTGTGCCTACTTTTTGCAGATTTTTTCAGTTTATCTGTTAAGACTTACTTAATAAAATCACGAAAAAATCTTTTTGAGACCATTATAATTAACCCTTCAAAACAATCCTCTGTGTTATACGTTTATTTAAAAAAAATTCGTATAATCATTTTATGTTATTTTATAAGTATTCGTTTTTTTACTTATTATATAAGTAAGCTATATATTGATTTCGCTTATTTGACTTATTATATAAGTAAGCTATATATTAATGGCATATAACATGATTATATTTTTAGGGTTGGTGCATTTCATAAACATTAATTAAATAGGATCTACATTTTCCCTTAAAAGTTTTTTTAAAAGTTTCCTAAAATTTATAAAGTAATATTTTATTAGCTTTGGTGATATTTGCAATTTATTATTTTTTATTACTATGCGAAATTTTAAGTTTCTACGTCAAACGGTTCATGAGAAAATCGACTGTGAGGAACGGATGGACAAGCACGTAATTTGTCTTATAGCGGTCCCATTTTTCCTTTTAAAATAGAGAATCTTAAAAACATTCTTTCTTTTAATCGATCGAAATTATGAATCAAAGCCAGTAAAAAGCAAAGCAATTTGGGTCGTAATCTGCACATTCAATATTTTTATAAAATTCTGTATTAGAGGCGTCCGGAATCTAGAATAAAAAGTTTTCGGAATTATTAGGAAACGAGTTTTTAAAGTTATCAAGAAAAAACATAATTTCAGAGTTATTAAAAATAGAACTTTTTTAGAAAACTAGGGAAAAACTTTTTATCATTAGTAGAAAGAAATAATTAGAAATATTAGAAAGAAAATATTTTTAAAATAATTAGAAAAGAAGTTTTTGGAAATATTTTAAAAAGAACTTTTTAGAATTATTGTACATAACTTTGTAGAATTGTTACTTATTCGTTTTCCTGTCTATCTTTTATTTACTTGCTAATAATCATCAAGCAAAATTTATTGCACTAATTTCAATGGTACGTTCACTAGTCGATGTTTGCAGTTTAGATTAACATCCAGGCCACCATGTGTACCAATTCAATATTTTCTAAGGCATTTGAAATTCAATTATTATCATCCATGCAATAAAACGCTTGGACGCCAACTTAAAGAACTCATGAATAGAAATTGTTAAAAATATGGCACTGTTTTAAATACTTATGGTCCAGTTAATGGCAATTTTGAGACAAAAGCTAGAGAATAATCTTCAGTATATTAAGTAACCTATTCCAGCTAACCCACGTGCAAAAATCGACATTATACAAGGAGGAAATATGAAATGCTTATACCAAATACATAATTAAAATGGTTACTGATCATATATTTTATTTCTAAAAAATAATATTAATTCTGTCAAACAAGTTTCCCAACACCGAACTCTGGTACTCATTGTTTTGTAAAGATCTTCAGTCACCAACCTATCCACTTTGGCACAGATTTTTCTATTTTAGTGACAATTTAATCTTCTTTATTTCTATTATATCAATGTGACAACCATATTCTTTGACTGTGACTAATGAACAGAGCTTACTTTATATCCACATCTTTAATAAAAGTATAAACCGAGCTTTTTGTAATAAAGCTTATTCCGGAAGCTCGGTGCGCAAGTGGGCAGAAGATAAAAATAAAACTCGCAGTCCGACAGTGCTGCTCGTTTTTCATTACGACCGCATTAACTGGACTAACATAGCTGCATAATGAGACATTGCTTACAATCTCACAGGGTACCAGAAATTATTTTTTTATTAAAGCTCAGAAATATTTCTTCCTTACATTTATCTGAGATTTTTAAGCCCAGGTTTAAGTATGGGAATGGCGTTTAAAAACAGTTATTAAATGCAGTTTTTTATTTATATTATTCCAAAGAATAAAAAAATATTATTTATATTTTTTATTTATTGTAAACCCCATGTGAAGCTCATGTTTACTTGTAAACATAGCACGATAATGTGTTGCCTACAGTCATCCTAAAAATACCAATTTCAGAGGTTTTCCATTATTAAGTAAAGAAATTAGCCGAGTGTATCTAAATATTTTTTCTGTTCCGTTGGTTGCTTCAGGAATGGTGTTATGGAGTTGCTTTATGATTCACGACTTATCACTAGTTATAATTATATTTATTGATTACGAATTACAGTATGTTCCTGCATATTTGGTTTTGTTAAAACTTTTGTACTTATTCTCCATTATTCTTAAGTGTTTCTATTGCACTATTTTTTATTATATACTTTTATATACACAAGGTTTTGGTTAAACAACTAACTTGACATGGAACTTTCAAGAAATAAAAAATCTAAATACTTACCTGTAAATTTTATCCCACAAAAATCTGTTACAGAATTAAATTAATTTGAATTTAATATCATATCTTCATCTGACTAAAATCTATACGCTAACATCAATAAAGTAGCTTTAGTATTTTGAGAACACTTGTCATATATTTTTTGTTTGAATATATCATCATACCCGCATTTCTAAAAAAGGTGATGATCATTAGTCCGAAATATAATTGATATGTGTCGTATTTTTCTAAATTAAGCTGACAATGTTTTGGGTTAAAGAACGGAGAGAAAGGAGGAAAATAAAATTAAGACAATCTGAAATAAAAAGAAGTATCTTTAAATGAAATAAGACTCGCAAAAATATGCTTTTGAAAAAGCCAAAAAGACAGTAGCCGAAAGCAAAAATAGAAATATCAATGATATGTCTTTAACAGAACAAAGCGTATGAAACAAACAATGGAAGCAAAACTTTTAAATTTACCATAACACTTTTCACGGTAATAGTGAGAAAAGTAAAAAAGGAAAGAACGAAAGATAATAGAAATAAGTTTCGGAAGACATTGATGACCATGTCCATTTTTTAAGAGAGAATCATAAGAAAATAGTATAGAGTTTTATAACATGTTTACAATATTATAAAAGTGTATAAATATTTATGATATCGAAATTGTATTCATCTCCTCTTCCCTGGATATTTGTGCAACTTGATATGAATAACCAGCGAAATTGATTAATCGTGTATCATGTGCCTAATTTTCATTGAAATAATTAGTCTTTACCAGGAGCTTTGTTCGCATGGAAAAGGGAACAAATACTGTGTAATTTAAGAAATATTTTTATTGTGAAAATATTCAATATTGACATTAGAAATAGCTCAGCATATTGATAGATGCATATTGAATATATTTGGCGTTAATTTCATAGAAGTCCGTTATTCACAATTAAATGAAACTACGTCATATAGTATTATTTCTACTTTCTTTAAATTCTTTACCAGCACCTAGGTTTCGATGTATTACAACATCTTCAGAATAATAAACTTACTTTTATAATAAACTCACTAACATAAGTAGTGGGAAAACCCACACAAACCCGGCTTCCGCTATTGTTTTGTGCAATACGTAAATGCTGTTGGATGTTCCTAAGAGCTAATTTTTGCTCATAGCCCACCTGAAGATGTTATAATACAACGAAACCTAGGTCGTGGTAAAGAACTTAAATAAAATAGAAACAATACTACATAACGTAGTTTCATTATTTCATAAATAAATATGCATATATGTGAATATTAATTTTTACACCCTTAGCCTTAAGAAGGTTTTTATTTTTTTTAAATTATAGATAAATTAATTCTGTTTTTAATTAAAAAATACTCTATATTTATTACCATAATACATACTATAAGTATTCAAAATATTACATAGTTTGGTTTAAGCAAATGAGGCGTAAAACCAAAATAAACAAACAAATTTATTTTTAAATTTGTAATTTAATTGAAAATAATTAGGATGTTATTATTGTGAATAAAATGTATATTATCAAGAGATCGAACAAAATAGTATAAGGTAAATAGTAGGTGGTTGTTACAAATTAGGCCTGTGTTCTAATAAAAACTATATACTCAAAAATTAAAAAGTATAAACCCAACTTCGGAAATAAGTTACTTGATGCAAATAATGCCCACCTAATTTTAAAAGGGCCTTATTTTTATCAACTGTCTTATTTCTGAAGTTAAGTTTATTCTTTTTAATTTTGGGTACATAGGCCTTATTAAAACATTATTTGTTCCTTATTTATACCCATTCTTGTGTAATGCACTGCAATTACTTATTTAATGACAGTTGCGAAGCTTGTGGTGGCAGACTTCGATTAAGTACTACTATGGGTAAGAATGAAGTTGCAAAAGGATAAATTCTTCACGTAAAGTCTAATTTTACTTGGCGATTATTCGAACTTTTTAGTCATTTAAAAGGAGAATAAAATCGCGCGATCTACTATTCACTCCTTTAATAACAAATACGAAATTTATAACTGCAAAAACTTCAATTTGGTACTAGGTCTCCATTTAATAAGTCTAAAGTCTCAAAAGGACAAAATCTTAATGTAAATTTTAACTTCACTTACCGATTATTCATCCCTTTTAATTATTGAAAAGGGAATACACAATCGCGCCGACTATTTTTCAAAGTATTAATTTAAAATTACTTCAGTTTAACTCGTCGAGCAATTGGTAATTTATTAAATTAATATTGAATATAATTGGGGTTAATTTTGTAGAAATTTATTATTCACAATTAAATGAAACTACTTGATGTAGTATTATTTCTGAAGATGTTGTAATACAACGAAACCTAGGTCGTGGTAAAGAAATTTTACGTAGTTTCATTTAATTGTGAGTTATTAAATTAAATTAAATATCAACCAAAAGTGACATCAAAGTTTGACCATAAAAAAAAATATATATATTCTCAATTTGAAAAGGTCCCCCATACAAAACCTTTTGTATTAATTTCCCTGATACAAAACTATGAAATTTCACGAAAAAACTACGGAACTTTTATGCCTGTAGTCGATATAAAATTCATGAATAAAGACTGTGTATTTTAAATAGTAATTATTGAGTTGGCTGATAAATTGTTAACCTCAGCTTATTCTTCTTCAGCACCTTCTTCTTGGATAGTACCGAAGTACTGTATTTTGCAACTGTCCCTAATTTATACAAATGCCTCTTTCTTGAGCGGCGACTCCAATTGAGCTCTTCAGTCATTTGACGAGTGGTCACTCGAAAATCTTCTTCAGTTAGCTGTCATAATGGGTTGTTCATATAATTCACCAGGGCATTCGGAACCTAATTCGTCTTCAAGAACACAGTTCTCGTTCTTCTATTTCCTGACAAAAAAAATTACCATCCTTCAGGAAACCAACGGCTTACACGTTGCATTGCATATATTATTTGCCGTGATCTTCGCATCGTCCTGGAAGGATATCATAAAGTACAATGGAGAAGTCTTATTTGTTGTCTATTTAAATCCTTATTTTATATTCTTAAGGGCTTGACGCAAACTGTCATTAATAAATTGCACTTAAATCCATTTATATCTTATATCAAAATATCTTGGAAAATTCTACAAACTTTCTACAAAAAATTCGAATATGTGGCTATTCTTTCCATACCTTTTAAACTATAAGACATTTGATAATAATGTCGTATTAAGATATTCCACATCAACCTCCATCATATCATAAGATACAGTTTAAGATACTATTACATTTATGCATTCACAAAATAAATTTTCACCATTAAGAGTCACACGGTTAATTAAAGCTTACCACTGTAATAATATAAAGCTCCGGGGAGGAGTTTTCGAACCGGAGCTTATTAAGTCTCTTTTCATGAGAACAGGAAAGCAGTGTTTCGCTACTAATGAGGGCGTAAAATGAATAAAATTCGACGCAAGGGTGAAACCAAAAAGCTCAGATTTCATTGGTCTTAACCACGGGTTTTACAAAAGACGTTTATGTTATTTTCATTTCCTTCTTATATCTGAGTCTAACACCTTCTTAGAAATTCGCATGCAACAATTTGTCATTAGTTATTATTTTGATAAGCAAAAATAAGATAATTACAGAAAAAATAGTTTCTTTTTTGACTACCTCATAAGCCAACTAAAAAACTTTAAGTACTAGAAGAAAGGTCCACATACACATAAGCACGCATAAACATTTGGTTCACATAATTATACAGATGGCAGATGGTCACTTTTATAACTTTTATAATTTAAAAACACAAACGCATTCACTCATGAAAACACGCACGCGTGTACAAACAGATACACATACAAGAGTGCTGTTGCGACACAATCTTCTGTCGCAACATACAAATAAATCCGTACCTTTCCTAACATTAGGTAAACATCGAAATAGCTTACGATAGTTTAACCCATCACAGGGTAGTTACTTTCTTTAAAAAAAATCCTGTATTTCATTTTCCCCTCAAATATTTCTATGCCAAATATTCAGGTTCTATAGTGAACGGTTTTTGAGAAAAAATGATTTTAAGAAAAATGCACACCCACGCGAGTGATCTTACAAAGATTCCAATTTTTTTTAATTTTCAAAGTATGAATTTAAAGTAATATACTTGTAACGCCATCTAGTATAATAATTATGAAAGTAATATTTTTCATGCAAGCGCGCGTCATCTCGACATATCGAATTACCTCACCTTCTTTTTAGTTGGTCGACTGCAATAAAACATTAACATGTGTAAGTTTTAAAGTAATAGACTCGTAACGCCATGTATTATAATAATTATGAAAGAAATATTTTTTATACAAGCGCGCGTCATATTGAAATATTAAATTACCTCACCTTCTTTTTAGTTGGTCGACTGCGATAAAACATTAACATGTGTTAACTTTAAAGTAATAGACTCGTAACGCCATCTATTACAATAATTATGAAAGTAATATTTTTTATGCAAGCGCGCGTAATATTGAAATATTAAATTACCTCACCTTCTTTTTAGTTGGTCGACTGCGATAAAACATTAACATGTGTTAACTTTAAAGAAATAGACTCGTAACGCCATCTATTACAATAATTATGAAAGAAATTTTTTTTATGCAAGCGCGCGTCATATTGGAATATTAAATTACCTCACCTTCTTTTTAGTTGGTCGACTGCGATAAAACATTAACATGTGTTAACTTTAAAGTAATAGACTCGTAACGCCATCTATTACAATAATTATGAAAGTAATATTTTTTATGCAAGCGCGCGTAATATTGAAATATTAAATTACCTCACCTTCTTTTTAGTTGGTCGACTGCAATAAAACATTAACATGTATTAACTTTAAAGTAATAGACTCGTAACGCCGTCTATTACAATAATTATGAAAGTAATATTTTTTATGCAAGCGCGCGTCATATTGAAATATTAAATTACCTCACCTTCTTTTTAGTTGGTCGACTGCGATAAAACATTAACATGTGTTAACTTTAAAGTAATAGACTCGTAACGCCATCCTGTTATAATAATTATGAAAGTAATATTTTTTATGCAAGCGCGCGTCATATTGAAATATTAAATTACCTCACCTTCTTTTTAGTTGGTCGACTGCAATAAAACATTAACATGTATTAACTTTAAAGTAATAGACTCGTAACGCCATCTAGTATAATAATTATGAAAGTAATATTTTTTTATGTAAGCGCGCGTCATAACGAAATTTCATATTACCTCACTTTCTTTTTAGTTGGTCGACTGCGATAATACATTAACATATGTTAACTTTAAAGTAATAGACTCGTAACGCCATCTATTACAATAATTATGAAAGTAATATTTTTTATGCAAGCGCGCGTCATATTGAAATATTAAATTACCTCACCTTCTTTTTAGTTGGTCGACTGCGATAATACATTAACATGTGTTAACTTTAAAGTAATAGACTCGTAACGCCTTCTATTATAATGATTATGAAAGTAATATTTTTTATGTAAGCGTTCGTCATATCGAAATATCAAATTACCTCACCTTATTTTTAGTTGGTCGACTGCGATAAAACATTAACATGTGGTACACCAAGCCCAGCAGAAGCTTTATCGAAATTGTTCTAGTTGCATTTACGTGATGTGCGAACAAATAAACAGACTCACGGACAAACGTATGTAATTCTGTTACATTTCTCTAAAGCATTTATTCTTAAATACTGTGTTATACTGACAGATCAAGTCTACAGTTTTAATATACATATTATACAGTATATATGTATGTATATATATATATACATATATATATATATATATATATATTTATATACATATATATATATATATACATATATATATATATATATATATATATATATATATATGTATATATATATATATATAAATATAGAATAGCCCACAGTTTCCCCAAATTATGGACCTTTACCTTGATAAACTTCGTTTATTATAGTTGAAATTAAACATTTTTAGTAGATTATATTGTAATTTTGAAGTAAATTATAAATTACAGCGAAAATTATACAAAATTATCAACTACATGTTTTGGTTCATAATGTATTTCAAATTAAATAAGTAAGGTTACACAGGTTGTAGCATTGAGAATAGATCAGCTAGCTCAGGGTGATAGAGGGCTTGCATATGCATCATTTTAATTCCCACATATTCTATGATTTTAGTACATTTTTAGCACTATTCCAGTTTAGTATAAAACTTCCATCATTCTTGCTGTACTATCGGTTATACCGCTGTATTTTTTTATGAATATAGCCTTATCAAAATTCTGTTTTAAACGGAAATTTTCTCATTGGAAATAAAATTATCCGGACAAGGAGGTTTCGTTTTTGAATCTCATTCGTTCCCCTAATTTCACAACGCTCTACCTAAAAATAGAAAAATTCAAAAAATTCAAAACCGTCTGAATAACTTTTTCATATTAATAACAATTAACCCACATAATTTCATTCGGCTATTCAATACGGAAAAATATAATATGAAATGAAAAATGACGAAAAATTCCGCTTCTATAAATATTAACACAAAAGCGGAATTTTTAAAAATTTTTTGGGTATTATTAGTGCTGTCAGTGCAGATGGAGGATTGATTTGCATTAAAAAGTGAAAACTTTCAAAAATTTGCTTTATTGTTTCTTTTTATTGTCTGAGATTTCAAATAAAGGAATCAATTGAAAGTAAACATGAAGTGAAGATGAAAACATTGGAATAAAATAAATAAAAAAATAATTTGTTCTACCATAACGATACTTAGAAAATTATGATGTCTTGCAACAATGCACGTGCAATGTCTTCTTTAAGAAAATCTTTTAAATCAATGGGAAGCCTCCAACTTTTCTGGAATTTTTAATTTCCTTCATATGCTCAATCCTGGCAATAAATAGTTTTCTTTGTAATATCCTAATCCTTCATTGTATCCTTGAAAACAAAATCAACTAATTTCATACCCAGGGACCTTGGAGACCACTACTTACTATCGGTCTTCTACGCCAAATCACAATTTTTGTTCCTCGTCTTGGAAAATAATTAATCCTTTTACTTCCAAACAATATCTTCGAAAACAATGAGTAGCATTTTCCAAAAGATTAGTATATATACTACAGTCCGTCATTGTTGTTAATACAAATGGGCCGATCAATTATCTGCCAAGATTCATACCCACAACTTGACACCAAATTATTTAAGGAATAAAGTAATTAGGATATTAGCAGATGCCATATACACTTATATACACACATGAGAAAAAGCTACGGAAAAGCTAAAAGAGAGGATGTGATTTAAATATAATTAAGTATATAAGTATATATGTGAATGTGTTTACGTCGGAATATATGTATATTACCTACATACATATGAAGTACATGAATATTTATTAAATGCCGCAAACGTGCATTTTTATTTCGATCAATAAGATATTATTAAAATCTTCATAAGTTGGTGGTGTTCTGGGAGACATGAGATAGGTACTGAAAGCAAATAAACAAAACTATTTACATAAAATGTAACTAACTTCAAATAATCACCGAATAAAAAGCACATCAAAAGGTTTAAAATAATGAAAATACGACAAATCAGTAGGTACTTTTGTGGTAAAATATCTTTTCCGGACATTAATAAATTTATAAAAATTACTATTAATATTGTGTGGATATGCATATACGTGGCACCGGTTCCAAAAGGTCTCGTAGTAGAAGTGTTTTGTAAATTTAGTTGTGTGCACTAAATTGAGATTTGTTTTATTTGAAATAAAAGTATATGGATAAAAAAAAATTCTTGTTAAAATATTGCTCAAGTAAACAATTCTGTCCTCAATTTCACAACGCTACAGCTAAAAACAAAAAGATAAAAAAAGTATAATAGTTACCTTAAAAACTTTTGGGTTTCACTAGCAATTAACGATGCCAATTATACGGAAAAACATATGCAAAATGAAAAAATGCCAAGAAAGACCATTTCCACTTATGTGTAAAAATTATTCCAAATTTAAAATAAATTCTTATGAGTGTTATTAGCACTCCCACTGCAAATGGGAGGATTAATAAGTTTTAAAAAAGAAGTTTCTGCTTATCCTTAATCGGTCAAAGTGACAGCGTGCTACACATGGTAATTTTGTTCCCTTTATCATATTACCTAATTATTTCGCCTGTTTAATTTGCACTGACAAGTAAAATTTTACTAAAAATATATTATAATGGTTTTTGTGCATTTGATATGCACAAAAACTATTATAATCAGTAGAAATTCGAAATTGATCGACCATTACAATTTTCATAAATCATTTATTATCATAATTTTAACAGTTGTCATGAAACTTCATTGGGTGTATACACTTTTAAATATAAAAAAAATCATAAATATTTATTGATAAACGCCGAAGATATAAAGTTTCATACACAAAAATATATTATTATGAGACAGATCATGTTCCTTCATCATATTCTCCTCATAACTAAATATGAAAAATTTCAAATTTATATAATTATTTAAATTGACAAAAATTATTTACAATAAGAATCGATAGTCGCATATTTCATAATTCCGAAATAAGTTAACAGATTCCCATTCGGATTATATGTCTTACATTTGAAAGTCTTAACATTTAAATGGAAGTTGGAACCTTAGTACCAAAATTTGCCATTAATTTCACAAATTGCTCCCGAATTAATCAGAACGATTCATGCAATTGATAAATCGGTAAGAAATTTTTTTAAACTTTTTTTCGTCATTAACAAAAATGCGCCCGAGTTAATTTTCCCTATATATATTCCCACCTTTCGAGTTCGTAACGATTTTCTTGAACTCTCCACAATGTTTGATTAATGAAACGCAAGTCTACGTTTCTAGACGATGAATCTTTCATTAATTCGCTATAAGAATTCTCACCGCCTGTATCCGTAACTTGCTCCTCTCTCACTGTTCATTAATTATTTGGCCCGTAGATTCTATTCGACGTTGATAAAGAAGCTTTAGAGCCGAAATGAAGCATGGGAGAGTAAAAGAGAGCTTTATGCTTTATTCTACAAATGACAAAAGATTTGTAATAAAGTTAACAGAACTCTATACTTGTAATAATGCATTATCCTCTTTGCACATACAGTCAGGTAAAAAACAAGTTTAAATAATGGTGAATATTTTTTTTTATAAATGTATGTATTTATGTAATCAAGATACTATGATTGTTAAAAATCTACATATATATTCTGGTTCACTTTAGTTAACGCTCTAATAAAAATATGGAAAAATTAACCAATTGGGTATCAGAATCTCTAATAATCTAATAAATTTATGGTCATGGAATTATTGTAGCAAGTTAATCAAGATAATTTTAATCGAAAATTCTAATTTAATGATAATAAAAGATTTTTTATATTTTCACATTTTTCAAATCCAAAGTTGAAAAATGCATATTGCATAACAATTAAATAAAAGCATCCGAACGGAGATAAAAACAAAATGACATACTATATCTCAATTTTATTTTACGAGACGTGTCCAATAATCATTTACTCTATGGAATAAACGAAGGAATTTTTTTCGCCTCCGTTCTATTAAAAAATTTACTATTTTCACTGATTAAACCAAACCACTAACTAAAACATCACCATCCAGAATCTTTTTTCCTGAATAATCCTCAAAAAATGAGGGGCTAAGAAAAAACTGTTTGTAGCCAAACTAAATTATATGTATTTAGTAAAGTAATTTTTTCAAAATTGTTATCACAAATCAATCTAAAGAGATAGTTCCTATCTTATCCCTATAGACCTTTGGAGAATGATGACACTTTTCCATTCGAAATTTAAAATTACTTTGAATTTTCAAACAAACATTTTAGATTATAAACTGCACCCCCCCTCCCCTTCGTGATTAACAAGTAAATATTTTCTTTTAACATTTACTCCTTTCCAAATATTTCTGATGTTAATTACATTGGTTAAATTACTGTTTTTTTATACGTTTACGTTATTACTTGCTGACTTTACTCAGTCCTAGCACTTCACGCCGAAATTCATATAATCAAGGTGTTGCTAATATATGCTTTCAAAAACAAACAGACGATGATTTAACACCTGTCATATACACAATTAAATGAAACTACGTGATGTAGTATTATTTCTACTTTCTTTAAGACCTAGGTTTCGTTGTATTACAACATCTTCAGGTGAGATATTAGCAAAGGTCTTTGCTTTTTTTTTAAATTGTGAATAATGAATTTCTATAAAAAATTAACCCCAAATAGATTCAATACCTGTCATATACTTTTATGGATATACTTAGATGGTCGTATAATTCTCCTGTCATATACTTAGATGGCCGTTAGAGAGGAGAGTATGCATCATAGCAATAAATTGGAAATGCTAGGAATCACTAAATATGGATATTAACCGAGATTTAGAGTACATTTGGGTGTTCAATTCGTAATTACACGACTCACTCATACTGTAAATTCTATTGTTGTTGTCGTGTCCACATGAGATGAAGAATATCTCATATGGAAAAATGGTCGCCAGAGCCTCGAAAGGTTGGACTTCTACCAGTCCCGCTTCGATGAACGGCCGAGAATCGAACCCGGGAACACGCGGTGCGCGGTCATGTGCTCAACCCAACACGTGTCATGTGTTTTTATATACGTATGCGTATACAGCTTGCAATAAAAAACCTGATATTTTATGCTCAGTTTGATGCACAGAAGCTTGAATAGACACGTTTTTTGTAACGTCTTTATTGACTGACTAATATATTAATGGTCCCTACTGCTCGTTAATATATCAGTCAATAAGACTGACCTAGAAATTATGACTCTTACAAACTTAAAATTTGTGTCAGTAATACTTTTGAAGACGTTCTGCATCAAAAATCATCAATTTTGTATTTTAAACACTCCTTTACTGACAGAATAGCCAAACCTATAAGTTACATCGGAAAGAGCTACAATAGAAATAGGCCTAAGTTTATCTTAGCGCACCTACCACGTTTTATACATGAGTACTAGGTTTCTATAACTCTATACATATATGAATACCGTAGCACATACTTTAATATATGCAATTAATACAAGAACAGGTCGCTACAAGAGCGATCTCTTACAACACACCACTGACTGAAATGGGATTATATATCTAGGTTTACTGAATAACCAACTATGTGGACGATAGTAAACCGAAACTTATACAGATAGAAGCAATATTGTGGATGGAATAGGAACTGCAGCTTCTTAGTAAGAATATGAGAGGAAAACTAGGAATAGCGGCTTTATCCTCAAACAGAGCTCTGCTGTATTCCATGCTGAGTATATGGCCATATCACATCCCTAAATGTAATCAGTTAATAGTCTTCTCTCTCAAATGTATATAATTTAAGCGATAGAAGATCAGCACTCTAATTACTCAGAAATATAAACAATAATCACACCAACGTCTCAGCAATTCGGGCGAAGTTTGAAAGTTCGCAAAGAAAGGGCTGGATGGGAGAAAGAGCAAGGCCAAGATTCAGATGAGGATGATAATAAGATGACAGATGTGTTTGCTAAGAAGGTTGCATTCATTAAAAAGGTGTGATCATTGTACAACAATATACAAGCGCCGTACCTACAGCGACAACTCCAACAGAATTCTTTCGATATTTTGTCGGCAAACCCATAATGTGTAGGTTTAGGGGAACCTAATAAAGTTTTGTGCAGATACATAGCAAGGTTGAAAATTATAATTTCAAATAAATAATGTTGAAATAGCACAGTTTTTATTGAGCACAGTGTCTTTGAGGATAATTAAGAAATATGTAAATTAATACAAAATAATAAATGCGTTTTGATGGTACTTTTACCGTACCGAAATTAATTACAAAAATAGTAATAACGGTGAGGAAATTTCCCAATAACTAAACAGAAATCGCCTAAAATGCTGCAAAAAAAAATAGTCGGGATATGGTTATAAAAAAACCAACACTACCAAATAAAATATATTCCCATATAATCCAATCCAACCTTATCTAACCTAATCCGACGTAATACAATCTCAACCAACTTGACTTTATCCTATCTAACCTAAATCAACGTAACGTAACCCAACCCACCCGAATCTAACCTAACCTAATCTCATCTTAAATAATCTAATTTCTCATAAAATTTAATTTCCCAAAAATTTTGCATTTTCACGTCAATAGCCAAATAGACAAAATATCCTTCAGGAAATATTCGAAAAAGACAAAAATAGAAAATAGCCATATTTAAAATCAAGTGATTATTTCAGTCAAAATTCCATCTAAATCGATCAATCTACGGTTTGTAACCTTCTATAATTTTATAATAGTGTTATAAATAGATAAGAAACTAAAAATAATTAAATGCTTCTATAACTTGATTTGAGATATACTCTTAAAATGGTTACTTATTTCAAGCACTATATCACCGCTCCACAATTATACTTTCGAGAAACTAAAACTTCTTCCATCCACCAAAGTTATGTAGCTCCTTGAACAAACTTAAAGGCTACGTATAACCATTTATCCTGCAGAGTTTACTCGCCCATCTTAATGCGTGGATTTAATATATCATCTGTAGATTTATTATGATCCTTAAATATGAATTCAGCCTGCCGGGCTTAATGGGATGTTTTAAGGTTGTTGTAGGGTTGGGTATACTTGCCAAATACTTATTGTAATTTATGTGTTTTTATTTTCGTTATATTATGTTTCTTCTTAAAATCTTTTCAATTTAATTTTTTGAAAGATTGTGGCAAGTAACTCAATTGTATCTTTAAATTAGTCTAGAAATGTGTTTGTTGTGAAATTTGAGTTTTTTTAGAAAAAGAGAACATTTTGTTTAAATTGACTAAAAAAAAACCTGCGATACTCAAGACAAAATGCTTTTTAATTAGATAAAGAATGTTTAAATTTGCTTATAGTCTTGATTCACAGCTCTCAATTGACGTAACATTTCATTCCAAAATTAATTTTTATTTTTTTTATTTTATGCGTGGTTCTAAGTTAATTTCTTATTTCCTGTCTTCATATATCTTTACATCAGTAAATTTATTATAGCATGCACAATACCTATTTACAATAAAAAGTACAGATAATACGTGTTTTATGGAATATTGTAAATTATTACTAAACTAATAATAAACCAGTAGCTACGCGATTTGCGAGCAAATTATTGTTAAAACCATCATTCTTCAAATTGATTAGTTATTTACTTAAGTTACAAGTTAAACTAAGGAATATATTTTACCCATGAAATGTTACCCATGACTAAACACACATCAAACAGTTTAAAATAATGAAAATAGGATAAATTAGTACTTTTGTGGTAAAATATCGTTTCCGGACATAAATAAATTTACAAAAATTGCTACTAATATTGTGTAAATACGTAAATAATAGACGCATCAGCTTGGCTCCAGTATCAAAAAGCTCTCACAATAACAGTATTTTGTAAATTTAGTTGTGTATACTAAATGGAGATTTTTTTTGCGTGGAATAAAAGAATGCGGATAAAAAAACACTCTTTAAAATTTTACTCAGGTAAACAATTCTTTCCCTAATTTCACAACATTGCAGCTAAAAACGAAAAGGTAAAAAAATTATAGTAGTCATCTTAAAAACTACCCGATTTTACTAGCAATTAACTATGAAAATTTCATTCTACTAAACCCAGCATTTCATACGGAAAAATATATGCAAAATGAAAAAAATTCCAAGAAGGTCAATTCCAATTACGACATAACAATTATATTAAATTTGAAACGAATTTTTATGAATGTTATTAGCACTCCCACCTCAATGGCAAACGGGTTAATGAGTTTTAAGAGAGAAGAAGTAACTAAGTTTCTACTTAATTAAGATTTTAATTGGTCAAAGTGACATCATGCTAGTTGCACATGTTAATGTTTGTTCCCTTTATCATACTGTCCAATTTTTTACCAGCATTTTTTGCACTGGCAAGTCTAATTTTGCTAGAAATATCGTTTCGATATACACAGTAACCGTTATCAGTAGAAATCCGAAATTGGGCCACCATTACAATTTTCATAAACAATTTGTTGTCATAATTTTAGTGAACAGTTTTCATGGAACTGTATTGGGTGTATACACTTTTAAATATAAAAAGAATTATAAATATTGGTAAAAGCTTGATAAACGCCGAAGACATAAAGTAACATACACAAAAATATATTATAATGAGTGATGTCATGTTCCTGCAACTCTCCTCCAATTCTCCTTATAATTAAATCTGAAAAAAACGTCAAATTTATATTATTATATAAATTGAAAATTTTTTTTAAATTAGAATCCATAGTCGCATTTTCGATAATTCTGAAACCAGTTAATAGGTTCTCATTCGGATTATATGCCTTCCATTTGAAAGTCTAGACATTTAAATAATTTTTGGAGCTTTAGCGCCAAAATTCGCTTGAATTTTCAAAAATTACTCTCGAATTTATCAGAATGATACATGCAATTAATAAATCTCCAAGAAATTGTCTTACTGTTTTTTTCGTCAATAACAAAAATACGCACGAGTTAATTTTCCCTATATATTTTCCTTCCTTTCGAGTTCGTAACGATTTTCTTGAACTCTCCACAATGTTTGATTAATGAAACGTAGACTTGCTCACTACGATGAATCTTTCATTGATTCGCTATAATAATTCTCACCGCCTGTATCCGTAACTAGCTTTTCTCTCACTGTTCATTAATTATTTGGTCCTTAGATTCTATTCGATGTTGATAAAGAAGCTTTAGGGTCAAAATTAAGCGAGGGAGAGTAGAAGAGAGCTTTATGCTTTATTCTACAAATGATAAAAGTTTTTCTGATTAACAGAACTATATACCTGTAATAATACATTATCCTCTTTATTAAAAAAACAAGTTTAAATAATGGTAATAGTAATTTTTTTATAAATTTATGTATTTATGTAATCTCGACATAATGATTGTTAAATATCCACACATATGTTCTTGTTCACTTTAGTTAACGCTCGAATAAAAATATGTAAAAATTAACCAATTGGGTATCAAAACAAGCAGAGTTAGTATTATAATTGCCTATCACTAATAATCTAATAAATTTGTCATGGACTTATTGTAACAAGTTAATTAAGATAATTTCAATTGAAAATTGTAGTTTAATGCTAATAAAAGAGTTTTTTTTATTTTCACATTTTTCAAATCCAAAGTTGAAAAATTAGCAGTGCATATTGTATCTCAATTTTAAAATTCACAATTCACATAAGCACCGAAATTCATATAAGCAAGGTGTTGCTGATATATTGATCCAAAAACAAACAGACAATGATTTAAAATATATCATATACTTAGATAACCACTAGATGGAGAGTTTGCATCATAGCAATAAAATGGAAATGCTAGGAATCAGAAAATATGGATATTAACCAAGGTTTAGAGTACATTTTGTTGTTCGATTCGTAATTACACGATCCACTCGTACTGTAAATTCTTTTGAAACAATTAATAGGCTATGTAAAGTACACAATTTGTTTCTATATACGTATGCGTATCAGCTTGCAATAAAGAACCTGATATTTTCTGCTCTGTTTGATGCACAGAATCAGCTGCTTGAATAGACACGTTTTTTGTAACATCTTTATTGACTGACTGATATATTAATGGTTTCTACCGCGCGTTAATATATCAGTCATTAAGACTGACCTAGAAATTATGACTCTTACGACCTTAAAATTAGTGTCAGTAGCACTTTTGAAGACATTCTGCATCAAAAATCATCAATTTTGTATGTTAAACACTTCTTTACTGACAAAATAGCCAAACTTATAAGTTACATCAATAAGAGCTAGAATAGAAATAGGCTAAAGTTTATCTTAGCGCACCTACCACGTTTTATACATGAGTACTAGGTTTCCACAACTCTATACATATATGAATACTATAGTACATACTTTAATATGTGCAATTAATACAAATGGCGAACTGGTCGTTACAAGAACGATATCTTACAACACACCACTGACTGAAATGGGATTATATGTCAAGTTTTACTGAATAACCAACTATATGGACGATAGTAACCCGAAACTTTTACAGATAGAAGCAATATTGTGGATGGAATAGAACTGCACTTAATAAGAACATGACAGGAAGACTAGGAATAGCAGCTTTATCCACAAACAGAGCTCTACTGTATTCCAAGCTGAGAATATGGCCATATCACATCCCTAAATGTAATTAATTAATAGTCTTCTCTCTGAAATGCATATAATTTAAACGATAGAAGATCGACCCTCCAATTTCTTAGAAAAATAAACAATCATCACAATAACATGGCAGCAATTCGGGCAAAGTTAGAAAGTTCGAAAAGAAAGGACGGGATGGAAGAAAGAGCAAGACCGAGATTCAGATGAGGATGATAATAAGATGGCAGATGTGTTTTCTAAGAAGGTTGTATTCATTAAAAAGGCGTGATCATTGCACAACAGTGTACAAGCGTCGTATGTACAGTGACAACTCCAACAGAATTCTTTCGATAATTTGTCGGCAAACCCATAAAGTATAGGTTCAGGGGAACCTGACAAAGTTTTGTGCAGATACGTAGCAAGGTTAAAAATTATAATTCCAAATAAATAACGTTGAAATAGCACAGTTTTTTTGGGGATAATTAAGAAATAGGTAAATTATCATAAAATAATAAATGTGTTTTGACAGTACTTTTATAGTACCGATAAGTCGCTACAAGTTGATAAAAAAACCAACACTACCTAATCCAACTTAAGCCAACATAACCCCATATAATCCAATCCAACCCTATCTAACCTAATCCGACGTAATACAATCACAACTTTATCCAATCTAACCTAAATCAACGTAACGTAATAAAACTCACCCGAATCTAACCTAACCTAATATCATCTAAACTAATCTAATTTTACATAAAATTTAATTTCTCAAAAAGTTTGCATCTTTGCGTCAATATTCAGACAAAATATCCTTCAGAAAATATTCGATAAGGATGAACATAGAAAATGGTCATATTTTTAATCAACTGATTATTTCAGTCAAAATTCCATCTAAATCGATCTACGGTTTGGAACCTTCTAGAGTTTGATAATAGTGGTATAAATAGATAAGAAACTAAAAATTATTAAATGCCTCTATAACTTGATTTGAAATATACTTCTAAAATAGTTACTCATTTCAAGCATTGCATCACCGCTTCACAATTATACTTTCGAGAAACTAAAACTTCTTCCATCCACTAAAGTTATGTAGCTCCTTAAACAAACTTAAAGGCTACGTATAACCATTTATCCTGCAGAGTTTACTCGTCCATCTAAATGCGTGGATTTAATATATTATCTGTAGATTTATTATAATCCTTAAATATGAATTCAGCCTGCCGGGCTTAATGGGATGTTTTAAGTGTTGGGTATACTTGCCAAATACTTATTGTAATTTATGTGTTTTCATTTTCGTTATATTTTGTTTCTTGTTAAAATCTTTTCAATTTAATTTTTTGAAGGATTGTGGCAAGTAACTCCTTTGTATCTTTAAATTAGTCCAGAAATGTGTTTGTTGTGAAATTTGAATTTTTTTAGAAAAAGAGAACATTTTGTTTAAATTGATTAAAAAAAAAACCTGCGATACGCAAGACAAAATGCTTTTTAATTAGATAAAGAATGTTTAAATTTGCTTATAGTCTTGATTCACAGCTCTCAATTGACGTAACATTTCATTTCAGAATTAATTTTTCTTTTTTATTTTATTCGTGGTTCTAAGTTAATTTCTTATTTCCTGTCTTCATACATCTTTACATCAGTAAATTTATTATAACATGCACAATACCTATTTACAATAAAAAGTACAGATAATACGTGTTTTATGGAATATTGTAAATTATTACTAAACTAATAATAAACCAGTAGCTACGCGATTTGCGAGCAAATTATTTTAAAAATCAACCTTGTTGACATTTATTAGTTATTTACTTAAGTTACACTAACTTTAGTATACGCTATAATTGTTATAAAACCGTTAACTCTCTCAACACAAGGGGAAGTGAAAACTGTCCGACTGAAAGAAATTTTGCTAACTGACTGTCTAGAAGTGAGTCACTGTCATCTTTCTTAATTGGAAGGTCGTATTTTATTCACGGTGACTTTTGTTACTTTAATATGAATCGGATAGCTGAAAATCGGAGCCGGTTAAGCGCAATTAAAACTTATAGGGGAAAAAGTCAGCAAACATCAAAAATGCATAGGATACTGTGTTAACCAAGTACAACTATTGAGTCCTGAACACTTCTTCGTATTGATACAGTCGTACGAAATAACGATCATCGAAAGTGATGAAATACCACAAAGGAATTATATTTTGTACGAACCTCTTTTGAACATGTATACTGGGGTCATATTCTGGATCCATTGTCCAGCAAACAATAAATTATATTCTGCATTAAAAAATCGTATGTCTCTCATATTCATCTTCAAAACACAGGCCAGATGTACATAATATTTCGAAAAACTCTGTTGAAAATTTAAGGCGTGAGAGCGAGATGAGCAAATAAATAAACCAATTCACTTTTGTATTCTAAATATTTTGCAATTATTAGCTGAAAAAACCTATTAATGAATATCACCCATGATGAAAAGTGTTATTCCAGGACATAGCTACGTCTGTACGAGATTTTTTGAAGAGAAAATAATTATGGGAAATTATTTGACTTGTAGAATACTAATAATATTGAAAAAACTTGTTAGGTAAATTTCAGAGACTTTTGACGCTAAGATAAGGTGTGAAGATGTTTGTGGAAAACGTCCAAAAGAACAAAAGCAAATCTAACGGAGTCGAATACGGAGATTTAATAAGAATATTTCGGAAAGTTTGGAAAGTTGGGAAAGAGGCAGGAAGCTACGGCAAATTCTTGCTGTTACCTTTCAAACATGTCAGAAAATTTTGTGAGTATATTTTAAACATATTGCCGTAAAATAACTTCGAACGTGTATTAATATACATGCCAATTTAAATTGAATAATTTAAAACATCGTTATGAGTTTTAAATAAAATTTGCCAATATTAAAAGGAAGAAAACTAGGAATAGCTTCAGTGCGTCATCCTAATGTGAGACATTACATAAGACGTAACGTAAGGTGACCAACATTTTCGAACTTAGCAGCAGTTTCGGTAATATATATCAGCCGTGCGTAAGTACATATGTTCTTTAAAAACTTCTGACATTTCCGACAGATTTTCCTTAACCATTCCACATTTACACCCTATCTCTTAGCAACAAATCTTAAGGGAGTGAAGATCTCCTTTCACCTTCTTATCGATTATTATTGGGAGGCGGAATTTTCAAAAAGACGAGCAGCAATAGATATCGAACATCTAATTCAAACAAATTCAATAGTACCCACATATGTACGTACATACATACGTTACATCACGTTAACAGTTTAACAAGGTGCTGATTTTGGGTGTTCCTTTTAATAATTACGATTACTCAAATTGCATATTGTTATTTAAACACAGAACAACTAATGACTGCAAAAATAACATATTCGAGTTTACTAAGTGAATTGTATGTTTTTGTATAAACCCAATAATTATTACTCGAAAGAATATCCAAATGTCGATTGAATGTTAAATAAATTTTGAATTAAATTTCTACATCAATTTTTCCAAACTTTTCTATATTAAATATCCTGCAAATCACTGTTAAAACACGGTTAAAATAATATGAGGGGTAGAGCAGGAGGAGGAATAATTAATTCACGAAACAAAATAAAAAGTTGAAAAAGTTAACAATACTTTCCCCTAATCCAACCATAATGACCAAAACGTATTACAAAAGAAAGAAATGCGAAGTAATGAACCGACATTGTGCATTTAATAAACGTGTTCATCAATTAACGTCACAATAATTGTGCAAGGTAGCGAAGAAAAATTGGCCATCATTCAACTTTTCCTATTATTTATAACGACCTTGCGAAGCTCGTACAATGAAAGCTGCAGCCGGATGTTGAAGTATATAATGTCACGATTGATGATTCACGCCATGTCTATGTCACTTAGGGGGTTTAAATTTAATGACTGAATTAACGTTAATGGCGGGCTTTAATGATTTTCACGCAACAAAAAGTTTTAAGCAAAGTATTATATTGTTATTATTTCATTTAGTATTTCTCCTGTATAAATATTCAGGGACTGTTTTTATTATTAAATTGACATTTAATAAATCGGCCATCCCAATTCATCAGTGTTAAGCTAATATGGTATCCACTTCTTTCCCAAAGCATAAAATTTTCCTTTCTATTGCAGTATGACAGCATGAGAAATCTCGTCCAGATAACATAAACTTTATCCCTTAATTGGTTTCAATAAGGCTTTTTAATTTTTTTCAAATTTAACGTAGAAGATTGAGCTGGATGAGGAGTTTAGGCGAGATCAAAATTATCTTTTTTGTGCATTTGGAACCAATGCTGGATTGTGTCATAAAAGAGTATACCTTCACCCATTGTTATGCAGATCTTGCGCTTTGCTTCACTCACTTTTTGTCCTAAGCAGAATCCACGAAGCAAGAGCAATCTAAGTTCTGATCATGAAATTTTCACATTTTGCTTGTTCTTTACTCTCCACATATCTATTGATAACTGGACCTAAGGTTTCTTAGATGTTTCTGTAACATTTTCTATTAATTTAAAGTAATATTTTGGCCTATTTCACATTTCACGAGCGATAATAAAGCCATTATGATCGATTAGCGAATCAGCCTCGAGTTTTGAAAAGAAAAGTAATTATAATGGGGGTTATTTTACAAATGACCAACGTTCAATACAGTCTTTCGAAAATAAAAGGTATTCATCTAAAAATTACATTTTTTTAGAGTTCCGTTCCGCAAAATGAAAAATGGAACCCTAACAAGATCACGTTGCTATGCGTTCGTTCATCCCTCTCATTACCAAAGCCTTTTTCTCAGAAACGACTTGAGATATCAAATTGAAATATAACATACCTATGGTGATATGCCTCCATGACCTATGGTCGTACATTGTTGTTAAAATTTCAAGTTTTTTAATTCACACAACAAAAATTTATCGGATTTTTTTTATTTATACGGTCATTAAAACCTATGGGTACTTCCGGTCTAACTACAATCTTGGAAAGCGGCGAAATTAAGAAAAAAGAAGATTATTCAATTGAATAATCTTATAATTATACTAATTGAATAATCTTCTTCGTAACAATAATTTATCGTTATAGTCAAGATCCTTATAAAACCGTCTATGTAAAATTTACCACTAATTAAAATCCCTTTTCTTTAAATTTGTTAATAACATTGTGAGTAACAAAAATGTATAATCTTCAACCCATAATAGGTTGTTTCATCAAGGGCCCAAATATAAAATTGTATATAAATACTTATTTTCAAATGGGCTAGTAAATCTATACTAAAATATAAAACGGATAAGTTTGTTTATTTTTTTGTTTGTTTGCCAAAATCTCTCAAATATCATGTCAAATGCTTTTTATTTTTGTTTTAGAAATCTCATTTTTCATAAGCATTATAAGCTATCACCACGCTACGATTTACAGGGGCAAAGCATTGATAAATAGGAAAATTTTGTTTGCCTGCTTTATCTGTTTGTTCGCGTTCGTCTTTAGAACTAAATGTTCAAATTTGAAAAGTCTTTTTGAGATAAGAAGCTCGTACATTGGAAAATATTATGAGCTAAATATCACAACGACTGCGGTGACGAGAAAAACTCAGTGAGGTAGCGTGCCGCACGGTTCAGTCACACGGTCGTCTCGATCTTTGACTGACTAATAAAAAAATTGACTTACATTGGTTACACCTTAATTTTGAATATAACTTGACACTCGACATTACTAGTAATCAATGTACGGAACATAGCTAAGATAAAACAAATATTGTTGGATTTCTTCATAAAATGTATCTTGAAAATATGACATGTATAAACGTATAAGGCATATTTTCTATGTCATAGATTTTAATTTTAATATAAAATATATATCATATTCTATATGTTCATCTAAATGACCAAGGAGACGCCACATCTCTGTTAGTCTTCTAAATCATATCTCGACCTCAATTTCCATAATTTTTTAGGGTTCCGTATCTCGAAAGGAAACGGAACGAACCTGTATAAGATCATTCACGTGTCTGTCGTCTGTCAGTGATAGCTATTTTTCTCAGAAACCGCTTGATACAAAAATAGTATCGTTGAAAAAAATTTAAAATAAGGGTTTCAAAAATGTTTTTTTGATAATTTTAGATAGTATATCGTTGGAAAAATACTAAAAAATACGTAGAATAATACGTTCTCTCTGATTTCTGTACGTTTCTACCTAAATTTACGAAAAAAATTTTTTATAGAAGTTTATATAAATTCTGTAGAAAAATTAAAGCGATTATAATAGATCTTACTATAATTTTGCAAATGTATGCAATATTTAACGCCTGTTGAAGATTTATTAGGCAATATATTTGTGAAAAATTAACAGTTTAATAAAAAGACTACGCTAAAATTAGTTAAAAAAATCAGTTTTATAGACGCTTGCACAAAGTTTGTGGAAACATTGTAGCGATTATTTCAGATCTTATAATTTTAGAAACACACCAGGTTTAACTCATATTAAAAATATAGGGAATAATGTTTATGAAAAATTAACAGGTTAATAAAAAATCAATTTACGCTTCATATTTATAAGACCTTAAATACGTACGGAACCTTCGAAGACCGAGTTCTGCCCGTGCTTGACAGATATTTGGGAAGATGAATTTCAGAATCGAAAAAACTCACCTAAACTTTATTATGTATCTGCTCCCGATATATATACTGCGTTAAGTTCACTGCAAACATAACATAAATAGAAGAAACTGGTATCTCTCCTTCTGTATTTTAAATGATAATTATAACAGGCATTTAAAAATATCTATTAAATAATTTCATCGTCTCTCTTCTTGACCGTATTAGCTTCAGTATTATCCTCAGAAGTAGAAAATATGAGAGACATACCTGTAGGTTTCTGATCAAATCGACACAAAAAAATTAAACAAAATCCCTTTATTACTACTAACTCAACTACCTCAAGCTAAATTCAATGCACCAATCGGAACCAAGCTTAGATTGGAACATGTATGCAATTAAATGTTATATAATCCCATAGAAAAATGTAACAAAATTTTGTATAAAAAAATTCATTACCTATTTACCATTACTAGAAATCTCTTTAATATTGTACAAACTAAGTTCTATAAATTTATAAATCAGCACCAGAATCGTCGGCCTTTTAAATTCTCATGATTTTTAAAAATAAAAAAAAACGTTTTACGTAGAAGCAAACCCGATAATTTGATGTAATACTTCATTATTTTGTTTTTCAAGTATACAATATTCCGCAACGTACCTCTAGCGAACATTTCTTTACCATCCAAGTGGCGAAACTTTGGAATCAACTGGATCTTAGCACCGGGAAGATATCCTCCATAAATATTTTCAAGGATCGAATGAAAAGCTCTTACCTTTCCGGAACCCTTTTCCTTTAGTGCCCTTGTCCTTTTTTAACCGACTTCAAAAAAGGAGGAAGTTCTCAATTCACTGGAATCTTTTTTATGTATGTTCAGAGATAATTCTTTACCGAATGGACCAATTTTGATAATTCTTCTTTCTTTTATTTGAAAGAGGGTACGATAGGAGTGGTCCTGTGCAAATATGATACTGATCTTATGATGAGGTCTGGAAACGAACAATGGAACTCCTTAACACATGGCAGAAAATCAACTATGATTCAAGATATTTGCTACGGATAGTTGTTTTTTTTGCATAGTAAACTACACCGCTAGCCAGGTCATGATCTGATAATAAGTTCTGGAGGTGAACAATGGAACTCCTTAACGGATGTTAGTAAATCGACCGTGCTTAAATATTTTTTCTACTAGTAGTACCTTGCAAAATAACTATACCGTAGATCAGATCAGGGTCTAACGATGAGTTCTGGAGATTAACAATGGAACTCCTTATCGGATAGTAGTAATTCAAACGTAATTCGAAATATTTGCTACTAGTAGTTTTTACTTTTCAAAATAACAGCACCATCGACCAGGTTAACGGATGGTAGTAAATCGATCATGATTCAATATATATTCTACTGGTTATTTGTTATTTTAGTTATTAATTTTCAAAATCTGATAATAAATTTCGGATATGGATAATGCAACTCCCCAAGTGGTAGTGTTTAATTTGCAAAATCTGATATTGAATTTCCGATATGGAGAGCGGAACTCCTCAACGGCTAACACCTAACCACTGGCGGACTACTATCTCTTTATTTATATGTGTTATGTATAACCAATTTTAGACAATGAGGAAATTACCTATGTACTAGCTTTTACCCGTGACATTTAATGATTATACAATATTCTTAGAAAGAAAATAATCGCGACGATTAATATTAATATTATACACTAAAAACTCTAAAATAAAATATCTTTGAAAAAACCGACTAAATAGGTCCCTACATATTTAATATAAATAACTGTTACTTATTTTTGAAATCGGTTTCAGCACTGTCGACCAACTTAAATAAATTTATAATTTAATTTAGTTTATAATATAAATTTAAGAATTTAACTTCTAATATGTTTATTTAGCGGCAACGACTTTAAAAACAAGTAACTTATTTATTTCAAATAAGTAGGTACTTATTTTGAGTTAATTATTTTTTTACTTTATAGTACCTACCTTTTTTGGAGACGGTTTTTTAAAAGAAATATTTTATTTTTCACAATATAACCCATGTCAATAGTTTGTATTATAATTTTTAGTAAATTTTTTTATATACTATTAATATTTTCATTTTAAAATCTCTCGAAAGCTACAAACTAACTTTTCAAAATAGATCGTTTTGAAATAGACTGTCCGTGTAGCAATAATAAAGTTGATAAATAACAAACAAGTTATATTCATTTGCATGCATATAATAATTTGTTATGATTTTCACTTTCTTCGTGATGTAACCTTTTAAAGATTATCGCAATCTGCTAATGAGAAAATCTTCAAAATGATAAAATTGCTTAAACTTTTATTTATAATAAAACCTGGAAAGAAAAAGTACCCTTAAACTCAGCAAAAAAAAAACATCTGCCACTTGCATTTATGTTTACTTTATGTTAACACATTTTCTCACATTAAATAAAAATACTCTTGATAAAATTTATTGCTTTACTTTTTTGATTAGGTTTAAAGTGATGTTAATGAGAATGGAGTGACGATATAATGATAGAAACATTCCTAATAGTTAATCTCAGTGAGATTTTTACGACTATCAACCTCTGCCGCACGGTTATAACATTTAAAATATTTTGTAACCAGTTCCCTAACTATATGATTTCTTTCAATAATACAATTTTTATTGATATAATCAAAATATTTTTCGATCGCGGGAAACCATACTTAAAGTTCATTCGCGTTTCAGACCTTTTAATTATTTTTGCTTAAATATAATCTTTCCGAAATTTGTAAATATATTAGATTATCATGTGTCAGTATTTACTATAATACATATAATATATATATATATATATATATTACAAGATAAATTTCTTTACAAGAAAAAAAAACCTGTGATAAAACGAATATATGTAGGTATTCTCGAGCCCTACGGTAAGTTTTCTATTTTGATTTTATACGTTTTCAAGGGTCACATACTTCAAAAGTAAAAAGAAAGGGTTAAGTAGATCACTGATGTGTCTGTCATTCTGTCAAAATCATTCATCTCTGCAATCGTTTAATGCAGAACTAGAAATTTGGCAGATTGGTAAGGACTATTTACCTGCACATTCTCAGTTACCACTCTTTTCATTTGGAAATTTCAGTGGCAACAAATAAAGGGAAAAGCAAAAAAGAAATGATAAAGGTAAATGATGAAGGGAAAAGCAAAAATGAATGAAAGAGCGTTTTATAGAAACTCCAAAACTATTCATTTTAGAATTTTATGTTAGGTAGGTTTAGAGACATTTCACAAAACTGAAGTGGACGCACCAGTTTTTCTCAGAAAAGGTTCGATGTAGGAACTTGAAATTTCGGATTTTGATGAAGAATATTAGCCCGCGTATATTTCCATGACTAATAAGAAATACATAAATAAACAAATTCTAAGGAAGAAAGTACAACATTGGAAGTTTTTCATTTTAATTTCATGCATCATTCGGGATATAAATTAAGAGAATAGCAAGGAAAACAAAGAAAATTTCATTTTTCATAATTTAATTTAAGATACTTGAAAATTTCCTCATTTCCCCCACTTCGGATCTGCTAAAAACAAAATTATGTTAAAAGCATTGCTAAAATTTTGTTTGAATTTCATTGCTAAACTATAGCAACGAATCTAAGAATTATGTTTTTTTTAAATTCGCCATATTTTAAAGACTGTAAAAGGTACTATATTTGCAAATAAAAAAATAATATTTTTATTTTTAGATAGATTTATAGAAATATAATATATTCCTTAGTGGCTAATTGTTTACGAAACTCTCGAAATCTGACTCGTACTCAACAGATCTTATTTTTATACGTAGAAACAAAAACAATAGATCAATGTTGAATTAAAACAAATTAGAATATTTCTAGAAAAAAAAACCAAAAAATTATCTCTCTTTTGCGGTATTAAAAAATAATTAACATATTTTTATACCTTATTTTCACAATTAAAATATCATATCTAAATACCTGTAAAAATAATTCATTTCTATTGATTACATGAGAACAGACATTTTTTTTCCATTCCTTTTACAGAATGTTAAATTAATTATAACGACGATGCTCAAATTAATTAACCGCTTAGATCATTAACTATTTGGTCCATGAAGGGATTTCGAAAAAGTTCTTATATACTACCATCGAGTTGCTGATACCATCTACAGTAACTACTAAACCTCAGATAATAATATAAAAGTCATATTTCTTAAATGCTGTTAAGAAACTATAACACGTCATTAACAACTGGATCCAACTTATCTTCTTCTTAAATGCTATCCTGGAACTGAAAAAGTTCAGCAAAAAAACACACTACACATGATACCAATAATTTAACAAGTGTGGTATTTGTCGCATTCTCTTTTGAATTATTGTGCTAAACATGTTTATAAATATAAGATTATCATATGTGTCAGTATTTACTATAATTATCCCAAGTAAATTGATTTCATTCGACTTACAAAACTATTTCTCTTATCTTGAATAATGTTCATAAATTGTTACGAAACATGTAAGCATAGCATGAAAATGATCAGAAACAGTAGATACGCCCTTCCACAAGTTTACTTTCACTCATCACAAACACGTCACACTCCGGTGGAACCGTAATCAAGCCTTTGGATACTTTTAAACACTGGGAAAGTGAAGAATTTCCATGTAACTTGGTTCTACGTGTTGCTATAGCAAAAATATGATAACCACACTAGCACAGGTAATTATAAGGTACAAAGAGTGAAAGATTTTTCAACAAATTGGTCATAAAATCTTTTATATTCAAATTTGTTGAAAAACCAAAATGTTTCAATCACAATACTGCAATATTCGGTAATACGACATACCCAAGGGAAAATCGATATCAAATAGAGAAGCGAAGTAACCACATCATCTCTTATACAAATATCGAAGTAACGTTTATTGGACACGTTCAATTATCAGACTGTATGTAGTTTTATGTGAAATTCAAATAATAGATCTGGTCTCTATGATTTTCAACTTGACGCATAATAGTCATGTGTAATAAGTTAATTGGTAAAACACATTGGAAGTCCCTATATCTACGAAACATAAATTAAAGACCACGAAAAATTAAATGCTAAAAATTTAACTCCTAAATCAAGTACTTCAATACATCGACTTACGTGCGTTCCGCCAATTGTGTATTTATATTCAAGAGGAATGTGCTCGGCCGTATCTCATCACATTGCAGCAACTTACAATCTGCTATACTTTTAATAGCTGGAGAATTCCTTCATAAATAGAAGGCAGTGTGCAGTCATAACCATCTTACTGATATCATTTACCGAGACAGTGAACAATAAAAACCCTAGATCCAAAACGTGTCTAATTAATACTAAAATATCAGAATTAAACATTGAATATATGTGGCTTTAATTTTTAGAAATTCATTATTCACAATTAAATGAAACTATATGATATAGTATTATTTCTACTTTCTTTAAGTTCGACGAAACCTAGGTCGTGATAAAGAACTTAAAGAAAGTAGAAATACTACATCACGTAGTGTCATTTAGTTGTGAATTAGAATTAAAATTACCTACTAGTACGTATTTCCTCCTAACTAACAGATGCGTAAATAAAAAGGCAAGAGCAGCTAAAAGAATGTGAATGAAGTTTATGCTGGTACATTCTATTTGGTTTAGAGTCACTTATATACTATCATTCATCCCAATAGACGAAATAAAAAGAACTTTAATTAAACATTTCAATGTAATACACACTTATTTAAAAAAATAAGTTTACTCTTATAATTATAATAGATGGTATTAATTGCATTAAATTTTCTAGTAAAATTAATAATATTTTCTAAGGATTAACACGAATGAATATTTTGTATTAGCAGGCACAGCTAGTACAAAAAGATAAGCAAAAAAGCATTTTTCAATGCAATACACACATAATATTACTCAAGCGAATACTCTTAGTTCATCGATCTGTGATAAACATTTTAATGTTTAACTGTTCTGTTTTTCTTTCTTTGTCGTAGCTGTTTTTGTTTCTTATTTACGCATCTTTTAGTTAGGAGGAAAGACGTACTAGTAGGTAATTGTAATTCTAATATTTGTTTCACGAATTAGACAAGTTTTTTATTATTACTCAAGCGAATACTCTTGGTTCATCGGTCTGTGTTAAACATTTTAATGGCCAAATTTAAATGACACGTCCATCGTCGACGAAGACTATAGATTTAAGGTAGCAGTACTCAGAGTAAAATGAATGCATTTAGTTAAGAGTGGTACTTGGTCTTATAGGGTTCCCTACATACTTAATTAAGTACATGCATATGAAAGTTTAAACGTGGGTACAAAGTAATTCTGTTAAAATATTTACAAGTATTGATATTGTTTTTACCTTGTAAACATATTCCATATAAAGCATCGTTAATTTCTCGAATGCTATAAAATATTGAATTGGCGTTACAGTTTTCCTGTAAATTTTGTAACTTTAATACATTCTGAGAAGGGGGAGCGGATTTTTAGATTCTATAATTTGAAACATTTAAGTTAATGAGCTGTATTTCTACATAAAATTTTAAGTTTCTGCATCAAACGCTATTTGAGGAAACGCCGTGGCCAACAGACGATAGATATGTGAGTGATCGCATAATTTTACCGTTTTCTTTTCCATTTTAAATATAAAATCATAAAATTATGAAAGTGTTACGTTTGCTTCCAGGTCAGACTATCAACACTGTTATTTGTATAATTGGCTGATGCAATATACGCTTTTGCTATTCCTTGTAGAATAATTTTTATAATTATAAGATATTATTTTAAATATGGTATCTGTTGTCGTGAAAACGAAATAAATAGAAAAAGTGAATAGTTTCGTGACTGTTTATTGTTGTCGTTATTTATCTGTTCAATTATTTTGTCGTGATTCATTGTAGATATCAAATTTATTCTATTATTGTATTACAATCTCACAAAAAGTCGTAATGTTCTCCTAATAATGTTCTTGTTGACTGTTGTTTGTTGGCCACCGTGGATGTTATCTTTTAAAAGCAATGATATTTTCTTTATGCGGAAAGCCCATGGAACAACAGTGAACATAATTTTTTTTCTGGTGATACTAGCCTGTGGCAAGTTCTGAATAAATGGCAGTTCCTATGATAACCACGAAAAACTTTTTTTTGCTTTCCCCCATTTCTATTTTAGCTTTTCATCCCTTATCCTATTAATAGATATAACCTAGATAAATCCACAATAATTCAGCTTGTAAAATATGGCTTTTTTAATCTCAAAATTTTTTTTTTATTTATTAATCATTCTTGAATTGATTTTAGATAGATATGGTAACTGAAAATAATTTCCAAGAAATGTTCCTTTATGTTTTTATATAAAATTCAATAAAATATACATATGAAAATCAAATCAGTTTTTCAGGAGATCAATTTTTTCGCTCATTTTATCGTATGTCATTATTATATTCGTATGTCATTGGATATGTGTTTTAAAACAAGACGTCTTTTAAATCTTTTGACGTATCTTGGATATATCCAAGACACGTCAAAAGTTCAAAAAAATATTTTCAGAAAAAATTTCTATTTTTTCTGAGCTTCATTTGCAAAATTAAGGACTTTAAAATAATTTATTTTGAGTCCAAGAAAACAAATAATTTTGAAATTAATGCAGTGAGAATGATAAAGTTATGAATGTAAAATTAATCCATTCCCATAAATAATGTTGGAAGACTATAACAAAATTATAGAACTCTATTGTCTCTTGTTATAATTGCTTATATAGTGCAAGTGTCACAAGGTCAATTCTATGTTGCTATTTCACTATTATTTGCTCATTCTCGCCTTCTAGAAATATTTAAATGAATCAAATTGTTTCCTTTATACAATGAATACACAGACACATATAAGACTCATTACAATTCTTATAGTTTATGCAGTTCAAGCTTAGACGTATGAACGCACGTACGTGAGTACCGCACGTGCGCACGCACACGCATGCACGCACACAGGTACAACCATTTGAAAGTATTTCATTAATATCATATTTTTCATATAATTTTTTTACTTAACTAATTTTATTATTTAATGACTAACTCGTACACAAATTCAATTCGAACTTAATTTCGTTTTAGACACATGTTGCCATTCTCAACTTTTTGTTATATTATGCAGTTAAGTAGTTAATACATTTTTTATTACTGTGTAAATAAACTTGAACCATGTTTGCTGATATATATCTCTGTTTACCATCTTTGCGGGCGTCACCAAATGATAATACGAATCAACATTAACTTGCATTATCATTGACTGACGACCGCAAAAATCACAAATATGTTTAAACAAAAATACATAATAACTGTACTTTGCGTAATAGTATAGTCAAATGTTCGGAAAAAAAGAACTACAGTAATGCATTTTAAGGAGGCATCGATTTTATTTTTGGATGTGAAGGGCTATTTAACTACAACACTGACTTTAAAAGCAAGCTTGTGTTGTTCAAGCCACTCTTCCCCTCCCCTCTCCATAATTAGCTACCTTTTAAAAAGTACTTACAGTGTTTATTTATTGTCCCACATTACTTTAAATACTAAATCATAAATAAAATTCAATTACAGATTTCAATAAACTTTAACAGATCTAAAACAAACACGCCTCATGAATAGTTAATACTTTCAGAATGTAATACTTATAAGCCGAAAAATCAAAGGCACGTGACGGTTTCATGTGTCTATCACTCACAGCAAATAGTTTTTCCCAGTCACATTTTAACCTTTTCTTTCCAAAATGACAAGAGTTAATGGCTTCTTCGAGCCAGAATCCCACATACCCACCATACCATAATTTGATTTTTAAGAAACTAATTGCTGTAAACGAATATTTTTGTATGACTATGATTTACAAATAATATTTTAGCAATCTTTATTTTAATACGTTTAGACAAATACTGTCGTTGTAACGGCAACCACTAAGCTAGAAAAGTCATTCTGTAGCACAATGTGTATTTCAAAATCAACATTTCGTAAATATGGTGGCATATTACCTCAGTAGTATCGTGCCATAACTTACTCTATTATTTGATTTCATTAATATTAAATGGATTAATCTAATTAAGACATATCTGGTAAAAAATAATCAAAAAGTTTTTTAGATGTATTTAAGTTAAGAAAATAATAACAAGTCTAGAAATATACAGAGTGATCTGGAAACTTAGCTTTTTCCAATTATTTTTTGGTAAATAAATTCTAAAACAGTAATATTGCAAGTTATAAAATAAGTCATGTTGCAAGTTATAAAATAAATTACGTAACAAAATTTGTTTTTCTTAATTACTTTACTAACCAATATCGTGTTCACGATTAAATGAAACTACTTTATGTACTATTATTTCTACTTTCTTTAAGTTCTTTACTACGACCTAGGTTTCGTTGTATTTCAACATCTTCAGGTAGACTAATAGCCCATCTGAAAATGTTGTAATACAATGATACCTAGGTCGTGGTAAAGAACTTAAAGAAACTAGAAATAATACTACATCACATAGTTTAATTTAATTGTGAATAATTTCTACAAACTTAACGCCAAATATATTCAAAACAAGATCCTGTTGGTGAAAGGCAAGTTTTATCTTGAATCTTATCTTTCTCCAAACTAAGGCGACTATGGTTATTGTTTGAATATTTCCCTGAGTGAATATAAAAGGGTAACCAGGTATAGTGTCCTTAGTGGGATCTATAGATTTTTGTTTGCATGGAAGCCTCATTTCACAAAACACAAAAGAGCTCCGATTTAGAAAAACTATATATTTAGAAAAACTTCATATGTATAAAGTTTATCTAAACAGCTGCTCATATAGTAAAATGGAAACGAGCTCATCTCTATGCACACATCAGGCAAAACCCACTAAATGGATTTTATTGGAACTTTACAGTTTTACACTTCAATGGCACTATCGATATCAGTAACAGAAGTAATTATTTAATAAAATCATTCTAGCGGAAGGTAACATTGCATACAGATCGCACTCGTTTATCGGAGCTTTCAAGCAAGAAAATAAAAAGAAATTAAAAACGTGTTTTTCAGCGCGACACTATAAACCGCAAAAAACAGCTGTAAACATTGTATATAAAGACACCCTCTACTATATTCTAATAATGACAGTAATATTACTAATCGCTCCATAATTACACCACATTAGTACCTACATTACACCCATTCGAAACAGGGGTTCTGGTAGGGTTCTGTTTAAAATTAAGACTTTCTTTGTATCTACCAAATATTCTCTGAGATAATTTTCATCTCTCTACCATATTTTCTATTTATCTTTATAGAGATAATTCAATAGCTAGTATACATTCCTTAATTGTCCCCCCCCCCCGGGACAATTAAGGAATGGAAATTTTTTTTATTTTCTCATATAATGTGAGATATCGTTTGAAAGCGCTATTTACCATGAAAAGGGAGCAAAATAATTTTACATATTTTTTTTTAAATAACTTCAAATACATACTGAAAAATATATTTTTCTCTTGCCTCCCCCCCCCCCTCTGTTTCTGAAACTACTCTACATAAAATTATTAAAAAATAGAGTTTTTATAAACACAGGCAAAAGTTTAATAGCCAATAATATTTACGTTTTGAAATATTTAAATTTGCAAATAGTTTCAGAGAAATACAATGTACTCTTAAATATATATAATATCCTAAACCCTCGTAGTAGACGAAACCATCTTAATGCGGTTTATTCTCGACCTTAACAGGTTTTTTTTACAGTGGTATCACTTTTTTAAATAATTATACGGTCACCCCACAAAAGGTCCACATTTCAAGATTTGCATCGCGGCATTGTAATATACATTCAAGAGTTCTCAATTCACATTACTTATCGCAACAAGCTGTAAGGAAGATGGAGAAGCAGAAAAATATTGACAAGAAAGTTGAGAAAAAAATTAATGTGAAAAACCAATTGTTCATCGCTATTTTGGGTAAGCATAAAAAGTTTGTTCTAATTTTCATTCATTTATACCTCATTCATTAAAATAACGTAATGTCACACGTATTAATCATTTAGTTTTCTACGTTCTAAATGTCAAATATAGTCTCGTTTGTCACTAAAGAGTACATTATCAGCCTCATATTTACTTTCCTTTTGACTTTTATCCTATTGTCATCCTAACTTAAGTCAACAGGTTTTTCCGTTCCGATTATGACAAAAATATTTTCAAAAAATTCTATGCGCACTGCACCCACTTCTATACTTCTGCAATTTTAATGAACATTTCAAAATTTATTAAAGTTTTATGTACTTTTTCTGATTGAATTATAAAATTTGAACTTTTTAGAATTCTAACTATTTTAATTAATAGTGGTTTAAACAGAACGGCAATAACCTGTTCTGTTATCTAAATTAATTCTTTATAAAACGTTTTTCTTTTAGAGAAAAAATTGGTTCGCTTCATTGTCATTTCGTCAATGATAATAATGATAAATAAGTTTTCCAGTTTCCATTAGAGACAGAAAATTCTGTAGTGCCACTAGTGCGTAGAGAGAAAATTCTGTAGTGTGGGAAATTTATTAAGACAATCTTATTCCGCGTAGTTTTTGTATTTGTAACGAATCAGTTAAGATTACCAAATCGGTCCGGAAAATGTATTACCGTCAATGTAACTTTTAGTTTCCAGATTATGAAACATTTTCACGTCATATTTACCTTTATAAAATTAATTTTTTTTAAAATATATCTATTAGCTAGGTTTATAGATATTCTTCGTTGATATGGCAAGATTAATTTCCTTTATATACTTTTTCCGATTCACATCATCAATTAAAAAATTTCATTATTCATCCACAGCGGCCATGCCAAGCATATTTTATGGTTTATTTGCCGGCTGGCTTTCACCAGCTATACCGCAGCTCCAATCTCCGGATGGTCCAAGCTGTTTACCGATCTCTGATTTTGAAATATCTGCGATAGGGTCATCTATGGGCTTCGGAGCCACATGCGGAGTAGGCATCTATGCCTGGATGGTCGATAGATTCGGTAGAAAGTCTACCTTGTTCTGTTTGTCCATACCATTTGCGGTAAGATTCAATTTATTTATATTTCAGTTTTATCTTCCTAATATACTCAAATTATTTCCTTTAGTAAAACATATATTTAAGTCTTATTTAAAGAATTTCTAAATATCTTCATGCCTCTTATGAATCATAACAACATTTGCTTTTCATGTTAAAATTTCCATATCAGCAAGTCTAGGCATTTAAACCATTTAAATAAATCATTATCAAGATTTTAAAATTAATTTCTACAATTCCCAATTTCTTTCGTTCTTTCTTTTACTTTATGTTTTATTCTGTATCTCAATAGACAAAATAACCGACAAATTTCTCTTAAAAGATGGCATTTTGTATCTTGTTGCTCTCTAACCAATTATGTCGAATTGTATCTTATTAACACCTAACTAATTGCATCTTGTTGATATAGACAGATATCAACAAGAATTGTATCTAATTGTATCTTGTTGATATCTGTCTAATTATATCTGATTGTATCCTATTGATATCTCTCTAATATGTTACGTTTTGTGAAAAATTATTCGTTTTATGAAATAAAAGCTCTAGGTACGTTTAGAACTCACACTACGAGAGTCCGTACACAATTAGACGGTAATAAACATTTGAGAGTGCATAAGTAATAAACTATTTACACACATATATGTATACAACATTATATATATATATATATATATATCTATATATATATATATATATATATATATATATATATATATATATATATATATATATATATATATAGTTTGCGCCATATTTCAATCGCCATTACCAAGCGTTTACTGAGAAAAACGGCTGTGACGGACTCAAGGATAGACAAAGAGTGATATTATGAGGGATCCGTTTTTAATTTTAGGGATGAAGCCCTAAAATTAATAAGGGGACTCGGCGCATGCAACTATAATAATTTTGAGCAATCTTTTTTGTTTTTCCAAAGCACATCAAAATTTTTAAAACATTACTTAAAGCAGTATATCCAAAAAACATCTATTGCTTGATTTGGTCGAGAGCATTTGAAACTGAAACGTTATTATTAAGAATTATTGGAATTTTTTATCAGTTACTTAAAAATATTGATAAAAAATTAAATGTTTTATTGGAACAAAGTTCTTTTACGCAGCGTACAGAAGAGCGAACTGACAGAAATCGTCACGTAAGGAAAAAGCGTTATGCCCCCTCCACGACCTTTCTCTCTGGCTCTTTCTATTATATACGGTTGTATGTGTGTGTGTGTTCGTGCGAGAATCGATATTTGAACAGCAAGCATTGTGCGCAATTAGCTGTATAACCTCAATTCTAAACACATGTAAATATTGTTTAAACTTATTTTTGTTATTCTACTGGCTTTCTATTGTAAGCCAGTCAGTTGCCAGACCGTTTCCAATTCGGTATGTATTTATTTGCATTATAAATTGCTGATAATTTATTATAATTTTTTAATTTAATATGTAATTTATAATTCACCATTTTATATTTTATTTTTTCAATAAATTACTATTTTTCCTAAAATATTTAATGTAATTTATTGATTTAAATTCTTACTTAAAATTTTTACTTCGAAAAAATGATAAAAATTAATATAAAATATACAAATTAGATCAAGTTGAATAAGAGAGGGCTGTACTTTTTGGCATGATAAAAATACACTAAAATAATCAATAGAAATCTACATATTAAATCACGTTTAGAATTGAAAAAATTATCTAAAGAACTTCGTTCCTGATGGGGGCCCCCGACCACACAGTTTATATTAGTTGAAACAAAAATTTATGAACATTGAACATCTTCCTATTATAACAAAATATAATTTATATTCAGATATTTTAGTGTATTATCGTATCATGTTGTAAAATCAGCTTTTTACAATTTGTAATAATATTTCTTATTCATAATTCTTATTTCAATTATGCCTCTGTAGACGTAGAAACGCTTAAGTAAAATTTATTTTCAAGTTTTTTTTTATTAATCATATTCACAATAGAGCACCAAAACATGAAACCAACATAACTTTGTTATTAATAACACTGACAAGATCACCAACAAACTAAAGCGTCATATGAAATTATTCTGCCTTCATCTCACTATTGATAAAAATCATAATATTTTCTTAAATTTTCAGATTGGATGGGCAATGAAGATATGCTCATCAGAATTTTATGTATTATTGGCCGCCAGGTTCATTGCAGGTTTGCCATGCGGCGGAAATTTCGTTATTGTTCCACTCTACATCAAAGAAATCAGTCACAACTCATGCCGTGGTTTCCTGTGTACCATTTTCACTGTAGCGATTAATGTTGGTTACATCACAAGCTATGCTTTGGGAGGTTATTCAGATTACTATATAAACATGTGGATTTTCCTATCATTACCGTTACTTCATATGCTTTTATTTTTGTTGTTTGGTTTAGAAACGCCTCCCTACATGATCAAACAAGGACGAAATGAGGTAAGTTTAGAAATACTACAAGGATGATGTATTAAACTATTTCCACCTTCCACCCGGTTATCTCAGAGTCCCTCCAGAGACCCGTAACCTCTCCCCTTATAACAACGGAGGGGATCTTCAAAGATTCCTTAATAGTGTCCCAAATATTCAAACTTACGTTACCTAATCAGCAAATACTTTTCCTTAATATGACGAAAAATGTACGTTGCACAACATTTTTTTCTATTTTTTCTTTAAATTATATAACTAGTTTCAAAATAAGAATATTTCTTTGTAATTTTTAAAATTATGATTTGTTTTAAAATAAGAATATTTTCATTGTAATTTTGTTTTTAGTTTACATGTGCCTTCTAACCGTGTTAGTATACATCCTTTTTGGTTACGAATGAAATTATATTGCTTTGCCAAAGCCTCAAAAGTTATAAAGTCCTTAAAACCTGCATTCCCTTAAAAAATCTTCCATTAAATGGTAAACAAACTTTAACCATTAGATGTAAGATCCGAATGATTCTAAAAATTTTCAGAAATTTGCTTTAAATGGACGTGATTTTTTGATGTGTCTTCATTAGAGGGAACGCCAAATAGGATTGGCAATGGTGAATGACCCCTGTTTGCTAGAACATCATCTGTTACATTTATAAATTCATTATGATGTTTAGGTTATTTTCTTACTAGACGAATAGTTATATAACAAGAGTGGCATGGGCAGAAAACTTTATACATAGTCTTACAGAACTGCCGTTGATCTATGTAATTGGGATTGTCAGAAGACCTATTACATATTACAGGTAACAATGCTCTGTCATTTTGTGTTTGGAATTTAGATGTGGTATAACAAACTGCAAAGACTAGGACTACATTAACGGGCCAAGGTGTCCATAATTGAAGAAGATGTCACAATTTCAAAGCAATTTTTTTAACAACAGATGTGTCACCATCCGTTGTGAAGGAATATCCTATTTGAAATAGGAAAACATCCACATGGACAAAAATCCAGTAGCTTGGTTTTTATTCAATAGTATAAATAAACGGCAAGAATGAATGAAATCAAATTGCGTAAATTATTTCGAAGTGTGTTGTTTGTAAATAAACAATTTTATTAGAAAATAAACGTCAGAAAGTTACAATTTTTTAGTTACAATAAACGGCAAGAATGAATGAAATCAAATTGCGTAAATTATTTCGAAAATTATTTAGTTACAATAAACGGCAAGAATGAATGAAATCAAATTGCGTAAATTATTTAGTTACAATAAACGGCAAGAATGAATGAAATCAAATTGCGTAAATTATTTAGTTACAATAAACGGCAAGAATGAATGAAATCAAATTGCGTAAATTATTTCGAAATGTGTTGTTTGTAAATAAACAATTTTATTAGAAAATAAACGTCAGAAAATTACAATTTTTTTATAAATTAATATTTAACATATTTCACCATGCTATCTTAATACAAATGATCAAATTATAATATAATTTTAAAGGAAATATAATAAAGCCCTTTAAAAATATTCATTTTATTGAAGTGATTTCGAAAAAAATATTAATATGTCGAAAAAACCTTATTTAAATTACTTAAATGTTTAAAGAAATACCTTTATTTGTTATTTTCTTACATACTTTTTGTCTTTATCAGAAATTATTAATTAAGTATAATTTCTATATTTTAACAACACCGCAGTCAATTTAGGACCAGTAGTATTATAATATTAACATTATCAATTGTCTTTAAGAAATATCTGCAGCTCTAAACCTGATAACAATTTATTGTATAAATAATTCATTCATTTCAGGAAGCCGCTAAAACAATCGCTTGGTTGTATGGTCTAGAAACTACAGATAATATTGTTGTTGGTGAAATCGAGGAAATGAAGGCTGAGAAAGAGAAACAAGCCTCAGATACAAAGGTATCAATCAGCTCTATAGGTAAGTTGTACTATTATACTGAACACATTTAAAGAGGTGAGGCTTACATAACATAACATGTGAGGCATTTTGTCTGTATCTTCGTACGTTAGTTGTGACTCGAAATTATGTATAAATTTGAATTTTTTTTAAAAGCTTGATCGATTTGCTTTACGATAAATTGCATGAAAACTTATCGGTAAAAGATCCTGAATTAATTGAACTTTTCCATGTATTAAGCTGGCTTTATTACTATACGATGTCATTCGTACGAGTTTTCCTTACAATTTAATTTATTTACTCTATTTTAATAATAAATAAGAACGAAACGATTTGCTTTACATATGAATTTAGAATTCTCAGCATTAGGTTCTATTTTATTGTAAAGTTCAAAAGTGATGAAAGAGTAATTGCTCATTTCTAAATTAATTGAAATAATGAAATATAAACCGACTGTAAATATTTTAGTCAATTTGTTTATTTTGCTGGATATCTACGCTGAACAGACCGTAATTAATTTATTTAGAGAAACTAATGCCTAGAAAAATTCATCGATTACTTGATGGACTCGTAAGCGATCCCTAAACTAGTGTCATTTGTTAATAACACTGAATATTTGCTTATATTTTTAACCAATAGCATTGTTATTTGATTTTTCTGGTATACAATGAGCATTATTATTGACGTCTAAATAATTAAGAATTGAAAGGACACAAAACCGGATCTGGCGATACAGAAATAGAATGCAATTTAAAAATCTGATATTTTTTAAGATTGAAAAAAATAAACAATTCAACGACTTGCATTCAAGAAGGTACAGAAAATAAAATAAAACTTCTGGTCATAATAAAAAACAAAAAACTAAGCCAATAAAGTGGTAAAAAATGATAAAAATAAAAACAAGAATCTAAAGAAACATGTTAACATTTTTGCAAAATGATTATGACAATGTATTGAAAATAAACTGTCAACTAGCAATTAGAATCGTCGTGGGGTTTTAACATTTTAGTGCAAATGAATGCGTTTTGCGTCCATAGAAACTGTCAAACGAAGTGGAAAGGTTTTTCGCTGCCTGATTGTTTCATTATTATTTTCGTAGTATTTAGTCTATTTTGTTGCAATAACTTACCTATTATTTGTGTTACTTATACTTTAAATCTATTTTCTTTTAGTTTTTGTCCGTAGTCATATTCTCTTAATTTTGTTTATTTTTTTGTATTGTTATTTTTTGTTAAATTGAATCCGTTTGAGCTTCGTAAACAAACGCTGCGCTGAAACAGAGAATGCTATCCCTCGCAAGACCCCTCGCACTCCTCTTTCACAAGAAAGAGTCTCCAGCGACGTTGGACCATTCCCTGTTTACGATCAAAGAAAAGAACCCCAGCCCAATTCTGGATTGTCTCTCCACGCAATTTAATTGGTGTCCACGCAATTTAATTTTCCGTTTTAAAAAATTACCATGCCGATGGCATAAGTCCAGATGGAATGAAACGAATTGGCGGAACTAGAATTTTGGTGGAATTTTCTCTCTTCTAGTCTCGAAATATGAATTCCCTAGGATTTAATGCTTCAAATGTTATAGGTTTGGTCATGTCGCTGAAAAATGCCGATCTTCCGAGCGTTGTGTCCGATGTGGTCAACCACCCCCCCCCCCGCAAATTCTATCTTCCCAACTTCTTCCCAAAATTTGTTTTCTCCGTCTCGTCCTACCAACTATTCTTACAAAAAAATTGTGCATCTGAAACCTCGACCCCACTCTTCGGCAAGCCCCAACCAGGGCTATCTATGACCGCACAGCTTTAGAACAAGCCTGGGCAGACTTCCGAATTCCTCAGCCTGAAAAGAACTGCGGATTTAGTCAACAATTTTCACATGATACTTCTATTGATCACATTGATTAAAATCCTGAGTTCCCCCAGATTCGTCACATCTTTGTCAACCTCTTTGTCAAGTATTCTCCTTCCGTATCTGCCATCTCGGAGGCTTGGCTGAAGCCAGGATTTCATTTTAAGATCCAAGACTGTGCCTGTCTACGTGATGATAGGATGGATGGCATGGACGGATCCGCCTTATTGCATGACAAATCCCTTACCTTCTCCCAAACTTCTCTTGGCTCCCGCAGTTATCAATATGTTGCTGCGAGAGTTAAAGATATCACCATCCTCTCTATATAAATCCCCCTTCCAAAATGTCCCGTGGCATTAGAACTACGCGATATTTTAACTTCAATTCCTAGCCCATATATTTTTCTGGGAGATTTTAATGCTCATCAACCGTCTTGGGGTTCCACCCAAAGCAACCCTCTTGGTCTCTTTGGTAGAACTCTAGGACAATTTTGGCCTGTGTTTACTGAATATTAATTGTCCAACACGAGTTCCTGTCCTATTTCAGAACCCGAACTCAGTAGATATCTCTCTTTGCTCCTCATCCTTGGCATCCTTAGTTTCCTGGAAAATTCTATCTGAGTCGTTTGGAATCGACCATACCTCGTGTAAATTTGAATATTGGAAAAAGTCCTCATCTTTAAAAATACAACCAACATAGGGTAGATTGCACGGAATTCCGCACTTTGCTCAGTGTCGAAGTTGATTCCCTGTCTCCAGTGGACCTGGATAGCATTGCCTCTTGCTATGACCAACTTGTAAGGGTTCGCTAGGAACTTTATCTTACTTAAGAGATTTAACTACCACTACAGATCCTCTCCCCCCTGGTGGGATGGATACTGTTCCGCAGCGGATAAAGCCCGCAAAGAAGCTGAAGTGATATATAAATCTAATATGTCAGAAGCAAACTTCCTCTTGTTTGAAATGACCCAAGCATAGAATAAACGAATTCTCCTTAAAAAAAGAGGGGAGGCTGGAAGAAATTCCGTCACTCCCTCTCATGTCGTCTGGTCTAATATAAAACGCTTTCGGTCTATTTTTGAGCTTGATCTTCCCAAATTGGAATTGGATAGATCAATTTTTAAATAAACTTTGCTCCCTCATCTATCCCAAATTTAGATAAATTACCTTTCAGATATAACTTTAATAACGCCAACCATTTTCAGAAGAAAATTTCTCCATTAATGAATTGGATGTCAGCTTGCATCATCTTAAGGATTCTTCCTCTGGTATTGACGAAACGTCCTATTCAATGATGAAAAATACTTTACCATCTACCCGTTGGTATCTTCTATCCATCATTAATTGTATGTTCAAATTAGATTATATTGCAAAGTATTGGAAAACTCAAATAAAAATTCCCATTCTCAAACCTCATGAAGATCGCAATGTAGGTTCGTTCTACAGACTCATAGCCCTTTCTCCCGTTTTAGCAAAGATTACGAAACATCTAATTAAGAATCGTTTGGAATGGTTTACAGAACACCATTCCATTTTTCCAAGCAACCAATTTAGTTTCAGAAGAGCTAAAAGTATGATGGACAATCTCAACGTCCTAACCAATGGCATCAGACTTGCCTTCTCTCGACAAGAGTTCCACGTCTTTTTTATCTTTTTTCAGCCTACGATAACGTAAACCATCCAAACCTCAAGAAAATTCTTCATAATCTTGAGATTGTGATCAAGATTACAAATTTCCTCCCCAATTTTTTTAGAAGGATCGATTATTCTTAGATACCCCGAATCTCCTCCCTTAACAAGAACTACATGGAGGGACTCCGTTTCCCTTCCCTTTCTCTCATGTCAATATTTACATCATCAATATTTACTCATTAACAGTAAATCCCTTCTGTCGTGTTTTGCGATACGCTGATGATCTGCTTTTATATTCTTCTGATAAGTCAATAATGGTTGCCGAAAATGCATTGAACTCTGCCCTTGTTAACCTAAACAAACGAGTTCACTCTCATGGTATAGATTTATCCCCTTCCAAAAGCGCTGTGGTGGTCTTCTCGAGAAGGAGAATTACTCCACCGTTATCAATTTCTTATAATTCCTCCTCGATCCCTATTCTTTCCAATACCAAATTCTTAGGTATGTTCCTGGAATCAAAATTATCCTGGAACATTCAAATTGAATATGTCATCTCCCAATGCCAGTCTAATATATTATTCTCCACGCACTTTCTAGAGTGTGGTCAGGCTCACACCCTACCACATTAAAGTTAATAAATACGGCTCTAGTCCGTAATCATCTAGATTTTGGTTCACTTCTCCTTGATCCTATTTCCAAATCCAACATCACTAAATTGACCCGCATTTAGTCTCAAGCATTAATCATCATAGCGAGTGCTATGAAATCCAGTCCCATAAACGCCCTACAAGTAATATGTGTTAATCCTCCTTTAAACCTCAATAATACCTAGCTGTTCGTCATCTACTGAAGACAGCTAGATTTTCTACTCACCCCATTTTTCCAAAACTCATCCTCCTCTCTAGACTTATTGAGCATGCACCTTTTTATCGTTTCAAATCCCGACCTCTTCTTTTTGTTAGCTTCCAAAGATTCCCTCTATAACCCCATTTATCAAAATTTTCCACATTACTTTTGTATTTCACAGTCCAAAAATAAATTTGTGTTTTGTAGTTGATAAGGAGTTCAGTTCAAAATGCTAATTCGCTGCCAATTCTGTCTTGAATTGTTTTTGGAAGGATTGGACGCGAATATATACAGATGCATCAAAAACCCTGAGTGATGGCTATGGCGGAGTGTCATTTTACTCTCCAAACACCGCTTATTCGGCATCTTTCCTAAGGAGTGTGCGGTGTTCTGCGGGAAATGCCGTGCTATTGTGGAGGCCTGGAATTATGCTCTACTCAAAAAGATTCGCAGGCTCCTTATCTTCTCTGACTCCTTAAGTTGTTTATAGTGCATTCTCGTTAATCCATTTTCTTCGTACTGTGGCTTCCTCATTCTCAAGATCAAACAACTTACGCTTGATTTGGAGAGATCGGGATTCGATGTCATTCTTGTATTGATTCCTAGTCACTGTAGCATAGTAGGTAATGAAATAGTCGACGCAAAATCTCAGTTTGCCGCCGTGTTTCACTATTAATTCCATTGAAGATCTCCTTCCCATAACTCGTTTCTGGATGACATCTGACTGACAGAGGGCGTGTCAAGGATCATCCCAGATTTCGTGTGCGGGATATTTCCAGATCCAATCTTTTATACCCACAAAACCTTGGTTCTCAAAATTTACTTTCTCCCGTAAGGATCTTCATTTGGCTAGGCTGCGTGTCAGATAATCTTCAATTTGCGACTGTGGGTTCGGAGAATCATCTCATTTTTACATGTCCATTGAATAATAGATTTTCTTCGTTTATTTACAAATTATAAAACATAGAATCACTTTAATCTATTGCCAATAAACCCATTTTAGGATTAATCATTCAGTCCATAAAAAAGAAGGACATCAAAATATAGAAGCTTTCATACTTATATTCTTATTTATTTTTATTTTTATATTTGTATATTTATATATACTTATTTTATACAATCCTGCATATTATAATCTAATTTTTTTTAATTGTATCCACTTAATATTTGTTATATTATATAGTTTAATCTTTTGTTAATAAGCAACAATGACAGATATCCGAAATATGATTTAATCAGTGTTACATAGCCTTTTTTCTACACTTGACATTTCAAAGAATACAACAAAGGTTCTCTGAGGAGAGAACGAATGCCATATAATCAAAGATAAAGATAAATAATGCGTTTTGCCCTCTTTTCAAGTTTTGCTTGGATTTTTTGACTACCTCGTCGAGGTTGCGGATTTCATGGATTAGGTTAATGATACATCTGCATAGAAAGAATATATTTAGGCGAAATCTGCACCGTCTGGATACAATGGAGCACAATCTATTTTATCTTGATAGCTAAATAAGTTCCGTAAAAATATTATTTACGCACTGTTTTCAAAAACATATGTTTTAATAGCAAAGCACGAAATATTTCATTTGCCTAATTGATGGTTTTAATGTATTTAGGGATTTATTTTCTGGATTTTTTCCAAGATTGTAATTTTTGTTCACAATTTTTGACAGGTAGACATAAAAATATAACATTTTTTGTCTGCCAGAATTGAGGACGTAACGGTTATCGTCAGTCTTTAATAGACTATGGCCATATAGAGACGTAAATTTGCATACCCTTTCAACAAGTTTTATGAACCAGCGCAATATATAAATCAATTTTCTGCAGTAATATGATCGATACTTGAATTGATTTTAAAAATACTGTAATTAAAAAATCTGTCCATTTTATTATATGTTTTTAAAAAGTAGGAGCACAGTTTTTAAATTCTTTTCATTTTACCCGTAAACAATTTAAATTTTTTTATTTGAACTTTTTTAAGTCGGTCCATAGACAAATGACGAAAAAGAAAACATTATAATTTCGTTACATCTTTGGCTATGTCAGTATGTTACAGAATCGTTACTTTTTCAATTTGAATGAGATCGTAATGGAATTTTATAGAAACATACATGTAGGTAATTGTTATATATAACAACTCTAATTATCATTTTTTTTGTTTTTGACGTAACTCCCCTTACGTTAAACTTGGTGATAAAGTAGTACTTTTCCCGGACTTCATTAAGTTGGATGTCATTGAAAAAGTTTTAAAATGCGACCGAAAACATCACAGACATTTTGTTATATTGAAATATGGCTTTCCAAAATGTCAAACAGTGTATAACACCCTTCCTACCACTGACCTTCACTCGTCTCTAATTTTTTAACTATATACGTGCAAACCCGAAAGAATTACGTTAGCGATATTTGGTAACCAGTGCTATAAAAATGGTTTTGGTTAAATTACATCAACAAAGTATAGAGTTTCAGACGACCAAGTTATTACCTGTAATTGGCTCTATAAAAACTTCATAGTAAAGTATAAGTTTGTTGACAGTAACGTTAGGTTAGATTTAATATTAAAATACGCCATGCTTACAACTGACATTAAGCATTATTTAAAGCGCAATTTTTCTATAATTTACCTAAGTACATAGAAATATAGCACTATCACAGTGAATAACAGTTAAATAAAATAACAGTTAAGTTGAATTTTCATAATGAAACTTCGACCTAACTGTTACTTTCACGAAATCATCCGAACGGAAAAGTTGCTGTCACGACATTGCTTTCACATGGGCTAAATTAATTTCTTCTCTGTAACCCACCAACGCACTTTCACTAATCCACGCTTAGCTGATATGACCCAATGTTTTACGACGGACGTTTTTGAACGGATGATCGTGTAATATCACACGAGTCTGTAAATTATTCTGTTGCAATTTTGATACTTTTTGCATATAATTTGGATCACCCTGTTAATTTTATATAGATGTTCTAAGATTTTTAGATAATATAGTATAGAAAAATAGCAGTTCTATGCACAAATGAAAATCTACTTTCATATGCAGTAACATAAAAAAGTGATATTGAAACAAACAGAAAACCATATATCTCAAAAATTTGTCGCTATAATATTCTACTAAACTAGAAAATTAAATCTATTTTGTTTCTTCACCCAAATACTTACAGAATGGGAAAAATATTTTTTTTCAAGGAGTGTGAAGAAAACATTTTGCAAATTATAAACTTGATTCAATTTTAACAACATATTTTTTGGGGCGATGAAATTTATTAAACAAAAAATTATTTTATTTACTAGAAATACTCTCTCTAATCTATTTTTTTACAAATTTATGACCACTAATTCAAAAGTCCTGTTGAAATGTTGACAAAAAGAAAACAGGCGGAATCAGTTGAAGATCATGAGAAATGTTTACGTAGCACAAAACATTTTTAAGTCTGTAGTTTTTTCCTCGAGTATTATACTTGCGCCATATTTACCTTATTCTTATAGTTAAGACGCCCGTGACTCTGGAAACTCTGAAAATATGCTTGGGGCTAATAATGTTGCACACTCTAAGCGGTGCGTTTGCGGTGATGTCTTACGGTTCTGTTATATACGAGAGAGCTGAAACTGGACTAGATCCTAACGCACAGACCCTGGTCACTGGCTGCACTCTCCTGTCGGGATCTTTGTTGACCATCGCTTTAATTGACAAGACAGGAAGAAGGGTAATAACAAACTGTTTTATACTGAAAATGTTGATTGTAGAAATTGTATAATCATCTTTCATCGCAAAGCAGCGCATAATTAAAAAAAAAATTATTAGAATTCCTAACGAAAATTATATTCGATGGTTTTAGTTTCAAACCTCATGTTTTGAAGTCAAAATGTTTATATGGCTCAAAATATTTATATACACATATGATGGAAACATGTAATAAGTTTAAAATTTTAAATCCGATCAGTCTTTTTATTGCATGAGTGAACTTCCACAAAGTTATATTTTCCATTTCCCTTAATAAAAATTACTAAAAAGATTGTTACTAAAACGATAAATTTTTAATTTAGTTCTTTCACCATAAATTTTTTTGAAAAACTAATATAAATGAGCACCTTCAAATCAAAAAGAACCTACCAAAGATATCAATTACAGCATTAATCTATATCTTTATTGTCACATCTTCCCGGTGGTATAAGAAAAGGTAATAAAAAAATCTGTCAAATTCAAAAAAAATGTCAAAGACGATGAAGAAGATGAAAAACAATTTTAACTACCCTTGTTACAGGCCCTTTTAAATAATATCCCACCCTAAATAAGGAAATTAAACAAACTTTTTTCGAGCAACTAAATTGCTCCCCTAAAATTTCCATGTAAATATTTTTACTAATGGCTGTTAAAATATATGCGAGGTCAATATGTTTTATTAATATGTAAAATTTTAAGTTTCTACGTTGAGCGATTACTGAGAAAGTGACTGTGATAGATAGACAGACATATAGGGAATTGACCTTATGAGGGTTCTGTTTTCATTTTGGGATACAAAACCTAAATATAAACCTGAACTTGTCTCACCGATTAAATAGTCGTAATTCCTATAACTGAAAATTTTCCATTAGCGGCTGAAAAGCTGAAACGTTTTATATTTCAATAGTTTAAACTTTGGTTTAGCACTAATCTACAGTTTTTGGAAGCATTTAAAATATCAATAAACATATACATACCAGAAATCAAAAGGAAAGTTTGTGATAGAATTTATGACATTCCACAGTATGAAATAAATCATTTTTCTCATATCTTTCCAGCCAATATTAACATTTGCTTGCAGCTCAGCTGTTCTGTCGTATGTGTTACTGGGCGTCTGGTTTATATTATTCGATCACGGCATAAAACTACCCGGTTGGATCCCTTTAATATCGTCCAGCTTTTGCGTATTCACGTTTGGATTTGGCACTAGTCCTCTGCCTTTTGTGATTATTTCTGAAGTATTTGATTTTAAGGTACGTATTTTATCTTAGCTACATACAAATTATGTTAAACATTTTTTCAACATTGTATGCTTCGACTCTTAGCAAACTTAATGAAAAAAGTGGTTTCCTATCAAGTTTAAAAAAGATGAGTAAACTTCCATAATCTCATTCTTAGTGTCTACGAATAACAGCAATAACTTACTGTCGTACATATAATTTTGGCTCCTATAATTTTTAGACTGTTTACTGCAATGTCTAAATATTTTTCGTAGATCTCTTCACGATCTGTGACAATTTTTTTTTTAAATGTATTACTAAAAAATTAATTTACAATTATTTGCTTACATATACTAGGAACAAATATGTGTTGCTGAAAATATACTACGGAAAATTAAAGCTCTATATTCTGATCCATTTGACAAAATGTATGTACAAGTATCAAAAATAATAAGTCCTCTACAAAAAGTATTTTTATAGGATTTTTCTTCTATCTGTAGGAATAGAATATAGCAGTACCTCCATGCTTTCTTTGTTTTTTTTTTGTAAAATTAAATGACTTCAACAAGCAACTTTGAATCACATTTCATCAGGGTAAAATAATGAGCAAAATTTACTTACAGACTAGAGCCACACTATCAGGATATCTTCTTGTGCTGTGTTGGTTCAACGATTCCCTTGTTCTACTGGTTTTTCCAACTCTAAGTAATTGGCTGGGAACTGGAATCGTCTTCATAATGTTTGCTTTTGTGAACTTCTATGGAATATTGTTGGTCATCTTCTATCTACCAGAGACAAAGGGAAAGAACGTGGAGAAAATTCAGATGGAGGTTTTGGAGAGAAAAAGAAGTGGCCTAATGGCTTGCTGCTGCAAATAGTGTTATTAAAGTAATGGATCCCACTTGAAACATGACTTGTATGTGAGTTATGTTCAAATATTTTTTGAGTTATTCCTATTTAACGTAGTAAGGTACTTTATAAAACACCTAATACCACTGGTTTTATAGAGCAAGTTCAGTTTTATTCTGTAACTTATAATTTCGAAATATTTTCACCCTAGAAGTGGATAGTGGAAAAAATAAGTCTATATATAACGAATAGTAACATGATAAATAACCTTATTTAATAATTTAATATATTTGAGATAAAACGTAAAAGATTTAGCTTTTTATTTTTTGAAGATTTTGCAGCCTTTCATTGTATTATAAGTTATCTGGCTAGTTTACTGGCTATCGTTAACCATTTTTTTAATATTCAGTTTTTATTTCTTTAAGATTTTGCAGCCTTTCATTTTATTATAAGTTAACTGGCTATCTTAAACCATTTATTTAATCTTACGAAATAAAGATGACTGGTTTGTAAATATTATTTAATATACAGTAGTTCGTTATTTATCTAGTTTAATTAATTATTTATTTAACTAAATTTTGTTTAATATAAGCCAATCACGATGTTAAGGTCTCGAAAATACCTTCAATCAAAAAAAAATATGTGCATATGTCGGTGTACATACGTACGCCTCTGTGCGTTTGTGTGTTCATAAGTGGGCAGGTGATATAGGATATATATTTGAAAAGTTTTCGGATACTCCATAAATTTCTTATACTCTTTAATAAATTAGGCTGATGAACGTCAAATAAGAATATATGACGGAGACGAGAGCAGAGTACAGCATAGATTAATATAAAACAACGCCCCTAACTCTACCAAAAAACCATAATGATTCTTCTAAACCTCATAGTTATAGAAAAATTGACGATATTTTTACGTCTCTAAAAGATTTAGGTAATTTATTTACATAGGCAATAATAATATTAACATTCATAAATAGTTTTAAGAAAATACTGCATAACCTTAAGTATTTATATTTGGAACTGTGTACAGAATCCTCGTACTGCAAGTTCCACCTGTAATTAACAATTTTATTTTTATTGCAATATTACTGAAGATTCGACTAAACTTTTTATGCACAGCTCAATTAGTACTGGTGCATTGATTGGCATATAATTAAGACATATCTGAATGGCAGTAAACATTTTCATAATTTTAGTGAAATTTATAAATTTTCAAATTTAATTCTCTACTGTACTTTTTTAAACAGTTATTGCAAAAAACTGAGAAAAATTTAGAAATATTCTTTTGTTTTAGGCAGGTTAGAACCCGAATACTGCAAAATTAGCGATAAAAAGCTATCAAATAAATAGTATCTAAATAAACATGTCAATTAATATTATATGTATAATGTTTCGATGGATGAATGCATGTTTATTATTTTATAACTCCATAATTTTTGAACGAATGTACGCTAAATTTGGCATACAAATAGAGCACAGCCTTCATTAATATCTACATTTTTTAGGATACTGGATAATTTTTTAATTTAATTAATCCACCGTAACTGGTTAATGTATATATATATATATATATATATATATATATATATATATATATATATATATATATATATATATATATATATATATATATATATATATATATATATATATATATATATATATATATATATATATATATATATATATATATATATATATATATATATATATATATATATATATATATATATATATATATATATATATATATATATATATAAACATTAATTTATTTTATTCAACACTCCTGGAAATACAAAATATTATACATTATATTAAAAATAAAATAATTCAAAATGTTATTATAGTAATCCCATAATATTTCGAATTGGAAAGTTTCGATATTTACATATTTGTTACTCAATAACACCTAAACAGCTGGATATATTCATATGCAACTTGGTACAGACATAGCTCATTAGGTTTAATATATAGACCACTTTTAACACCAGGAATATCCTAATTCCTGTAGAAAAGAATTAAATATTTTTTCTCGACATTAAAATTTTACTATTGTAACATGTCAGTAGAGGTGCCACCTGCATATTACATCATGAAAATGGTTAACATTTCTTGTAGGGATGTGTTACAATAATCTCATTGATTAAGAAATTATTCCCACGTCCTCATCAAAAACATACACGGGAGAAGCTGCAGGTAAAAACTATTATATTTTATATGCGATCCTTTTTAATATTCTCACTGAAAATTCAGACTAGAAAGAGAGTTTTCAGAGTTTTTCACACCACCTTCTATATATATTTGATATACAGCAGCAGTTCTCACACCATGGGACGTAGAATTTTTGAAAGTGGTATGCAAACAGACACAAGATTTTAATACGAAAAAAAACTGGATCAAGTGCTAATTTGTCTCCGCATCCAGGATTACACAACTCGTGTGAAATAAAATTCTTGTCATGAGTTATCACCAATATAGACTTCCTAGGGCAATAAATTTTTTGCTCACATAAATGATTTAATTTGTGTTAAATCAAACTAAATTTATTACATAATTCTGAAATTCTGTATATCTTTGCCAAAACCAAAAGTATAAACACCGTCCTTTTGCACAACGTCCAATGTTCCTGTTTTAAGAAGTAATTTTTTCATTATGATTGATTCTCCTCTTTTCCACTGATTTTGTTGAATATCGCAATCGAATATCTTAATAATATTTCTAAAATTAAATTTCAAGTAAAAATAACAAAGCTATAGAACACAGGTTTATTTCGGCTGCTTGTCCAGACCCTACGTAAACGATCGATTCCAAAGATTGGATTTTGTCGTAAACATGATTTTTAAGATTCGGAATTTCAGATTCAGAATTTTGTTGGCATAGATAAATTCAAACTAAAATAAATTAGTGATGTGATCTTTAACTCTAATGCAGCATGACAACTAAAATGTAAATACTTTGCAATATTGAAGCAGCAAACACACTTTTGCAGTAATAGTATGGATATGAACCAGAACAAGTAAATTACGTGTTTAAAGCCAAGTAATTATTAATAGGTATGATGTGGAAAAAATATGTTATTTCTACGTTAGATATATCAAAATACTAACACTTCTAAAAGCACTATTCCCAAGACACCACCCATGTCTCCTCAGAATCCCTAGTACTTACACCTAACAGGATTAGAGACTTTCTCCCAATCAATGAGCCATTTAGTTTTTCCATTTTTGACCAAAACGCTTTTTGCGAAAACTCTAGATGTACCTAAAAATGCCTCCTTTTATAGGTTTTGGTTATTCTTCTTTACTTCTATATTGACGAATACTATCAATAAAAATTCAACACCTATCGTCATGCTCACCACGATCGTGATAATCGAAACGTGATTCGCGTTTTGTGTCCCAAAACGGCTAGAATACACCAGGCTATCTCTTATTTTGGAAGATCCAATACCCATGGTACAGATTATAAGACTAATAGGTACGGGCAAAACAACGTATTTCAATCAGATTATCCTATCAACTAACTCGGGGTTTCTTTTTAGAACCGAATTCACAACGGGCAAGCGGATGAACTTACTTCTTTGACTTGAAGTATATCCATTTTGTGTGGTCTCCCAAAAATAACCATTAAAAGGTTATTTACTATAGCAAATTTATTTTATTACCGCTCTCCATAGCATAGTATAAAAATTAATACAGGGTATATTTAATACCTTTACAAAGCTAATGTGAGTACAGTGTGATGAGAGAGAATAATTTCTCAAAAAAATTCGTAATATATAATATAATAGTTTACTAACAATGAGAATACGTTAAAAATTACCAAATATTTACAAAGAACTTGTGCTTATTTTCAACAGTAAAGAAATGGGCAATTTAATTTGAAAGCAGTCTTATTTCTCTCGTAGATAATTCACGTGAAGTGATGATGATAATTCACGTGATGTTGACTATTTCAATTGATGTCCCTAACGGCATATAAAACTAAAAAAAAATATTGTTTCAAAAACTCATGCAGAAACATTTACTAGTTTTAATTATTAAGAAAACAACTATAGCAGGCTTACAGAGGGACGAACACGTGTATGAACTTATAAGATTCCTTGAAGTATGGAAATCCAAGATGATAAAAACTACAATTTTTCCTAAATTGAGTGCATTTTTCTGTATTTCTAAGTTTCTCACATTGTTTGGTCGTATGACTTAATAAGATCGAATAACAGAAACGAAACAAAGATATGAAACAAGATATTTTCCACAAACATATAGAAAAAAAAGTACACACGTTCCCACTGAACAATTGCAATAATATTAAAATGGTATATATTTTACTTGATATGATATGAAAGAGATACAATGTTTGTACAAATAAAAAATACACACGTTCCCATTCAACAAATGCAACAAGATTAAAATAGATGTTGCTTGATATAAATGAAAACGAGATGTGTCAATTGATATGATACAAAAGACATTGGATCTTTTTCACAAATGTTTATTAAAGAGAAATACACACGTTCCCACTGAACAAGTGCAGTAATATTATAATATATATCACTTGATATGATATGAAAGATATATTTTTTACAAATGCTTAGAAACAAAAAAAATATGTATATACATATCTCGAGTACATGTATGAATGAGTGAAGCATAACTTGAAATGGATAAATCGACTTTGCTGATAAATATTGAAGTTTCTTTCTAAATTCGTCGACAATATGTCTATATAAGTTCTATATTATTTAAAAAAAAAACAGAAAATAAAAAAAAAACTATTATTTAGAAGATCTCTTTTACGCAATTGTTGTTACTGAATAATTTGTCGTGTTAGATCCACGGTGTGCATTTACGACTAGCTAAGAAATAAACTGTTCTATCCTTTGCCATTTCCATGATACATTACACCATTATTGAGCTAAAAGTTGAATAAAAAATATAAATTTAACGTAGAAAAAAATTTATTAAGTGCCGCAGCAATGGTATAAAGACTTTATAATGGAATTTAGCCGCCGCAGCATCACTTTTAATACAATTTACAGAATTAAAAATAGAGTATATTTTCTATAAATATTCTTTCGTCTTATCTTGCGACTCAGTTTAGTTCGTGTATAGAATAATGTAACGTAAAAAGACTATATTTTTAAAGTTAGTTTGTTTCAATATTAATAATTTAAGTGATGATTGGGGCTTCTTTTATTTTAAATTCGACTAATCTATGTAATATCATTTCAGTACCTCAAAAGAAAGAGCGGAACCCTTGTAAGATTACTTATTTGTATCTCCGTATGTCACAGTCATTTTTCTCAGAAACCACTCGACGCAGAAACTTGAAACTTGGTATGGCAGCAAAACATATTAACCCGCATATATCTCAATAGCTAACACTTAAAAATATTTATTTAAAAATTTCAGAGAGGTAAATTTAGTATTCGACTTTTTTTAATTCCACACTATAGTGTGGGGTATCATTCTAAAGGACTAATAATAAGGGCCTAGCACTTTTTTTCATAATTTTAAGTAATATATCTTTAAAAATATACTGATAAACATGCAAAAATATATGTCTCTACTGATAAACATGCAAAAATATACTCTATTTCCGGAACTACTCGATCTAAAATTAGGAAAAAATAGAGGTTTTGGAAGGTGCGTAGAGTTTATAAGAAAACTGCAGCAATTATCTTAGAGCTTATAAAATATACACAAATAAATATATTGCTTACTATTTATAAAATATATAGTAGGCAATATATTTACTTCGTGAAAAATTTATATCTGAAAATGACTTACTAGAAATACTGTGTTCTTAAATATTCTACCCTGTGCCAATGTGAAGTTGGTGTATACGACATACTATTCAGTCATTATTTACTATAGGCACCTCCATAAATCATCGATATTACTGTTTGTATATAGCTTTTATTTTATAACCATTTTAACATAGTTTCCAATACAACTTGATCTATGCCCTAAAACACGACACGACACAACCTCGTTAATTTGTGTCTAATACATTAAACTGCTTTTATTTTTCTTTTAATTTCGGTTTTATCTTCCCAACACTATTTTCTTGCTTCCTTTGTATGGTTCCATAACCAAACTTGATGTTTATAATGTGATTCTGTGGGACGCATGCGTTTCTCTGGCAGAGACGTTAAAGGCCATTATGATTTTTATTTAATTATCGAGCAAAGCTTTGAACGATGCCCAGTTTGGAGAGATATAAAAGAAAATTAAAAACTACGTGTAGTAACAGGATACTAGCTTGTGCTTCGTTTCTAATAAAATAATTGTTATTTGCCTATATTCGTTTAAGTTGCCACATAATATCTATTGCCATTTCGATAATTAAAAATGGCTCGCACGTTTGATCTGCGAGCAATTGTCAATTATCAAAGAACTCATATATATAAGATTGCCAACAAGTTTTACATTTAATGCGTCAGCAATTTCTAGTTAATGTGACGTACTATGATTTTGGTTTCGAATCTTAATTTAGATCTTTAATCTGTTTATGGCGAGTCTGAATTTTCTGCTGATTTATCCTAACCAACTGAATAATTATCTCGACTTCACCGGTTATAACATAGGCGGTGCTTATTAATTACACGTCACTAGTTTCTGCTCGTGACCAAAATTTAGCCTATATGTCAATTCAGTCGAAAAAGAACAACTCCAAGTTTTTTTCAGTTTGTTCACATTTAGCAGCGATATCATAATCCAATTAAAAGAGAAAGAAAATTTTGTGGACCATTCCTCAAAAAGTATACTCTGATTTGAAGAGTCGGGGAACCCGATATGAGTTGATACATGCTAAAACCCAAGCAACAGAATTTTCCTTAAGTACAATACTGTGCGATCAAGTAGGAGCCTAACGAATGTCATGAAAGAAGGATGCTACCCATTAGAAACTAATTTAGATTTTTGATAAAAAGCCTATACATTAATTCAGATTATAATCTACTCGTGTACCTAATTTCATACAGATTCGTTCGTAAACTACGGATAAACTTGATAATTTCCGTTTATGTATTAATTTCCGTATGTATTATTCTTGGTACTAGCGATCCATTACTTGTGATAATTTGACGCGTATGCAGTAGATGTTTTTTTTTATACTGCGCATTAAGCTTCGTAAACAATACTAAAATAAAATTTATTTTAATATAAAGAAAAAATAATTAAATTACTCCATATTTATATCCCCAAAATTCAAGAAGAAGAATACTTTGCGGTAAGAATCCAGCAAACCCCTGCCAGTGACTATTTACAAAATTGACGAAATTTTTTACTTCTACAGATCGGATGGGCTATAAAGATATTGTCATCGGAATTCTACGTATTACTGGCCGCCACACACGCCATACACCGACAACGGTTCATTGTCGGTGTACCCAGTGGTGGAAATTACATCATCATACCACTCCACATCAAAAAGATTAGGCATAAATACTGCTGCGGTATTTTTGGTGCCATGCTCACTGTGTCCCTTAATATTGGTTATATTACCAGCTATGCTTTGGTGGGATATTGAGATTACTATATAAACATATGGATTTTATTATCTTTTCCTTTCTTGCATATGATTTTATTTTCCTATTTTGATTTGGAAGCGCTGCTATTCTTGATCAAATAGGGACGATATGATTTGATATGATTTTATTTTCCTATTTTGATTTGATTTTATTTTCCTATTTTGATTTGGAAGCGCTGCTATTCTTGATCAAATAGGGACGATATTCTTGATCAAATAGGGACGATATGCGGAAAGTCTGATTAAAACAGCAACTTGCATATGATTTTATATGCAACTTGCATATGATTTATATAGCAACTTGCATATGATTTATATAATTTATATATTTAAACAGCAACTTGCATATGATTTATATATTTAAACAGCAACTTGCATATGATTTATATAATTAAACAGCAACTTGCATATGATTTATATATTTAAACAGCAACTTGCATATGATTTATATATGCAACTTGCATATGATTTATATATTTAAACAGCAACTTGCATATGATTTATATACCAACTTGCATATGATTTTATTTTCCTATTTTGATTTGGAAGCGCTGCTATTCTTGATCAAATAGGGACGATATTCTTGATCAAATAGGGACGATATGCGGTAAGTCTGATTAAAACATTTAAGTATGATCTCAGTTGTCTTGTCTTGTAAAAAAGAAGTATTCTCTTAAACGTCGGATAAATTACGTTACATAACATAATTTTTAGATGGAATCGCCATATTTTTCCTTATAAACTCTTATTTAGAATTGCTAAATTAATTTCATTTAATGGATTTTATTTGAATTCAATTTTTTTTTTAATTTCATTTGTTTGAAAAGAATGTGTGCTATGCCCCCCTAAATGGAACAGTTTTATTTGTATGGTGATATTCAGTTTATCTGCAGTTAGTAGACGTAATTATGATTTCCCGGAAGGAAGACGTAATTGGGTTTTTCCTATCACGGTAGAAAAAAAACAAAGAGTTGTTATACATACTAACTAGCAGTTATCCTCAAAATTTATAAAGCTCCAATTGACAAATAATTTGGAATTAATTACTTGCCAGTTATTTTGTTTTGTTTGATGTTTTTTTTTTCTATTTCCTTTATGAACACATTTGTTTTATGTGCTGTTTGCTTTTTACTTCTTTATAAGTGTATTAATGTTATTTACTGTTTGCTATTTTCTTTGTGGGCGAATTGTGTATTTGTTGTTTTTTTGGTTGTTTTACGTGAAAATGTTTATTCGGTCGTTAAATACAGTGATAACCGATCGAACTTTCTTGTGTTACAAAATATTGTCAGATTTCAATCGCTAATTACTACGAGACTAATAATGTCTTAACAATGATTGAGCACACAATGGATAGAGCATATTTATATGTATTTTCCATGCTGTACTTTTTGGCCCGTGATGTCATCAAACTAGTATCGATGTATGCGAGTTATTGTTGCAATTTAGCGTTGCGTAAAATTATAAATTAGTGTAGTGTAAAAATTCGTTTAGCTAAGATGTTGATTTGAGTGTCAATATGAAGAGCTTACAGAACACTACTTGGATCCAGAGTGAGAAAATATAAATAAAATTGAAAATAGGTATTGAATGGAAAATTATAAAAAATAATAAAGAAGTCATGTCATATGAATCATAAATACGTTCGGAATTATAAAAAAACGCAAATTATAGGAAAACTTGTATTATAGGGAATCCAAGAAACTTAAAAGTTTCAGTTCCGAGCAAACGCAAGAGCTAGAAAAGCTTTAAGAAGAAAGTGAAGAAACGACGCAAAGTGATTACGGCCATCGGACATACAGCTTCCAGCGACAATCCCCGTATTAAAGATATCGGTAATTAAATTACATAATAACACGAAACACTTTATATGATTTTATCCCAACGTGTCATATGATTTTATCCCACGATAAATCTTCGCCGCGGGCCTGAACTGCGTCTAACAGTTTCTTTTTCTTTGGTATGAATTTGTGTTATTGGTTCCTTTTTTTCTTTTTCTTAAGTGAATTTGTATTATTTAATACTGGTCTTTACCTATAATTTTTTATGATGTTTTCATCTACACATTCAAAAACTGAGCGGTTAATTTCTCGTGTAGGGAACATTTAGTAACATCAATAAATTATGCTAATTGGTTATTTGCTTTTTGTAATATTTATTTCCACGTCAACGGTTGTATACAAAAGTGTAGGGGAAGTAAAAAAAAAGAAATTAAAATGAATAATGGTGAAACAGGTATTATTGATGCTAATAAAAATAATTTATTTTAAGAGTTTGCTTGAAAAGTATAACAATACAACCATTCATCGATAAAGTCTTGCTGGAACAAGAATTATTTTCAATAGAAAGTAACAGTCCTTTAGACTGTTGACGCTTCTTTTTTGTAAGAAGTAATCAGACTACATATTTTCGATTAAAAATCCTATTTCATAAGTTAATAGAACAGGATTAAGTTGCAAAACAAATGAAAAGATCGTAAAAAATCTTGGACAGATAAATAAATTTGGTTTGAAAACAAACTCAAAAAAGAAGGTGGATCTTAAATAGTATGTTAAACTTTTGTAGTACTTACACTCATCCGTGCTTTCTATAGAATGAATGTGACGAATGGCGAACAATTTTATTGATTCTGAAAAATATATTTATTCCATAAACCTTATGATAACTTATCGCAAAGACAATCCATTAATTTTAGGAAGCTGAGACCATCGCTTGGTTGTATGTTCTGGGACCTAATGTCAAAGAAATGAAGATTGAAATAGAAGAAACTACTTCATATACAATCGTGTCGTTAAAGTCTATCAGTGAGTTGTACTGTTTCATCACACATTATTACATATAATATATAAAGCCTTTCTCTTTGTCTTTCTATACATTTGATTCTGTGATTTGAGTGTGAGTTGGCATAATTTACAGAGCTGAAACCATTGCTTGGTTGTATGTTCTGGAACCTAGTGTCAAAGAATTGAAGATTGAAATAGAAGAAAACTACTTCAGATTTAAACGTGTCGTTAAAGTCTATCAGTGAGTTGTACTGTTTCATCACACATTATTACATATAATATATAAAGCCTTTCTCTTTGTCTTTCCATACATTTGATTCTAACTAATTTGGACGTAAATGGAACTTGACATGATTTGAATGGGAGTTGGCATAATTTACAGGATAGTTTTGTATATATTTATCATGACGTCACTGTGTAAAAACTGCTTCATATAATTTATTTCATTTTCCCCTTTACCTCAAGTGAAATAATAACGGCAGTGTTTATATTATTTTTTACTTTAGGATTATCAACAATGAGTTCAAATTTATTCGTTAATAGAAAATCGGCAAGTTAATATTTAATTATTTAGTAAATCTTTATACTAAATACCTTCATGAAGATAACTCAATCAACTGAACTTATTCAGTGTTTATCTAAATTTTAAACGACAGTATCATTATTTGATTTCTCCAGTAAATGTTGGAAATTGAAACTGATATCTTAATTATTAAGCATTTATATATCTGGAAAACCTTTTCGATTTTTTCTTCGGACATAAAAATATACCCTACTTGGCAACAAGCCTTTATAGTATATTGCCACTCTTTCAAAAATTACTACCAATTGACAGAAAATAAAACAATTGAAAACTGTAATTTTATGCAGGTTCTTTCGTGAAATTTTAAAATGTGTGCTATTATGACAATTACTGCAGTTCACAATAACTTTCAGTTGCTGTGATGGCTTACACCTCCGTCATTTGCCGACGAGCTGAGACTGGACTCAATACTAGTGCACAGAGCCTCATCATTGGATGTATTCAATTGTTCGGTTGTTTATTAACCATTATTTTGATTGACAATACTGGGAAGAGGATGAAAAAATCAACTATGTTACGTTGGATTTCTCTACATCAAAAATATTAAAAATTTCTTAGAATTTCTTTAAAAAATATAGTTTCAAAATTTTGACACTAAACTCTTACGTACAACTAAATTGTTGCTCTCTTATTATAATCATCTATATCAATGTAAAGTTAACATATTTTTATTGTTATTTTCTGCATCGATAACAAGTTATGACTATTACAGTTTATATTTCTATTAAAGAGGCTATTTCTAGTAAATCTTCCTAAGATTTACTTTCTTCTTGATAAAAAAATTTTACGTCAGAATTACTTACTGTGTTAAAGGGACTTGTTTAAATATTAAACGGACTTGTTTTATAGTAAAGGAACTTTTTAAATTAATTATTTAATTAAGTTCTATTAGTGTAATGAAAAAAAAACCATTTCTAATTAAACGTCAAATCGAACAGTACTTAACAATACCTCTTACAAACCAAATTGTTTCAGAAACAATAATTAAAGTACAACTTTGTTTTTTCGAAAATTTCTGAAAGATTCAGAAACTAACAAGGAAAATAATTTATCTTATATGCCCCAGTTATATCTTATTTCATTTAGAAGCCTGTAATAAATGGGTAGATGGACAAGTAGACGACTGGACAAACTTGTCATTTGTCGGTTAAGAAATAGCCTGTATATTAATTCTGTTCATAAACTATTATATGCGATTGAATAAGAAGAATCCAGGTATATAACCTTCCGTATTTATAATATTAGTGGCATGATGTTGAACGTTTTGTCGTGTTCTCTTGAGACACATGGTCAATAGCTTCAATTTACACGTTGCGCCATCTATTGACATTAAGCAGTATCAAATTTGTATTACTGTGTAAAAATGCCAAGTTGCACTCTAAAGCAATTCTGTCATTTGTTGGGTTAAGAAGTAGCCTGCATATTAATTCTGTTCATAAACTATTATATGCGATTTAATAGTAAACATCCAAGCATATAACCTTCCGTATTTATAATATTAATGGTATGACGTTGAACGTTTTGTCGAGTTCAGTAATTCAGTTATTTCGAAAACGATATCTTTACCCTTTCTGTTAACACTATATACAGATTCTATTGTTAAAGCTTTTATTTTCAAAATTTATAAAATTGAAATTACATTATTAATTAATATTATGTAAGAAACTTGAAAAAATTTAAAGAGCTATTTTGTTTAGAATAAATTTAAGTTATATTTACTTGTGTATAAAAGTTTAATAAATAAAAGTTTTAAATACAAATATCCTCAAATTTAGAAGAGTTAATTAATTAATTTAGTTAATATAGCATAATTATTAAAAAATATTAATTTGAAATGATATCTTTATCGTTTTTAAAAATATTCACTTTTTCGCGAAATCAACAAAGTTTTGATAATCATTGGTAATATTATAAACAATTTATTTCTAAAATAATGTATTGAATAAATTTTAAAAAATGTTAAATAAACGATTTATTTCAAATTAAATCTAACATTAATAATTCTTTATAAATTGTTAGGTTTTGAAAAAATATTGACAACATTAATTTAAATTAAATTATTTAATATTGTATCTTAAAGGTTAACCCATAAAATATTTTAAGTAATAGTTAAGATACAATATCATAAAAACATACGTCAGTGAGATTTTAAGATTGTTTATAAATACTTACCACATATTCAAAAATAAAGTAAAAAAAAAATACTTTCAAGACATAACTTTTTTCTAATTGCCATTAACAAATATAAATTTACCAGTACAAAAGTCATTTATTAAACAACATGCAGTAAAAAGAAGTTTTCTAATAAATCTACTTTCAATAAAACACGTTTATTTATAAAGATGCACATATCATTAAAATTGAAGTCTCTGTCTGTATTTTTAAAATAAGCGCATGATGTTAAGCTATTTGAATTCCTTACAGGATAATTAAATATAAAAAAGCCCTTTGTTGAATTTTTGTCTGTCCGTCTACACGTTTGTCCGGAAGAAATTCAGAATCTGTTAAGAAGCTATATAGCAAAGTATTTTAAAACTATATATAGCGACTATAAAAGAACAAAGTGTACTTTTTTCATATTTTTCTCACAAAATGTTTTGATATTTTTTTTAATCTCCTCAACTTCCTGTAAGGATACGTAAGGGCGGGCATGGGACCATGGGAAGGGAACGGAAGTCATACTTGGAATTAAACTAAACTAATTATTTTTGTATAATGCTATAACAAAAAATAAGTGCATGAAAAAACTACCCCAGTATTTCAGAAGTCAGAAAGCATATCTGCGTTTCTCCAATAAGGTCAACATAGAAGTAGTACGAGAATTGGCGACCGTCTGGACCGTGGAAAAAAATAAACATTTAATTCATATCTTATCTTAAATGACCCATGCATAAACGAGTAAATGGACCACAATTTATCCATACGTACAGAAAAAGATGCAGAAGACGGACACAAAATAGCATCCTACAGAATGACCACTATTGGCTGGATGCCTGACATCAGCGCCACCTAGCATCCGCAACTTTAAAAGCACGTCAAATTTATTTATATGGTTTATATTAACGGCTCTGGTAAATGTTTACGTGAATAATATAAAAATAATGAAAGACGTCAACAATAATTAATATCCATTTTTTTCTTTATATTGTGTTCCTAACTACGTATCAATTGTACCTTTGTTATAATTATCGAAGAAATGCAGGTATTATTCGTGTTTTCGATAAAATCAGGTTATATTAGATTCATTGTCTTGTTATTTATTGCAAAGTAAAAAAAATATCTAAATAAATGCTATCATTAACAAATGATAACAAGATTTTAGTTGTTCGTACCCAGAATATATACATCCTTTTGTTTTTAGCTCAACTGATTTCAATAAACAACATATTACCCATATACAAGCAATATCAGAAGGAATACATTTTACAGCAGCTGTTTATTTTTTTTATCTAATTTCCAGTTCGATATAAGAAAATTTTTAAAATTTAAATTTGCTATTTCTTAAAGTATTTTTACAGATTACTACAAAATAACAATCGTGTCACATTTCGAAAATTTGCTTTAATGCATAAAAAGTTGAGTTTAGTACAGCAAAAATGGTAATTTTAATGGTTATTTAAAAATTAACTTAAAAAATTACGTATTCAAAAAAAGGACTGAGTTGTAATTATTTTATTATAAAAATGGTTTTAAAAAAATTTACTCGCAATATTTTTACTATTTTCATTTTAAATTTATAATTATTTACATGTAGTATAGCAACAAATATCTAAACAGAAATGTTAATAATAAAAGTTAAACAAGGTAAAAATTAAAATTTACAAGGTATTAAAAATATAAATAATTACAAGGATTGAATATTTAGTAAAATTTTTTTTTAATTATATGATTGTAATGTTTACAATTTTTTTTTACATTATAATTTAATGGATCCTCTTTACGTATTTTAAATTTCGTAGTTATTGTATTGATAAACAAAGAAGTTTTGGTATAGATAAAATTAATCTGTCCCCAATTTTTTAATTTAAAAAATAATCGTAAATTAATGATTTAATAATCGATTTGTAAGATTGTTAGAATTGAATATTTGTGTTAAAATTAAGTGACTTAACTTTTTCTTTTATCATCACCATTCATATTCATATATTTATCAAATACGCAGTATCAACTTATAAATTTAAAACGAAAATGGTGAAAAAAGTTTACAATACAAAAATTGGAGGTTGAAATATAAGTAATTTTTTTCTAATCAATTTTTCGTAATAAAATAAATGCAACCGAGATTCATGTTTTTTTTTAAATACGTCGTTTTTAGGTATGTCCTTTCATTAAAAAATCTTTCATTAAAAATTTGCATTTTTGCTAAACTTCACTGGTTCCAGAAGTAAATATGACAACATACGTAAGTAAAATATATTATTAATGAAAATATTTAACCAGAGCCTTTAAATATTTCCATTTCTGCTACAGCGAGCGCTGCAGTCGATTTATTTACCCCCACTCCATAATCCGCACCCGACCAATATCAACCCAAATAAAATAAGTGACACAAAGTCTCAAACGATCATTTGAAAAGGACTTCATGATTTATACAATTATTATAAACATTGCCCATAAATGACATAATATCTCACTTTCATTAAAACCATTATGATAAAAATATATCTCAAAATATAAAACAAGTGTTTAAATTACGTTAGTATATTATTTACCATACTTAAATTACGTTACAAATTAATTTCACAGATAGTTTCACAGACAGAAATTTTTATGATTGACCACTTGCTGACTGAACACTTGCTCCAGTGCAAGAAAATAAAATTACAGGAGGCGTCTATGTTTGTTCGGCGTTACATGTAGCTATCGCCAAAGGTCGTTGTATATATTTATGTTTACCACCATCTTTAAAACAAAACTTGCCATCAATCATTATTTCAATCTGACCAACCCCTGACTTGGACTGTTAATTCTCGTTGACTCCACAATGAGTGAAATTATGGTAGTCAGGAAATGGTATGAACAGGCTCGGTAGTAGAAAAAAAATTAAGTGCATGAATAAATATTTATAACAAACGGTTTATAAACTGAGATAACTTTCTTATCAGTCGGTGCAACGTCTAGAAAAGATAAAGATTTAAAAAAATCCGTGGTTCTTCACACGTCCGATGATAACCATATCGAAAGATGTGGAAATATTTTAGACCAGTCATTTTTCCTTGGCAATCGGTGTGTCAAAATATGCTGAATAAAGTTATGAATGACGTGCATTTTATAAGCTTTCTCTATCTGGTATTCGATTCCACAAATTATAGATAAGAAATTGTTAAATTATCATTTGCCAATCGGTTCAGTTATATGCTTAATTCATCATCATCACATATATCTTATCGGATCATGACTGTTGAAAAGTTTGATGATACATGGTATATTATATGGGTTTACAGATTTACAGGGGAAAAAAGTGACTAATTATTTCCGATAAATTCAATCACAGAACCCGATGTATTGCTTCCAACTTTGTAATTTTATTAATATTATTTAACAAAACTCACATTAAGTGTAACAGCATTAACCTGCGTCAAACAATAAACTATATATATATATATATATATATATATATAAAGAAGAATATATATATATATATATATATATATATATATATATATATAAGAAAGATAAATTTGTTCACCAAAAATACGAGTATAAGACAAAGTAAAGAAGGTTTACCATAAAAAGTGTTCTTTTTTAAATAGTAATTGGTTTTATTTGCTGTATATGAATTAATACCTTTATTACGTATAAATACATTTGCAAAAGAGATAATATGGGTACCAAAGGAAAGCTTAAAATGATTAAAGGATTCGAAAGAGACGGTGTCGTTACTTCAAAAGAATTAAGAATTTCCTTGAGTTACGGGAACTTATTAAAAATGTTATGGATTATATTAAAATAACGGATGATATAGGTATTTTAAATAGATACAGGTATTTGAAAAAAAAACATTTCGGGTTTGTTCAATTACATGAATTTTTTACACTATGAAAATTTACATATAATTTTAAGTTAAAGGTAACTTAACAAAGGGTGCGTGTACTTATGTACGAGCGTGAGAAGTTATACTTCTTTGGCATCATTAAATAATACATACGGATAGATAATCTCAATTATATTGGAGCACTTGAAAAAGTCTATAAACACAATTTTTTCACTAATATTTACGAATAGTAAATATATTAATCAAAATATTGAATTTAAATCACTACTGAATATAATTTATCAGCACATATATAAATCGCACTTATATGAAACTAAAACACGTGTGTGAATGTAGACACTAGAAACATGTGGATAAATACTATGAATATGAAAACAGTGAACAGAGGCGATGATGGTGCCAATAGCTTTTGTTTCGAGACTGCAACCGCTGCAACTTCATACTGTAACTTTTGTGTGACGAATCTTAAAATTTCACTCTCACCATTTTTTCATAACGCACCTAAAGAAGTATAACTTCAAAAATACACTAAGTTAAATGTAAAATAAATACTGGAAATGTATAAAATTATAAAAATTTAGTGATTTGCGTCATTCAATAATTATTTAGACATATGTTTTTATCTCAGGTATGATAAAATACTCGATAGAAATAAATGAATAACTTTGTCACTAGATTCAAATATAAATGATATTTATAACTTATGCACGAACTAACAACTTTATAAAGAAAATAATGGAGCACTTAAGACTTTTAATGTCCCGCATCCACAATGATTAATGCGGATGCGGAACCTAACAACGTTTGCAGATGTACCGATATTTTCTTATTATTACAAAGAAATCTTAAAGTCCAGTTTCGTGAGATAAAACAAACTTATTCAAGTCATGTGAACAAGGCTTGATGAGTATTGAGTTTATTTTATGAGTTTTTTTTTAGATAACGTTGTAATCATTAAAATGATAAACATATTTTTGGCAAATAAATATGCAAATCATTCTAATTCAAAAATGTGTGCCAATATATGTCTTATGATGCTTAAGACATTTTCTCATCATTGGGAACATTGTCATTTGCATCATAGTGAGATAATTTTTACAACAAGGAAGATAGCAAGACGCTGTTCCTTACAAACAGAGTAGCAATATTTTCCCAATGTGTCTCCTAAAAAAAATAATAACTTGAACTCTTACCCATTTCTAATATGATTTTCGTCACACAAGGGTTTTTGATTATGACAAACAATGAAGAATAAACACGAACCGAATGCAGTTTCGAGACTATTACAGAAAATTTTCCAGAAAAATTTCCCCTAATTAAAATATATGAGAGAAGGCAGTTAAATAAGAAGTAATATGGAGGAACAGAAATCAATAATAAAGTAAATTGAATGCAATGAAAATATAGAGAAAAAAAGAGTTATAAATGTATATGTAATAATGAAAAAAAATATGAAAAAGCAGAGAGAAACAAGAATGAAAATTGATAGAAAATTAAGTGATAAACGAAAGCAGCAAAAATATTAATAACGCAAGAAAGCACATAAGAAGTCATATAATGGAATACCTCCAATCACTCTTCGTTTTTCTTCCGAAACTTCATTTTTCTCCTGTAACATATATCAAAACTTCATTTTTCTTCTGTATCATGTATTAAAACTTCATTTTTTTTCTGTAACATATATTAAAACTTCATTTTCCTTCCGTACCATATGTTAGAACTTCATTTTTCTTCTGTAACATATATTAAAACTTCATTTTCCTTCTGTAACATATATTAAAACTTCATTTTTCTCCTGGAACATATATTAAAACTTCATTTTTCTTCTGGAACATATATTAAAACTTCATTTTTCTTCTGTAACATATATTAAATCTACAATTTTTCACCTTTATAAAAAATATTCGATAATATAATACAAATCACTGTCTTCTTTTTTCTGTCACTTTATTTCAAAAAATATCACAAGTTTTGAACGTTCTTAAAGACACTTCAAACTGGTTATATCCCAAATGAACCAACATTCAGAAAGATATAATTTCTTAAATACAATAATAAATCACAGTTACAAAACAAATATTTTTATTTACGAAAAGTCAAAATATGTAAGCTGCAAAATTTTCCAATAACAAACTCAACCCTTCCTTTTCATTCCATCTCCGACAATTAAAATAGTGAAATATATTTGTTCTGCCGTCCATCAGCAAATCATGGATTTCCAAATAAAATCGAAGTCATTTGTAACTTGTCCAGTGTAAATCAGCTGCCACTATTTCAAAGAATATTGCATTTTCCTCTTAACTTAACACTGGCTGGAGAAACAAATTAGAGGAAACAGAGAAGTTTTATCGCCAAAATTAGATTTTGTATAATACAGAAATTTATATTATATCTTAAATTTAATTACATACATTTAAAAATGTCATTTGCAACACAACGAATATTTGCGACACTTTCTTCTTTCCAAAACCTCCTTTTGGATTGCCTCCACGCTCTTTCCTTTCGTCTCTGGGAGACGGAAGATAGTCAACAATATTCCAAAGAAGTTAACAAAAGCAAATATGAAGAAGACGACTCCCATACCCAGCAAATTGCAGAACGACGAAAATCCCAGCAGCAAAATGGTATAGTTGAACCAACAGCACATGAGCACATATCCTGTCAAAGTGGCCCTTGTCTGAAATTAAAGTTGGCTGTTTATTATATGTTGTAATTTTATCCATTAAAATACCTAAAATTGTAATCGAAAGAAGAATTAAAAAAACATTGCCCATTGTCTATCTTGACGGAGTTCAACTCAAGTAGGTAAGGGATTCAAGTACTACTAATGATCAAGAGCGATAATTGCTTCTTCTCTGATCACCAATTCCAGAATTGGTCATGCAACGTCTTAATTCAGGACTGCATTACCCACAACACCATCCAAACAAGATGTCAGAATCATCTAACCATTGAAAGTCAGATTCAGCAATGACGCATTAGGTGGTTTGGAAACGTGTGCTAATTAATCGGAAAATCTATCGCTCAGTGCTAAAAAATGTGAACTAGACAAATCGAGAATAACCTGAGAAACCAAAGGTTCAATTTGAAGGTAAATATTATGGACGAATAAAATAAATGAAACCAGATAAAGCGCAACCAGAGCAGCATATTAACTTCGAGAATATCCTCAATTAGCTAGCAGCTAGTTATCAAAGAAGAAGAATTAGGAGACGACTCGAATTTCTTCTTTTATCTACATATAAAACCATATTCAGAAATAATATTTCAATGTGTTTTACAAACAATTATAAGTAGCGTATAATAACTGTTCACCATGTCTATAAATAGTAAAAGTGAAGTGATGAAAATTTGCCAACTATTTATGATCTTATCAACAAATTACTGACAGTAGGTCTGACTGGACTGATACTATAGATATGGCACATTACATCTCTATTATATTAATAATGAAATCTGTCAATAGTTGAGGTACACGATTTGGGCAAAAAAAATTCTCCGAAATTATTTTTTCTCTTATATATTATCAAAATAATATATTTAAAAGGCTTACCTTAAAATCGAACGCTTCAGAAAGTATTAAAAATGGTAGTGGATTTGTTCCAAGTCCATAGCTGAAAACACAAATGCTAGCTGCCATTAAAGGAATCCAACCGGGGAGTTTCACGTTGTAATCGAGTAACAGAAACCAGATTCCCAATAACACATATGATAGAACTGCTACACCGCAGGCAAATGTTAGTATTATCTATGAAAATACAGACAGATAAAATTAATATTTTTTTTATAACATGAAATAATATCAATTTAGACAAAAACATTTCTTTCATTTCTTATAAATATCTATTTATTAATATTTCGAATATTTCAAAAATAAGCCCATAAACAATTCTTCGTTTTGCAGAAACTTATTTTATGTTAAAAGATCATTTAGTCGCTAAAAATTAGCGAAGTCTATTTTAAATTTTTACTTTTTTTTATATATCGAGAAAAAGGATTTTTCATTATTTCCTTACAATCGAAATTTTTGGCAATTTTTGAAGATGCCATTATTGTTAAATAAAAATTTGCAACATGTCTTTCAACTTTACTTTTAATTTGTATGTAAGCACTTTCATAACGTATTGGCTGAGGGTTTAAAGAAAAAATACTAATGAAAGAAAATTAAATGATCACCATAAAGACATTGATTTGTTTAATTACAAAAATTGTTACTTCTACTAACTTAATTCTAAAATCCCATGGAAAATGGTAAAAAGGTATTGTGACTTCATGAACAAGTTTAAAACCATGGCATGAAAATATTTTTCTTTTAACTTAATCAAATGGGTTTGTGACAGTTATTAATTTTCCCAAATGTACCATGAAACGTTCCAACATTTTATTTAGGTATTATTTCGTTAAAACAAAAATAAACCTTCGTAAAACAGTTTTTACTCACCCTTCTTCCAACCTTATCGATTAAAACGATAGTCACTAAACAGCCTGAGAGTTGAGTGCAACCAGTGATCAGAGTCTGTGCTCTAGAATCCAGCCCAGTCTCTGCTCGTTGGTATATGATGGAGGCGTAAGCCATCACCGCATACGCACCACACAGGGTATGCACGACTATTAGCGCTACGCATACTTTCAGAGTTTCCAGAGTCATTGGATTTTTGACTGCAAGAACACGACAAAAGTTACATGTATATAATAATGGCTTTTTACATAAACTATAATTTTAAGTTTGTATTTTATTTCAAAAGGATCCGTAGAAAAATTATTTTCACTGCCTTTTTTTTTCTTGTAGCAATGCTTTAGAAAGTAAGCTTGTTGCTTGCGTTCCATATTTATATTTGAAGAAGAGTATAAATAACTAATCTTCTTACCGATGTATAGACTTTTACTTGGCTAGTAAATTAGTGTACATTGAAACATTTAATTTGCTCCAATCTTTCATTTTATGCAGATTACAAAACTGGATGTTATTTTCAAAAATATATGCTATAGCATCTATATAATATAATCGATGACACTGATCATGATGCTAATCGAAAGGTGAATTTCATAGAACTTTTTAAACCTATGCTGTTTATACTGTAAAGTAAAAGTAATCATAAGTAATATTACCGGGAAGAATTATTTTACATTTAAATTGTCCAAAAGTCTACTTTTAAGATAGCGAAATAATATAATGCCATCTGGCGCTAACATAGTTATTTCTCAATTAAATGAAACTATGTGATATAGTATTATTTCTATTTTCTTTAAGTTCTTTACCACGACCTGGGTTGCGTTATATTACATCTTCAGGTGGGCTTTCAGCAAATATCTTTGCTAATAGCCCACCTAAAGATGTTGTAATACAATGAAACCTAGCTACGACCTAGGTTAAAGAACTTAAATAAAGTAGAAATAACACTACATCAAGTAGTTTCATTTAATTATGGATAATTTATTTCTACAAAATTAACTCCAAATATATTCAATATTAGTTATTTCTGCTTTGGGACATTATAACCACACTGGATTTCGATGTATATTATAAATGTGGGAGTACATTTAACGTAACGTGAGCTATTGAAATGGGAATCCCATAAAATAAAATATTTTTGTATATCACAAATGTCTTTAATTCAAGATAGCTATCATAAGATGCAGGAAAAAATATGCATTTTTTGAAGGATATAATCAAAAATTAACTATTAGAATTCAACGGATTGACGTTAACTTTAACGTTACACTAAAAATGTAAAAAAAAAATACTTTTATATTTCTTAAATTTAACAAAAAAAATGGAAATTGACAATTATTAAAGAAAACTGTTTAAAAAAATTGTAATTACAATTGTTAATGGAGTCAATCTCATTATACATCATTTACCAAAGAAATAAAGTAACAAAACTCTCTTTTAAAAATGTGAATAAATACGTAATTAAAAATAGATGTTCGTAATTAAAAATAATGAAATTAAATAAATATTATATTTGAAAATATTTTTTTTAGAAACTGTTGAAAATTATCATCAAAGTTGCTTAATATTTTGGTATCACAGCCTTATGAATAACATACAATTTCTTTTTTTATCCTAAATTTGTATGTACAAGTGTAATGTATAAATGTAAAGAAAGATTCAAATTTCTTTTTGGATGAAAGTCATCTCACAATTTAAGGTTAAATACCGTTTTTACTCTTTAGGCTCTATAGATTAGCTAATATATTATTATTAAACTCATGAGTTTACTTACGCCCATATGATCCAGACTGTCAGTCAGGCTTACTGACAGTTAAAACGTATTTTTGTTTCTCATTAACTGTCAGTCGGGTCGAAACAATAGTCTACTTTACCGACCGTGCCCTATAGCACGATCCAATCGTTAAAGTATCCAGACAAAATATGTTTTTAACTGTCATTGAATCCGACTGAGAGTCCTGATCGTGTGTGGTGCATACGAGCGTTAGTGAGCTTGGTACGTAAGAGAGTAAACATATTTGGTTTCTAAACTTGAATGTATTTTCGAAATTAAGTAAAATCCTACGTTGAAAATTTTGAGGTGTAAGTTAAAAGTAGCTAGCCGCTTTTTTTTGAGGGGAAAAGGCGAATAAAATATATAGGATAAAACAATTCGTAAGAAGTGACGTCACCATATCCGTTCACAGCTGATCTGTAAATTGTATTCAAATAACTCCATATAAGAATAAGTTAAAGGACAATGCCGAATTGTGGCAACGTACAAAACATAAAAGTTGTCAAATTCCGTTTAAAAACTATTTTAATTAACATCAATTTTCATTATCTAGTTTCAATAAAGCAGAACATAATAGGCTAATCGTCTTTCAAAGAAAGCTCCTTCGATTAATTTTTGGAGCGGTCAAAGAAAATATTATCTGGAGAAGCTTATAAAACAATGAAAATTATACTAAATATGGGCAAGCAAACATCTTGAGAGTAATCAAGTCCTACGGAATCAGATGGTTGGGACACGTTTTTCCACGGGCAGATCTATACCCAGTTATTGTATATTATATGACTTTCGCGAAGATTGAAGGTACAAGGAGAAGAGGAAGACCACTTACAAAATGGTTGGACAGTCTATCGAAAGACTTAAAAATTTTGGGTGTCAACAAGTGGAGAAACCTTTCAAGTCATACTGCCTGGAGGGAGCAGATTGGGAAAGCCTTGGCCTGTACCAGGCTGTAGTGCTGACAAAGAAGCAGTTTCAAAAACTAAAATAAGTATATTTCTTGTTTACATTCCTCAAACGTTAAACGTCAACGTTAAAATGTCGAACTCTAATATAACTGATTTTTTATTATATCCTTTTAACGAATCCATACTTTTTTCAGATTTTATGGTGCCCATTGTGAAATATAGACGTTTCTGATGTACAAAAATATATAATTTTATTTGATGTAATGTTAAATGTATGCCCATCTATACCAAACATGGCAATCAAGTACATGGTAATCAATTTAGCACTAGATGATTATATTATTTTATCAATTTTAAGGCGTTTTGAATACCTTAAACGCCAAACATTTTTTCCCCATTGCAACATTTTTTTTATTATTATATTTTCTTTACATCAAAAACTTTGTAAATTATCAGAAACTCGAAAATTACCTTTCCAGCTAGCATCTGCTATCGGTATTATTGTATTACATGAACAGTGCCACATGTTTCTATGGAAAATAATATCCATTTATGTGATTTGCACAAAACGAAGGATTGGTGCAAATTAAACACCTAAATGTACACCAATTTTTCAGGTACGGAAAGAGTCCGAACACCGACTGGCATTTTCTTTTATTAGTTAGTTTTTAGGTTACCAATCATTAAATTAAGTGGTAAAGTAGTTAGTATCGTTATGGTTAAAAAAGATATTAAAATCCTAATCTGATCTTGCACCTTATAACAGTGTGCATTACAACAATATTACTCACCAATAGAGCTCAATGATACATTATTCTCTGGAGCTATTTTCTCTTTTTCGAACTTTATTTCTTCAATTTCATTAACCAGATTTTCATCGGTAGGTTCCAAACCATACAGCCAAGCGAGTGTTTTCACGGCTTCCTAAAATAAATGCACTAATTTTTCTGTAAATCTGTTACAGTTTTGATAATAAGTATTTCCTAGAGTTAATAAAATTATTAGGCATTTATTTATATAAATATAATTGTTTGACTTATCTTCCTATCAAAATTAATCTGACTAGGTTTCTATCTGTCTTATAAAGGATCACTTCCAATTTACTCCTATTAACCTATTAGATGACATTTTCTATTTATTTTACTCTGATAACTATTCACAATTACGGTATAGTATAAGCATCCTTTACTTTACTTCTGGAATCATTATTTCTAAAATACGACTTTCTCTAACGTTTCCGACACATAGCACACATTGATGGAAATTAAACAGTAATCTATTCTTGTATTTTTTCAGTATATTTACTTTTTAAGTTAAAATGCAAAATTGATTCATTTTTATGACAACAAATAGTCAACAACAGCTGAACTAAACTATTTATACCATTTCAGTTTATATACTATAAATTATAACAAACTTACGTTCAGCGTTCTGTGCAGCTAGTTTAAATATTTTGAAAAAGAATTTACGAAAAAAACATACTGTTTGCAAGAAAAAAAATAAAATTACGTTGTACAACGCAGATCATCTAAAAAAATTATGCGTGATCCTATATACGCGCGTTAAAAATTATACTTCTTTGGTGTAATACAAAAATAACTTTATTAAGCACGCAAATAATTAATGGAAATAAATTAAAAATATGACTGAGGCGTTTTCATAAATACAACTGATAAAATCTAAATTCAATCAAATAATTAAATATTAAATAAGTTATAATTCATAATACAAATCAATACATACCAGAACTTAACCTAACATAGAGAAAAGCACTTAAAATACATTTTATAAAGCTTATAAGTACAATTTCCATTACGAATATTCATAGTAAATAAATATGTTTTTCATTATATTAACCACTTCAGTTACTAAAAAATATTATTTAAAAGTACGGAAATAACTTAAATTTGTATCAATATAAAACACATGTTATGTATTAACAAATAACTCAATAACTATCATGAATATAGTATCAGTCACTACACTCATGTTTAGTGAGCAACTTCATTCTGTCTATTTTTGTTGCATTGTCCGCTCTGATCGTGAAATTTTACTCTTAACATTTTTTCATAACGCGCCTAAAGAAGTATAACTTCAAAAACAGCTTTTCACAAAACATTATAAACGAGAAAATATATGATTGCTTCTTGGTTTTGTCAAACTTACCTCATTTCGTCCCTGTTTAATCAAGAAGGGTGGCGTTTCCACGCCCAAAAAGAAAAATAAAATCATATGCACCAATGGCAATAATAAGAAAATCCACATATTCATGTGGTAATCTGAGTATCCTCCCAAAGCGTAGCTTGTGATGTAACCAATATTAAGTGCCATAGTGAGCATGGTACCGAGGATACCACGGCAGGATTTATGACTAATCTCCTTGATGTAGAGTGGTATAATGACATAATTTCCACCACTTGGTATACCCGCAATGAATCGGGCGGCCAGTAATACGTAGAATTCCGATGAGCATATTTTCAAAGTCCACCCAATCTGTTAAAATAAGTGTCATAATTTTTTAAGTAGAGTAGTATAGAGTTAGGACTAAACTTTGACTTTGAAATAGTGCACATTTTTTAGTTGATAAGTGTAAATAAACTTTAATTAAATATTTATTCATCTTTAAATTCTTTCTTTTTTTTTATTTAAGAATGTAATACACAGTGTAATAAAAAAGTCTGCCTATCATAATAGTTGTGTGTTAAACACCTTTTAAAATCCATTTTTAATAAGTCACGTCGATTAATATTAGTTATTCTTCAAATAAAACAGTCAGTGAAAATCAATTCATTTAAATTATAATCTCTCTTATTAGGAAGCATTTTAATTTCGTATTTTTGACCTTCATGCAAAATTAAACGTAATAACCTATTATTGACAAAACGATAGGCAATGACAGAACTAATAACATCGTTAATGTCACCTAATATTGATTTATATTTAAAAACGGCATCCATTTCACATAATCAATAAATTAAATTTTGTTATGAAACTCAACTTTTTTAGTGGAAACTTTACCATTGCTCATTTTACATTCTTCTATTCATTATTAATAAGACAATTTTGAATTATTTATTTTATGAATGTGCCACAATGCGTACAATATTAACAGGTAGACAAAAGAATCTCGGCAGTACTAAAGCCCAAGCTACTAATTACTATGGTCATATTCTCCCTTTTCAATATTCGGAAAGATGGCCGCTCAAGAAGTTAAATGTATCATTTAGTCCAATTATATTATATTAACCATAATTGGCACACTTAAATCACTGCGCTTAAGTTCTCCTTTTTCAACATGCGGAAAGACGGCCGCTCAAGAAGTTAAATGTATCATTTAGTCCAATTATATTATATTAACCATAATTGGCACACTTAAATCACTGCGCTTAAGTTCTCCTTTTTCAACATGCGGAAAGACGGCCGCTCAAGAAGTTAAATGTATCATTTAGTCCAATTATATTATATTAACCATAATTGGCACACTTAAATTACTGCGCTTAAGTTCTCCTTTTTCAACATGCGGAAAGACGGCCGCTCAAGAACGTAAATGGGTAAGAATTGCACAGTCATTTTTTTAGTTCCATTCTCTTAATTGTGTTATATTTGTATTTATTTCCTGATCTGATTTCTTCGTTTAGTTCAATTGTATTATATTAACCATAATTGGCACACTTCAATTACTACGCTCATGTTCTCCTTTTTCAACATGCGGAAAGACGGCCGCTCAAGAACATAAATTAGTAAGAATTGCACGGTAATTTTTTTAGTTCCATTCTCTTAATTGTGTTATATTTGTATTTATTTCCTGATCTGATTTCTTCGTTTAGTTCAATTGTATTATATTAACCATAATTGGCACACTTCAATTACTACGCTCATGTTCTCCTTTTTCAACATGCGGAAAGACGGCCGCTCAAGAACATAAATTAGTAAGAATTGCACGGTAATTTTTTTAGTTCCATTGTCTTAAATATATTATATTTGTATTTGTTTTCCTATCTGATTGTGTCATTTAGTCCAATTATATTATATTAACCATAATTGGCACACTTAAATTACTGCGCTTAAGTTCTCCTTTTTCAACATGCAGAAAGACGGCCGCTCAAGAACGTAAATGAGTAAGAATTGCAGTCATTTTTTTAGTTCCATTCTCTTAATGGTGTTATATTTGCATTTATTTCCTGATCTGATTTCTTCGTTTAGTTCAATTGTATTATATTAATCATAATTGGCACATTTCAATTACTACGCTCATGTTCTCCTTTTTCAACATGCGGAAAGACGGCCGCTCAAGAACATAAATTAGTAAGAATTGCACGGTAATTTTTTTAGTTCCATTGTCTTAAATATATTATATTTGTATTTGTTTTCCTATCTGATTGTGTCATTTAGTCCAATTATATTATATTAACCATAATTGGCACACTTAAATCACTGCGCTTAAGTTCTCCTTTTTCAACATGCGGAAAGACGGCCGCTCAAGAAGTTAAATGTATCATTTAGTCCAATTATATTATATTAACCATAATTGGCACACTTAAATTACTGCGCTTAAGTTCTCCTTTTTCAACATGCAGAAAGACGGCCGCTCAAGAACGTAAATGAGTAAGAATTGCAGTCATTTTTTTAGTTCCATTCTCTTAATGGTGTTATATTTGCATTTATTTCCTGATCTGATTTCTTCGTTTAGTTCAATTGTATTATATTAATCATAATTGGCACATTTCAATTACTACGCTCATGTTCTCCTTTTTCAACATGCGGAAAGACGGCCGCTCAAGAACATAAATTAATAAGAATTGCACGGTAATTTTTTTAGTTCCATTCTCTTAATTGTGTTATATTTGTATTTATTTCCTGATCTGATTTCTTCGTTTAGTTCAATTGTATTATATTAACCATAATTGGCACACTTCAATTACTACGCTCATGTTCTCCTTTTTCAACATGCGGAAAGACGGCCGCTCAAGAACATAAATTAGTAAGAATTGCACGGTAATTTTTTTAGTTCCATTGTCTTAAATATATTATATTTGTATTTGTTTTCCTATCTGATTGTGTCATTTAGTCCAATTATATTATATTAACCATAATTGGCACACTTAAATCACTGCGCTTAAGTTCTCCTTTTTCAACATGCGGAAAGACGGCCGCTCAAGAAGTTAAATGTATCATTTAGTCCAATTATATTATATTAACCATAATTGGCACACTTAAATTACTGCGCTTAAGTTCTCCTTTTTCAACATGCAGAAAGACGGCCGCTCAAGAACGTAAATGAGTAAGAATTGCAGTCATTTTTTTAGTTCCATTCTCTTAATGGTGTTATATTTGCATTTATTTCCTGATCTGATTTCTTCGTTTAGTTCAATTGTATTATATTAATCATAATTGGCACATTTCAATTACTACGCTCATGTTCTCCTTTTTCAACATGCGGAAAGACGGCCGCTCAAGAACATAAATTAATAAGAATTGCACGGTAATTTTTTTAGTTCCATTCTCTTAATTGTGTTATATTTGTATTTATTTCCTGATCTGATTTCTTCGTTTAGTTCAATTGTATTATATTAACCATAATTGGCACACTTCAATTACTACGCTCATGTTCTCCTTTTTCAACATGCGGAAAGACGGCCGCTCAAGAACATAAATTAGTAAGAATTGCACGGTAATTTTTTTAGTTCCATTGTCTTAAATATATTATATTTGTATTTGTTTTCCTATCTGATTGTGTCATTTAGTCCAATTATATTATATTAACCATAATTGGCACACTTAAATTACTGCGCTTAAGTTCTCCTTTTTCAACATGCGGAAAGACGGCCGCTCAAGAACGTAAATGAGTAAGAATTGCAGTCATTTTTTTAGTTCCATTCTCTTAATGGTGTTATATTTGCATTTATTTCCTGATCTGATTTCTTCGTTTAGTTCAATTGTATTATATTAATCATAATTGGCACATTTCAATTACTACGCTCATGTTCTCCTTTTTCAACATGCGGAAAGACGGCCGCTCAAGAACATAAATTAATAAGAATTGCACAGTCATTTTTTTAGTTCCATTCTCTTAATTGTGTTATATTTGTATTTATTTCCTGATCTGATTTCTTCGTTTAGTTCAATTGTATTATATTAACCATAATTGGCACACTTCAATTACTACGCTCATGTTCTCCTTTTTCAACATGCGGAAAGACGGCCGCTCAAGAACATAAATTAGTAAGAATTGCACGGTAATTTTTTTAGTTCCATTGTCTTAAATATATTATATTTGTATTTGTTTTCCTATCTGATTGTGTCATTTAGTCCAATTATATTATATTAACCATAATTGGCACACTTAAATTACTGCGCTTAAGTTCTCCTTTTTCAACATGCGGAAAGACGGCCGCTCAAGAACGTAAATGAGTAAGAATTGCAGTTATTTTTTTAGTTCCATTCTCTTAATGGTGTTATATTTGCATTTATTTCCTGATCTGATTTCTTCGTTTAGTTCAATTGTATTATATTAATCATAATTGGCACATTTCAATTACTACGCTCATGTTCTCCTTTTTCAACATGCGGAAAGACGGCCGCTCAAGAACATAAATTAATAAGAATTGCACGGTAATTTTTTTAGTTCCATTCTCTTAAATATATTATATTTGTATTTCTTTTCCTATCTGATTATGTCATTTAGTCCAATTATATTATATTAACCATAATTGGCACACTTAAATCACTGCGCTTAAGTTCTCCTTTTTCAACATGCGGAAAGACGGCCGCTCAAGAACGTAAATGAGTAAGAATTGCAGTCATTTTTTTAGTTCCATTCTCTTAATTGTGTTATATTTGTATTTATTTCCTGATCTCATTTCTTCGTTTAGTTCAATTGTATTATATTAACCATAATTGGCACACTTCAATTACTACGCTCATGTTCTCCTTTTTCAACATGCGGAAAGACGGCCGCTCAAGAACATAAATTAATAAGAATTGCACGGTAATTTTTTTAGTTCCATTTTCTTAAATGTATTATATTTGTATTTGTTTTCCTATCTGATTATGTCATTTAGTCCAATTATATTATATTAACTATAATTGGCACACTTAAATCACTGCGCTTAAGTTCTCCTTTTTCAACATGCGGAAAGACGGCCGCTCAAGAACGTAAATGAGTAAGAATTGCAGTCATTTTTTTAGTTCCATTCTCTTAATTGTGTTATATTTGTATTTATTTCCTGATCTGATTTCTTCGTTTAGTTCAATTATATTATATTAACCATAATTGGCACACTTAAATCACTGCGCTTAAGTTCTCCTTTTTCAACATGCGGAAAGACGGCCGCTCAAGAACGTAAATGAGTAAGAATTGCACAGTCATTTTTTTAGTTCCATTCTCTTAATTGTGTTATATTTGTATTTATTTCCTGATCTGATTTCTTCGTTTAGTCTAATTGTATTATATTAACCATAATTGGCACACTTCAATTACTACGCTCATGTTCTCCTTTTTCAACATGCGGAAAGACGGCCGCTCAAGAACATAAATTAATAAGAATTGCACGGTAATTTTTTTAGTTCCATTTTCTTAAATGTATTATATTTGTATTTGTTTTCCTATCTGATTATGTCATTTAGTCCAATTATATTATATTAACTATAATTGGCACACTTAAATCACTGCGCTTAAGTTCTCCTTTTTCAACATGCGGAAAGACGGCCGCTCAAGAACGTAAATGAGTAAGAATTGCAGTCATTTTTTTAGTTCCATTCTCTTAATTGTGTTATATTTGTATTTATTTCCTGATCTGATTTCTTCGTCTAGTTCAATTATATTATATTAACCATAATTGGCACACTTAAATCACTGCGCTTAAGTTCTCCTTTTTCAACATGCGGAAAGACGGCCGCTCAAGAACGTAAATGAGTAAGAATTGCACAGTCATTTTTTTAGTTCCATTCTCTTAATTGTGTTATATTTGTATTTATTTCCTGATCTGATTTCTTCGTTTAGTCTAATTGTATTATATTAATCATAATTGGCACACTTAAATTACTACGCTAATGTTCTACTTTTTCAACTTGCGGAAAGAAACCACTCATGAACGTAAATGAATAAGAATTGCACGGTCAATTTTTTAGTTCCATTCTCTCAATTGGGTTATATTTGCATTTATTTTCTGACCTGATAGCGTCGTTTCGTCCAATTGTATTATATTGATCATAATTAGCACACTTAAATTATTAATTGTGCTATATTTTTATTTATTTTCTGATCTGATTTCGTCGTTTAGTTTAATTATATTTTATTAATCATGATTGGCATACTTAATGAATGTACATTTAAATTTGTGCATAGACAAAATATTCATTGAAAAAAATATTTGCATATCGAAATAATGAAAATTCGTAAAAAAGTAATAGAACTAATCTTATTTACTAAGTTCCTTAAAGAATGTCTGTTCTAAAAAATGAAGCTAAGGGAAAAATCTGTTACTCATTTATTCACATACAGTTTAAACTATAACCCAATGAAAAAATTAAATGTTCAAATGTATTTAAATCCAATATAAGAAGCATTATATATCTTCTTTTTGCTAAATTGTCTATGGTTTTAGCGATAATTTTCATATATTTTTTTTTATTTTTCATGTAAGTTTTAGGAATTGACATGTAAATAAAACTTCGTTACTATTTTTATTCTGAAACAATTAATGTTTCAGAATAAAATTGTAAAAAAATTCTCACTTGAACAACGAAACCACGTTACATCAAGATCGTGTAAGTGATTGTGGTTATCACATTAAAAATTGAAAAATGTTACTGAAGATACTTCTAATCTCACGAATGGCTTTTCAGGCCAATTAATTACTGTAAGGAAATTAAAAATCACTATGTTTTCCACTTTTCATCTCCACAGCAGAAAGAGAAGAAACAACCTCAAAAAATTACTCGTAACTAACTGACGAAGATGATACAGTTCTGTGCGTTTGGTATCATCTGATTCGACCAAAAATTGCGTCAGTGCCTGAGATACCATCCATGAAATCAAGAAAAAAATAAGGCAAAAGAATAAAATTTGTAAAAAAATTATCTACAGAAGACACAACGCTTTGCTACAGAAGGACAACGCGTGATACGATACAAGAAAAAATATACCATTAATGACATTTGTACATCTGTTCAGATTGTTTATTTGCAAGAGATGTAGAATAAAAAAAATATTAATCAATTTGACTTAAGAAAAAATGTAGATACCTATACATCATGGAATTATTATACCAACAATTACATATAAAATATAATCGTGAAGTATAATTTTATTATAATAAATAAATGGGACACAACATGAGAAACCAATAAAGAAGAAAAAAGGCCTTCGCCTTTTATAAATAAAAAAACCAAAAAGTATTTTTTGAACTCGTTTAAATAGATAAAAATCTGTTAGTAGTACTTTCGACATTTCACTATATTTACAACAATTATATTTCACAGGATTTGAAACTATCATTGCACCATGGTAAATTTTGGTTAATATTTAACATTATCAAAATGTCGAAAATTCACACAAAATTTACCCAAACGTAGTAAAATGTTAGTTTGAAACCTCATGTAAAATAAGTGGAATAAATACATGTTAAAAGTCCTAGTAATAAACATACAAGTGCATAAAGACTATAAAATTAAGAAAGCCACAGAGATGTAGAAACATAAATTCGAATTTAAAATAATTCAAACCTTACCGCGAATGGTACAGATAAACAGAATAGCGCAGCCTTTCTACCAGATCTATCCACCATCCAAGCATAGATAATAACTCCGCACATGGCTCCGATGGTCACTGATGCTCCTAATGCCGATATCTCAAAATCGGATAGCGGCACACTACTCGGGCCATCCGGAGATTGAAGCTTTGGTATCGCTGGTGAAAGCCAGCCAGCGAGTAGGCCATAAAACATGTTTGGTGTGGCCGCTGTAAATAAATGACAAAATTTTGCAATGTATTTTTCTGGATTTGTATTTTTATATTATTTAAATACCAAAGGTTATCTTTATCTTTATTTTTGATTATATGGATACCAAAAGTTATTATATTTATAATCAGATTTAATTCCTCTATAAAATCATTATTCGGTGATATTCCGTTGAGTACCATTCCCGTAAAGGAAAACAGTGTTTTACTATTAGTTAAGTCCCATTCGGTCCCATGTTTAAGTTGATTTTATTATACATTTTTATATTGAGGTTTTGCATCTGAATGAGATGTGTTGAAATAAAAATATTAAAGTAATTTCAGAAATAACAAAATGTGGTTAAATTTATATGAAATTAAATTCTCTAGTCTTTTTAACCAAAAACATTCTGAAGTAATATCTTCAGAAATCGATAGTCAAACCTGCAGAACTTTTTAAAATGCTTTCCAGCTAGGTTTGATATTAATTCATAGCCTCTATCTTTTTTCAGAATTATATTTGCTTAAAGAGACATGGCTGAGAATTTTTTTCCAAAATCAGCTACTTTGATGAACGTCCAATGGAACTTTGCATTTTGTTCATTGATATAGTTTTACTGCGGAAGCCTCCTGTATCAAAATAGTTTTTTTTACCAAATCCTCTAATTTTTTTCAGGACAAGAAGTTTCGGCAGGTATTTCCCCGGACAATATTTTTGCCTAAATTGATGATGATAAATAGGATAAATTGTTTAAAGTTTTGGCAAGGACTCGAATATCTATTATGATAATAGAATTGAGTTTATAAATTGACATGGTGAATCGTCTCGAATACTTATAGTTTATTGCACTCGTTAGAAGAAAATATCTGTACTCTTTTTCTTTCTAAACACACATATGTGGAAAATAAACGATCTTCTTTCTATCTTCTATCATTTACGAAAATTGTATTCGTTTGTGTGTACATGTGCGTGCGTGCTTCGCGTGTGAATATATGCACTCGCGTTTACGTTGGTGCGATGGATTTGTGTGTTTATGTGCCCGCGCATGGTTGCGTGTATATGTGTCTGTTCGTTTGTGTGTAAAAAGGCGAGTAGAAATAATTTTTGCTTTCTAGCTATTCTCCTTCATCGCATTGATATCCCATCAATGAGTGATTGCTTATTATACAGATGAAAGCAGTTCACCAACTATATAGCTCTTGCGATAATCTATCAAGCCTTAACACTCCAATATTGAACACGGCACCAACTGATAATGTCAAGGTTGGGCTCGACTGAATGGCACGGGTGAACACGGCACCGACTGATAATGTCAAGGTTGGGCTCGACTGAATGGCTCGGGTGAACATGGCACCGACTGATAATACAAACGCTTCTACATCTACTGCCACCACAAGTACTAGTAGATGTAGAAGTGTTTGTATGTCTGGATTTAAATATAACATACACTAACATTAAAACCAAAGGACCAATGCAACAATTACTTTAACTAATTCAAATGAAGTAATTAATATGAAGTGTCCAGTAAAACCGTTTTATTTTTTTTTAATTTGAAGCAAGTTTTTAAAAAACGATTTTATATGAATATTTTATCAACAGTTAAATGAAACTACGTGATGTAACATTATTTCAACTTTCTTTAAGTTCTTTACCACGACCTAGGTTTCATTGTATTACATCTTCAGGTGGGCTATTAGCAAAGATCTTTGCTAATTGTTTAAATTGTTTAATCTTTGCTATTTATTTGAGCAGGTCAAAGAACACACCACCACAATCTGATCTAACTTGGATCATCAATAACTTTTGTGCCCAATTTCATTTATTTCTGTCTATCCTTTGAGGATGAAATAACATACATAGACTGTCCCATCTATACGAAACACTTTAATAAAATCAACTGTTTAGTTTCACAATTTGGCTAGAAGCGACTGTAATGAACTAAATTTTCGGAAGTAAGATAGCTATTTTGATGTTTTTTTCCGAAATAACCCACAAAAGTACATATAATTGCTTATTCGTGGAATAACTGTAAACCTTTAAGTAAATTATTTTTTTTTATTAACCCATGAACCGTTTTTCTACTTTACCAAGCTAAGTCTCTTTTTTTTCGACGAAATCAGGTTAGTTCTTCACTTTTTCAACTTAATCAAGCTAAGCCTTCGCTTGTTCTACTAAAACATGCTAGATTCTCGCTTTTTTTACCATAATCGAGCTAAGTCCTCACTTTTTCTGCTAAACCAAACCAAATCTTTATTTTGCCTACTAAACTAAGCTAGGGCTAGGCTTTTCTATTAAACTAAGCTTTTTATAAAACTATTTTATTTTATGTTTTTCTAGAAATCAAAACTTGGTCTTCACTTTTTCAAAAAATTTAAGCCAGGTTTTGACTTGTTTACTAACCAAACTATAACTTCGCATTTTTTGTGGAAAACTTTGCAAAACATGTCCATGTTTCGCAAAGTTTTCCACAAAAAATGCGAAGATATAGTTTGATTGAATAAATTAAGTGAAAAAAAAAGGTTAAAACCTATAATGGCTGAGAAAATGATGAATGTTGTTACATTACTGGAATGACGAATAAAAATGACAATACACAATTCAGATTTAAATTCAAATTATTCCTATGAAATCAATCTTGTAGTTTTAAAGAAATATGTGTGTTTTTTTTAAGTTAATTAACTATTTTTCTCGTTTTTGAGGAAATGTCAGAGTTGTTATACAATTTTCTCGTTCCCATAACTAACATTCTCTTACTTAATTAGTCACGGTATTCGATATAAAATCCACGCTAATTATAGTTTGTTGAATATATTTTCAATTTCAATTAATTTAAAATTAATGTGTAAATGAATTTATACATCGAATAATTAAATTTTATTGAATTCAAATTAGCAGATAAACAGAAATTAATTTCTAAACCTACGCTTTATTGAAATTTCACAAGCAGATTTTCATGTGCACATGTGAATTGTGTTCAAGTTGGAGGAGATGCACGCCTAACCTTTGTTTAACAGCGTATAAATAATACAATATTTAATTGTAACCTTTTCTTTTCTTAACATAAGAAATTTATATAAATCATTACTTTCTTGCCGTTAAATACTTTGGTCGTAATTTAAGTTTGATTAATTAAATTTTTAAAAGCACTAACTTAACTGTTTGTGGCAATGAGATGCTATTAATTTTTGATTTATGAAGGTCTATAGATATCTTCTTCGACATTTTCAATGTTGTTCAAATTTGTTTAAGCAATAATTTTTAAATTGTTAAATCTCGTTAAAAAAGAAATCACGCGGCCACGAGCGATGTCACATAAAGTATATAGATTAAAATCTTAATACATCTTAATACAACATAAATTGTATAGAGTAAAATTAATAAATACTAAGAAAAATAAATATTAATTTATTACATAAAAATTTAAATATCTTTAACGCTGTAATTTCGAACTTAAACTATTATAAAAATTATAATTTTGGGATCGAATGACCCGACCATGCAACACGTAGCCACTAAGTTTTCAGCACCTACTAGCTATACAGGTATGTATGCAGTTTAGCACCAATGAGATTTTGAATTTTTTTTTATTTGACCTAAAGAAATATATATTAAAAACAACGTATTCAAATAAATATTGCGGCTTACAATTAATTATTACAAAAAGTCAATTTAAAAAAGTTTATACCTGGATGATTTTGTTTATTTTGTTTATTTGATTGTTGATTTTCTTTCACTTAATTTACATTTTTCTTTTCACTGTGCACTTAATACATAATTATAAGCACAATTTATTATAAATTATTAAGTACTTACAATAAAATAATTGTTAAATTCAGTTATCAGTTATTCATTACAAAAAATTTATTTAAAAAATTACATCTGGGTGATTTTATTTGCGCAGGAAAGGTTTTAATCTTTATCCTTTCGTGATGTAGTATTATTTCTACTTTCTTAATTTACTTTCTCTTTTGTCACTATACACTTATTACATAACTACACTCACAATTTATTATAAATTGTTAATTATTATAATATATATTAATAATTAGAACAAAAATATAGTTAAATTCAATAATCCACTATTGAATATATTTGGCGTTAATTTTGTAGAAATCCATTATTCACAATTAAATAAAACTACGTGATGTAGTATTATTTCTACTTTCTTCAAATTCTTTACCACGACCTAGGTTTCGTTGTATTACAACATCGTCAGGTGGGTTATTAACAAAGATCTTTGCTAATAGCCCACCTGACGATGTTGTAATACAACTAAACCTAGGTCGTGGTAAAGAACTTAAAGAAAATAGAAATAATACCACATCATGTAGTTTCATTTAATTATAATCAATAATCCACCATTAACTGTTTCTTAAACCGTTCATTTCTAAAGACACAAATATTGTAATTAAACTGTACAAACGTCAAAAAAATATTAAATTCTATTTACCCATGTTTTACATTTGGAACAATATTACAATTTTAAGCTAATTCTGTACGTACAATTATGTAATTGCATGTGTCTATGAAGATATTTGTAACTTTTGTTGACATGATTCTTTTGCTTTCTCATTTTTTGAATATTTAAGTTTGTTTTCTTGTCAATTCGTGTTTGTGTTCAAATCCTCTCAGCGATCCTTTTGATTATATAATTTTTGGATATTCCGATTTTTTTTTATATAAAACAATTTCAGTTTAATGTTACTAAGAAATAAAAAATAGTTCCTTTGTAAATTACGTTTTATGTGTAAACTAATTTCCAAATCAATTTTTTATATTAAAACAATAATGACCATAAATTATTTTAGATAAATACGTAATTTTTAATATATATTCTTGTAATATACAATAAATAATGAATTCATATTATAAATGTATATAACGACAAAAGCTTTACTAACCGATTTTAGGAGTATTATACCTATGCGCGTTTATGGAGATAACTTTTTGTTATGTATTTGGCTAATTTTAGCTATTTTATTTTTTTGCTTTTTCCTGAATTTCAATCGCTGAATAGCATGGTTTTCTATATTACAGAAAATACTAGCTTTTTTCAAAAATTAGCTCTTTTCCTAATTCCAGACCCAGACCCCCAGACTCGTTTCACATTTTCACACATTTAATAACTCACAATTGCTTTGATTTAGAAGAGGGCGCAGTGAATACAATAATTTTAAAACTTTCTTGGCATAATTGCAACTGACCTATTCTCAGACTGTCATTACGGAAGAGTACCGATTTTACAGCCCATTGTAACTAGGGCCAGAAGATAATGTTCGCTGGTAGACTAAATTCTCACTTGAAAACATAATACTTTTTTCTTCATTTTTCAAATAACAATGATATTGTTTCAATAAATACACTACAAAACGAAATATGTCAAAAACAAACAAGACATGCTCACCCAAAAAGACGATAAAAAACTGATTTCTAACGCTAACTTTTTTCTCAACATTTTTCTGTTTCTCCATCTTCCTTCCAGCTCGTTGCAATATGCAATGCGTATTGAGAACTGATCAACTTACATTTAGTCATAATGCAAATCATATAATATGAGTGTTTGCTAGGGTGACAATTTAAACATTACAAAAAAAATACTTTACACAGCGGCGCTTTTCAACGGTACATGTGCGATATACACACCCATATATATATATATATATATATATATATATATATATATATATATATATACACATATATATAAATTTTTAAAATTACGTCAAGTGCTGCTACGGATTTTTTACACAGTATATTACTATCTTAGAAAATATAATAATAGATAGATAAATAAATAATTTTCCAAAAAATTCAACACATAAAATCGTACAGTTTTTGTGAATTATAACCGTTTTGCCCAATCTTAAAACGAAGCCTTCGATAACAGATAAAATCCACATGTTACACTAATACCGCAACATCTGGTCACCCCATCTTCTGCTCTCAAACGAATATTAATCATGCTAACTTAGTATTGAAAATGGTTAAATGAAAGATAAGATAAATCTTATTTTATTCAGTCACGAAGTAGGTTAGTAAAGTCATCGAAAAAAAAAATTATTAACTGATTGTTTTTATCATCTGTAATTCCCAGTGCTAAGAGATAAATTTTATTGTTACAAGGGAGATTACAAAAGCCTATATGGTGTTGCCCAGATGATAAAAGAATAAAAATGAGGGTCTTTAATAATTTTTTTAATCATATAAAATACTGTAATCTGTAGCCACTTTGAGACATTAAGCTGTCACGCATTAAATATTGGCGTACTTAAGATTGTGGCTTCTGCCGCGTTTCATAACCTAACACTATTCTATTTTAGTGCATCTTGGGGTATTTTTCATTTTAGTCTGCGATTTGACTGTTGGTCTTCCATCAGTTGTATCTCTTGCAGTTTCCTTCTTCCATCCTTCTTTCATCTTTTTCAAATATACTGCTTATTCTATGTTATAACACATTTTATAGTCTCCGAATCAATTTTGGTAACTGTTGATTATTTTATAACACCTTTTACAGTCTACAAATTAAATTGTATTATTGTTATTAATGACGAGATGATATCACTCTTCTAGAAATTAATCTGCCATAAGTATTTTACTTTAAAGTTGACAAATAAATGTATATAATTAGAATAATAATTAACAATCCAATCATTTCAGTTCTTCAGTGTTAGCTCCTGTGATAGCCAAACAGAGTAGTTTTATATTTATAACTCAGAGAAGAGAACTATCCTTCCCCGAAGCATAGTTCTCTTCTATTGCAGTATGAGAGCAGTTTTATCAGCTAACGCAAACTCAATCCAGATATGTTTCAATAAGACTTTACAATTTGTTTAAACTTAATGTAGGAATTCATCCCAAAAGAGGATTATAGGAGGGAAGAAAATTTCTTCCTTTAAATCTTTGAAACAATGCTCAATACTTGGCTCCATCACAGGAGAGTCTATGGTTGTGTATATACTGCATGACACCTCGATTGCTTTTTGCCCTGAATAAAATTCATAACACTAGAGAACTATAAATTCTCTTCTTTATGCTCTTTACCAGAAATTTTCGAAAAATTTCTCTAAGAATCCAAAAATTGCTGGAAAAAAGTCGCAATTTTATTAACTACCCACCTAATATTATTTACATAATAAGGTTATTATACTCAGAACACAAAAATTTTAATCCAAAATATTTATATGTGACGTCGGCAAAAATCTCATTGTACATTTACATGTAAAGATACGCAAACAAAAGCAACATATCTGTAATTTAAACACCTACTGCTCGATAACTTAATCGAAAAGACTCATCAGCAACTAGGACAGTTCAAAATCTCATTACTCAAAGATCATTTATACCACCGCCCATAAATATAAAATGCGCAATAAACCATGTTGACGAAAGTAAAATTCAGATTTGTAATTTTTTTTACAATTACAATTTTCCAATTTTTTTTAACTTACGTAATTTTTCTGAATTCATTTTCCCAACATTCTTATGTACATATTTCACTCAACGTTTTTATAGTTAGGATGGTCAATAGTTAGGATTAACTCCACTTTAGGTACAGAGGGATAAAATAAGTTGTTCAACCGAGTAACATGTAACTTTCTTGTTACCTCTGCTCAAACCAGTATCCAAGAATAGCCTAAAACTTTATCGTTATTAGAAGGGGTGATTATATTAACAATTATTTTATTTATGCCTTATTAATTAACAATTATTTTATTTTATTTATAATTATTTATTTTATTTATATCTCCACAAACTCAAAACGTGATAAATTCATAAAAGTGGTGAAATTTTACAAATCGGTCACATAAAAATGATAACATGAAATAAGCCATGAGTCATTTAATAAATCCCCAATCGACCGACGATAAGCGTCGGTTTGGAAGACAATTGTCCAGGTGCAAGAATGATAGACGAACGTGAGAGATAATATGTATATAATAGGTATTATGTTTTGGAAAAAAAGAATATTAAAATTTGTTAAGAACATAAACCTACGGTTAGGCTGTAAATCTTGAGCAAATGCGTGATCAACTCTTAGGATTTAAACAATTATGCAGTATAGAGAGAATTTCATTATCGTATTTGAAAGACAATTGGTACACGATAATGAAATGGTGTACGATAATTAAATTCTCTCTATACAATATAATTGTTTAAATCCTAAGAGTTGATCGAGTTAAATACTGGGACTTGAAGAGGGAATATACATTTAATTTTTTTGTATTTTAATTCACTATTTTCATCGTTATAAGGTAGAAAGTATTTATTTTTACACTATTAGAAATATTTTAATTCAATAAAAAAAATTTAAAAAACTCTAATAAATTTAAAGTGTTGAGTGTGTCGTTACTTTAAACATATCTTCAGTCGAATCGCCGTTTAAACCATGGAAAAAGCTCGAAAGCAAATTTATTAATATTTTATTTTGTCCGAGTACAAAAATACCATTGGAAGTGCACCTGATAACGTATTTTTTTGTCCCGAGAAATGCAAAAATACGAAAACAATGGTACAAGATGAAGTATCTCCAACAGGTTGTTTGCATTGTTGTGAAGATCATATCGTTTTAAATATATTTTATTTGAATAGCTAGTATGATTTCAGTCAATTAGAAGTAAGTTTTGTATTGAATATCTATCATACAAGCAATAGATAACTGTGTACATAAACTAGTTTTGAAAAGTTTAATACGACTTCCATTTCTTGTTTTTTACGTTAAGAAAAACTACATAGCATTGTTTTAATACGAATAAAAAGTGACTTAATTGAAATGTAATAAATTTGATGCGCGTACACATTTTTATACATAAATTAATAAAATATGAACAATATGCAGCCATGTTTTTTAAATCTTATGGATTACGTTTACTACTATCTACTTTTGAGTGCATTTATACATTAAAAACATACATAATGCAGAATTATAAATCATTTATTGGAACAATTGACTTCGACGAACGTAAAAACTGCGTTTGAAGCAAAATTTGACGTCATAATGAATGCATCTTTTCTCGGCAGATTATCTGATTGTGCATTTACAAAATTACATTCAGTCATCATTCTAGACAATTCCCAATCTCACTAGGATGCTAAAAATGTACTGGATATATAAAATATTGCAAGAGTACCATTTTTCTTTATCAAACACAACAAATGCCACATAAATTGTCAATAATACGAGCTTGTTTAATCGTCACGTTTCGTCCTAACCAATAGCGATGCGTTTCGACAATTAGAATTTCCCTCGCATAATTTTCACTTTTTATTTATTAATTTATGCATCTAAAAAGAAATTAATTAAGAAAACAATGGCTTAGATATAATGTCTGGTTGGTAAATAAATGGAAAATAATATTTGAACCAACTTTAAATTACGTACATATTTCCTATTCAGTTCTACTATAAATGCTGGTGTTGCAAAAAAACGATGACTATGTGAGTGCAGATAGTTATTAGGGATGAAAAGTGAGAGTTTTTTTAACGATTTAGAAAATGAAGTTTTCCCATAAAATAATCGAAAAATAAATCTCAAGTATGAAATGACTCTTTATATTTATGAAAAATGGAAACCCACGACTTGATCCGGTGGCAATATTGCGATTTTATTGTTGTTCTCATTATCACTACCGTTCGGTGATCTGAATTTTCGGTTTGTAATTAATTGCTAACATTATCCTACTTTTGTGCTAAGCAATTTACTTTCCTAATGTTAGGAAAAAAATTGATAAAATTAATAAAAATATAAAATAGGTTTTGAAGTGAAATTGCTTTAGCGGCAGTGAGAAGAAACTTGCGAAGCCAAAAAAAACACAAGCTCGCTAAATGAGCAATAAAAGTAATTGGATAATTATGCACGGCCCTTGTGTAGAAGCAGTCATAAGCCAGAAAAAGAAAAGCCTACCAAACACGAGTGGAACTCTCATTACGAGGGTTCTATACACATTTGAGCATTTGTAAACTTGTAATGGTACATAATAATCCTATTCTTTCAGACGCGCATTTTTTTAAAAATATTTTTTATGGTTAAAATGGTCAAAATTGTTAAATTGAAGTTATATCTACAATTTAACAATTTTCAGATTTTTTTCCTTTACTTATTTTCAGATTTTTTCCTTTACTTATGCTCCCATAGCCTTGCTTATTGCCAAATTTCATAATTCTAGGTCAACGGGAAATATCTTATAGGTTTTGTTTTATTTCCATGTGCCAAAATATGTGGCGTAAGTGGTTGTATTTTTAAATTCTTCTTGATTGCGTTGATTTCTTTATAACTCCAAGGAAACGTAGACCTTAAATATTTTCTATTAATTTCAACTTGATACCTCTTGAATACATAGCATTTAAATCGTATTTTGATTTCTACAATATTGACAACTGCAAAATATACTCGTCATTTCGATTAATCCCTAAAAATGCAAGTCAAAGTATACAATTTACTTGTTGTAGGTAGAAAACATTGTAATTTAAATTTTGTTCGCGTTATCACAAATATTTAGTATCGTAAAAGATATTGCCAAAAAGAATAATGCACTAGCTCACAAGTCTCTAAACCTGAAGCACACTTATCTGTTGTTTACATATTCTTGTGTACACATGACTTTTGCGGGTGTCACATATAAACAGGATATATATTTAGGGTTTTGCAGGTAGATCAGACAGTGATAACGCGAGATGATACTGATTCTAACGATAATTTACTGACGCCCACAAAGATGACAAATACGCAGAGATCCACAAAAATGGTATGAGCTTTGTTTCCTCCTCATATAAATAAAATAAATATTAATTAAGATAACACTGAGTGGAGAACATCATTATAAGATATGCAACCAATTATACGTATTAACAAGAAAAAAAAAGTGCTAATCGGATTCGTTGAATGTTTCATGTCTATTATACTTATTTAAAAATATTCGCCGTATAAAAACTGTCAGACACGAGTTGAACTTGCACTACAAAGGTTCTGTACACATTTTGGCACTTAAGGATACATAGTCATAAAATTCAACGTAAAGTGAGGAAAACTTAAAGTGATACAGCTTGTAAGTGCTACACTGCAATTCATAGTTATACCATCGGGTTACGTGGTAATTTTCATAAAAAACTTAACGCATCCGAGTAAAAATACGCGATAACAAAAAAACACAAATGCATTAAGTTACACATCACGTGTACGCTCATAGCATTAGGGCGGAAAAAAATTAATTCAGTTATGACAGCCTCTCATCTTCCGGAAAAATACAAAGAAACGCTCCGACAGGTAAGATGGAAAATCATTGAAATGAATACAGAAAGTGCGTTGATCTTTGGTTAACAAAGTTAGGTTGGTACCAAAACCTGCTATAGCTTTATATTCAAAACTGCCCAAAAAAGCTAAAAGTGAAATCTGAAGACTTGACATCTGAAGCTCAAAAGGGTTTTATCGAAATTTCAAACGGAACATCGGCCGCCTGGCAACATCATCTGATGAAACAGACTAGAATAACAAAAACAGTTTATTGTACACGTAGGTGTTTGACGCACGTAATTTATCGTGTCTAATTATTGACTTAATTATTGATAAAACAATATGAACAAGAAAAATAATTTTCTACAAATTTAATTTAAGATATTTTTAATGGAAATCTGAAATTGGTTCGGTTCGGTTCGGGTACTACAAAGCAACAAGGTGAGAAATTAATGAATTATGAAGAATGGAAACCACAAAAACAGCCAATTTATTAAAATATTGATTTAAAGTCAATTACAATTACCATTAAAATAAACAGACTCATAACCACTGCGGTGCCACTGTTTATAACCAGCTCAAGACTCCTAGAATCGTTGGAAGTCATAAATTGATCTGCGTTAAATTATAAAATGTTCTCCTGAGTAGTTTACAACATCTATAATTGAATGCTAATTGAAATAAATATTATCATTTCTAAAAGGATATTTAAGGTTTATTTAAACAGATATAGGTTATAATTTATTCATTTATTTCAAAATAAAAGATCAAAACAAAAAAGTTTACAATATTTGAATTAATGAATCGTACTTATATTCAATTGAATATTAATAATAATCTAAAATATTTTAACTAAATTACTAAAAAAGATGATTTTTACTTGTAGTAAAAAATATAAAAATATATTTATACAATAAATATATAAAGTATATCTTACACGAAAATTATGTGGAAACTTACAAATATGAAATAAAATTTGTATATACAAAACATTCGCAATACTCTGTGTAGATGAAGCATACTACAACCTCTACAGGCCACATGACAAATTTACTCCTCAATCGCCTAAACTTGAATAGTCCATGTTCAATGTCCACTTTCAAAGCTGCCTGAACCAATTTACGCTATATCAAGATTTCACACCAATTACAATAATAACAAAGGACTTATTAAGTAATACGCTAATGTCAACTGTTTATCATTTTTTTAGTTTCCCAATAATTTATTTAATTTCTGATCGAAAACGTTACCATGATATTGGATATTGTTCGAATATTGTAATCATTACATTTAAGTTAAACTAAATACCAGGAACAATTTCTAAATCTATTATCCAATTATAAGTAAACATTATTTAACCTCCAGCAACACCAATGAAAAATCCGTTTCTAAGAAATGAATTTTATTTAAAACAATTTTTTATCTTCTCTATCGTATACTTGTACTCCACTCTAGAGTAAAAAAGAAATGGTTTATACGCAATAGCAAATTCAGACCGGTACAAACTTTTTCTAATGTTATAGGAAGATTTTATATATTTATAAAATTAACTGTAATTATATTAATGCGATAAGAGAAGCTGAAAACCAATGACAGTATTCTATGATATCATAAATACAAAAACAAATGTATTCTACTCTTCAAATCACATTGCCTCTACTCTCGTGTTATGAATAAGAATACAAAACAGCATGGCAATAAGAAATGCTGAATCAATTTTGTCATGTAAATTTAAAAAAGACTGCTAATTACACGTAAATATTTATGTATATATAAAAGATTAAGCCTTTGTAGGGTACATAACTATTATATTAAATTGTTTACAAAATTAATATTAGTTATCTTTATGTAAATATATTGCCGATCGAATCAATTATGTCATATAAAATGAGAAAAATCTGCCAAGTACGTGTAAATATGTATGTACGTATAAAATTTTAAGTCTTTAAGGGTACATAATATTTATATTAAATTGTTTACATAATTAATATATTGGTTTTCACAATGTAAATATATTGGCCAATATATATTTTGAAAATATAACAATTTCAAATAACAAATCAATTTTGTCATGTAAAGTGAAAAAACCTGCTAAGTACTCATAAAAATTTATGCACGTATAAAAGTTTAAGCCTATAATAATTAAAGTTACATTAAATTGTTCACAAAATTGATATTAGTTTTTACTACTAAATATATTGCATATAAAATTAAAGTCTTTAAGAGTACATAAAATTTGTATTAAATTGTTTGCAAATGTTGCCATTAATTTTCCTTCTATAAATATTTTTGAAAACGTAATTTTGAAAACGTAAGAAAGAAATTTTCACTTCTATTATTCATTATTTTTACAATAACAAATACTGAACAATAGAATACAATGTTTAGTAATATTTGTTCAAATAGTTAAAAATATATGATATTGTCAATAAACTACGACGTCTTAGATATTCCAGTTTTTATTATTCCAAACCCAAAAGGTCATGGTGGAATCCTATTTTTGTGGCAACGCTGTCTGTTTTTTGTCCATCTGTCAGAGGCTTCTAATTTGTAATCGAAAGAGGACTTGAAATTTACACAACCTATTTCTGTGGCAACGCTGTCTGTCTTTTGTCCAGCTGTCAGAGGCTTCTAATTTGTAATTAAAATGGGACTTGAAATTTACACAAACTATTTTTATGGCAATGCTGTCTGTCTTTTGTCCAGCTGTCAGAGGCTTCTAATTTGTAATCGAAATAGGACTTGAAATTCCTAGTACACAAAACATATAATTTACACAAAACATATAATTTACACAAAACATATAATTTACACAAAACATATAATTTACACAAAACATATAATTTACACAAAACATATAATTTACACAAAACATATAATTTACACAAAACATATAATTTACACAAAACATATAATTCCCATTAAAAATATCATTCAAAAGTTATAAGGTACGAGTAGAAATCGCACCATGAGTGTTCCGTACATATTTAGACACAAACATTTAAGGGTTGATAGTTTCTCCATTAAACCGTTTATAAATATTAATTTTTCACCACTATAATGTCTATTATATCTTTTGCGTGAAAACATGATGGATGTATCAAAAACTATGACATCTGGAATCATTGCTATATTTTTTGCGTTGGTTTCTGGTAACTTTACTTTTTCATTATTTTAAGTTCAGTAGTCCAGCAATAGAGGTCGGACATATTTTTATGCATATTTTTTTAGTATATTTATATAAAATTATGAAAAAAAATGTTTTTGAGACCTTTATACATAGTTCTTTCAAACGATGTTCCACAATATAAATTGCACTTTGAAATATATTCTTTCGTGTACGTAATTTTTACCTCCTAAAATGTCCATATTATCATCGTAGAATATTAACCTTTGAGGTAAATACCGTTTACTATACTTTATTATTGTGCCAAATTTCAAGTTTCGTAGAAACTCGAGCGGTTTTTGAGAAAATGCATGAATGAAATGACCTAGGTTTTGTTCTAGGGCTATTAGCAAAGATCTTTGCTAATAGCCCACCTGAAGATGTTGTAATACAATGAAACCTAGGTCGTGGTAAAGAACTGAAAGAAAGTAGAAATAATACTACATCACGTAGTTTCATTTAATTGTGAATAATGACTTATTTGTTATTTTGAGAATTTTGGGACAGAGGATCTTCATTTTTGAAACATGATGGAAGAAACTCTTCAAGTAGATCACAAATCCGTTTTTGTTTCTTTTTTTACTGACAAACAATAATTTTCTATACCATAAAATTTCCATTTTTCGATCCAGTTTGTTGTAAGAACTGTCTCAAAAACGCCATTATAACATATGGATTTGACCGTTCGATATTAAATAAAAACCTAGCTAATACTAGTTTTCATAAATATTTTTAAATAGTGAAATAAACAATTACGCCAGGAATAAAAAAGTCAAAGATATTAAATAACATTTTATATAAATAAAACGTAAACACCATATGCAATGTTTATGTCTGACTTTTGTTCGGCGCGCGGTCGCGATCGGATCTAACAAAAATAGTACTATATTCAAAACACGCTTTTTGCGTTCACGGAGGACTCGTATCGAATTATTACGCTTATGATACAGGCATAAGAATTATTTTTCTATTGTCCTGTAATTAAGAAATTTTGTGTGATGGTGTCTGTGTAGTAACGTTTATTGACCGAGCGAATTCTTAGTGTATATACATCGTGTTTGAAATTATAAGCAACTTAAAACTATTCCTGTAGCTAAAATATTGAATTTAGTTGATTGATTTTTGTTGTATGGTTGAGAAACACTATCTGGTACATGAGGATTCATTTAATGTCGAACGGTCAAATCCACATGTATCGGCTGTAACCTTCTCAAATAATATATTTAAATAGTAAAATGAAGCTGACATACAATAACCAAGAAGCCATAAGTAATCAAACTAAAGTTTTTTGGTTAATTAATCCTATTTTAGTCCTATGAAAGATGTGTTAGGCAATGTGTTCGTAAATAGTTTAATAAAAATACTGTAACCTTAAATATTTTATATGACGCATATTGTAATATCTACAAGCCACATAACAAATTTACTCGTCAATTCTCGCCTAAAACTGAATATTCTATGTCCATTGTCCACTTTCAAATTTGATTTGAACCGATTTAATAACATAAAATAACAAAGAAGCCACGAGTAATCAAAGTAAAGTTTTTTGATTAATTAATCCTATTTTACTCCTATAAAAGATGTGTAAGGCAATGTGTTCGTAAATAGTTTAATAAAAATACTATGTAACCTTAAATGTTTTATATGACGCATATTGTAACCTCTATAGGCCACATGACAAATTTACTCGTCAATTCTTGCCTAAAACTGAATATTCCATGTCCATTGTCCACTTTCAAATTTGATTTGAACCGATTTACTAACATAAAATAACCAAGAAGCCATAGTAATCAAACTAAAGTTTTTTGATTAATTAATCCTATTTTAGTCCTATGAAAGATGTGTAAGGCAATGTGTTCGTAAATAGTTTAATAAAAATACTATGTAACCTTAAATGTTTTATATGACGCATATTGTAACCTCTATAGGCCACATGACAAATTTACTCGTCAATTCTTGCCTAAAACTGAATATTCTATGTCCATTGTCCACTTTCAAATTTGATTTGAACCGATTTACTAACATAAAATAACCAAGAAGCCATAGTAATCAAACTAAAGTTTTTTGATTAATTAATCCTATTTTAGTCCTATGAAAGATGTGTAAGGCAATGTGTTCGTAAATAGTTTAATAAAAATACTATGTAACCTTAAATGTTTTATATGACGCATATTGTAACCTCTATAGGCCACATGACAAATTTACTCGTCAATTCTTGCCTAAAACTGAATATTCTATGTCCATTGTCCACTTTCAAATTTGATTTGAACCGATTTACTAACATAAAATAACCAAGAAGCCATAAGTAATCAAACTAAAGTTTTTTGATTAATTAATCCTATTTTAGTGCTATGAAAGATGTGTAAGGCAATGTGCTCGTAAATAGTTTAATAGAAATACTATGTAACTTTAAATGTTTTATAGAAACCTCGTCGTGTGAGTTCTGCTCGTATTTGTTATGTTTGTTAAGATCTTCTTCTGTTTTCAGGTTATGGTCCCAAATCACATATGGCGTCAGCCTTCCTCTTACGTTTTCGGCACAATAATCTATCTCGTTTTATCCTCGAGTACATGTCGATAGTTTTGAGATCTTTCTCAATAGTGGTCTGTCAGATAATATCGGATCAGCAGTATGATAGATTTTCACTTAGCTTGTCCTTAGCTGATCTCTGTAACTTTAAATGTTCCTGTAATATACTCGTTTTTAGTTCTATCCAATCTCATAACTTTTTAGCTAAGACAGAACTCGTAAAATACGAGTAATGAGTACTCGTAAAATACGTGTTCTAATTCTATGTTTTTTTGTTTACTAATGTTTAAAATGTATTTGTATTCTACTTCAATAACTTATTTCAATAGTACCTCACAAATGAAAAAAAATCACCCATTGCCATGGATATAGCGCCCCCCAAAATTAAATTAGTCGTAATTTCGAATACGATATTTGGTTTTAAATTAAACATAAGTAAAGTACATAGATCATTCTTTTGAGATCTTGAAATCTCTGACAAATGCGATCGTTATTTTGAGATCTCTGACAAACGCGAGGGGTTGACTGCACTTTCGCAATAATAGAGCACCGTTTTGAACTCATTAGGTAGAGAACCTTAAGATTCAGACAAACGTTTATAAAAAAGGTACAATTTGATATACTTATTGTGATCAAATAAAGTATGCATTTTAATATAAGCAAAACGAATTTATTTAATTGTAATATGTAACAAAACAAGACGACATAAAATAGAACCATACCGAAACTAAACTATCAACGCGACAACCAAAACTTAACTGTGTTACCAATGTTGGGACGAAATTATATTGCTATGTTTTTAACGGTACCTGTATATAGAAATTTTGTATCTTTTTAGCGTTTATTTCAAAACTGGCTTGGGTCCGCGGTTTCGTTTGGTGGAAAAAAGGAAAAAATTGAAGTGAAATTAAAAAAAAAGAATTGTTGCAAAAAATGGATCTCAGCATCTGAAATAACTAAGTAGTTTGGGATGCATAGAATTTAGCATTTATTTCAAAACTGACTTGCGTCCGCGGCTTCGCTTGTTGGAAAAGAGGAAAAAATTGAAATGAAATTTAAAAAAAAGAATTCTTGCAAAAAAATGGATATTAGCACTGGAAACAGATAAGTAGTTTGGGATGCATAGAATTCTAAAAATTATAGTACAAGATAAAAGCCTGTGCTGTGGTAGTAGATAGCTACAGGATGACACGTTGTCGTGATATTTTAATGCATACTTATATTTTACGCTTTTATTCTCCTTTCCGAGGGATTATCTTTTTAATTACCAAAATATTTATTCCATTTGGAAAAAATGTATTATTCTATATTTATTTTTATGGTTCAGGCTATATGTGTGCAAAATTTCATGGATATTTTTGGAGTTTTTGACATTTTTCCATTTTTAATCTTAAATTATTTTTAATAATTTGTAAAGTATTATTGTTATTAGTAATATTATATTCATATTAGTAAATGTTATTAACGTTAATTTTTAATTTTGTATTCATGTGTTTTCTTTCTAATTATTAGATAAATTATCATTTATGTTTTCAGTTATTATTATTTATAGTTTTAATCTTCTTTCATTCTTGTTATCGTCTTATTATTCCTATTTAATCCAACATTTTTATTGCTATTGTTTTAATAAATATTTATACGTGTCAATATTCAACGCAATATCTAGATGTGGGAATGTAAGGATATAATGTACTTAGATAAAAATTATAATTTCGTCGTCCAATTGTCTAAAAGAATTTTTAAATTATTTATTGAACCCTATGTACTATATCCTGTTTTTATTTTACTCTCTCACATGTGTCACGGAACATGTCACAGAAGATACATTTTGCTTTTAAAATTTATTTTCCAATAATTAAAAACCTTTCCCAGACTGTATTATTATTGGAAGGCTTTCATTTTTCATACTTAATAACTTTCTATGCTTGCGTAGGCATCTTTTTTTGCAAGTCTAGAAAGTTGACTTAATATGTTTTTAGTTATCACAAACATTTATTAAATGACTTCAAAATAAAGCATATACAAGTAAATCTTGCACTCATCCCACGTATGTTCTATTTAAATTTATATATATTGAACGAAAATCAGTGCGTGGATCGCTCGTACCCGCGAGCCTAATTCGCGCCTAACAAGTTTATCAAGATTATTTCTTCGACTATTTGAATTGATACAAGAAATTGTTTCTTAAAATAATGGAACTTCTTAGTATAAGCAAGATTCGAATATTATACTTGCATCATGTAGAAATAGATACATTAAATCATAGCAGGTATATTTAAATCTATCATCATCATCTTCAAACCATATTTTCGTTTTTATCCGATTTAGTTGTAAACGCGTTTTAAACCCGAATCTTGCATTTCATATTTACAGAGCTTCTCAAATGTATTTTACGATCGTTTAAATACCATCGGCTCAATTTCGGAGATGAAATAATGTCATTTTATGCCGTCTCATTTGGAGTTCGATAAAGAATAATGTGATGCGCGTTTTTTTTTTCGTTAAACACGCAACAAGCCATACCGATATCAATTTTGATAAAACATTTGTTATAATTAGCTGTGCCGACGACCACGTCTACGTTGAGTCTTAGATTTAAAAAATATAGTATAAAAAATAAATACGAAACAATACAATAAAGTATGAACCTATATAACTAATCAAAGCTTTTGTTACTACACCATAGATTATGCTATGTACGATTTCACCAAAAAAAATTTGATAATTAAGGGTTCTGCTACTACACCGTAGATGGCGCCATATGAAATTACTTTTTCTACTGTAACATAGGTGATGACTCATGAAACATAATAGAAAATGTAGTCTCAAAAAGTAAGAGTATATATACATGCTTCACAAAATCCAATACATACATTAACATAAGTTCGGAATTGGAGCCTTTTGGGATATTACGATTAAATAAAAACTATGGTGTTTCAATGGTTACTACGTATAACTTGCGTGAAATTTATGTCAATATCTTCAGTAGTTTCCCATAAATAATATTATCTAAATATTTACGTGGTGAAAAATAATATTAACATTTATAAATAGTTTAATAGTAATACTATGCACCCTTAAATGTTCATAGGTGCCTAAGTGTGTACCCTTGTAATGCAATTTCTACTAGTGTCGTAAATAGGATTCTGTAGTTGTAATTCGCAGAATGATTGAAGTTAACCAAAACCATTTTAGTCGAAAGTTCTAAACAAATCCAAACACCTAAATTGTACATATATTAAGAGGTAAGCAATCGGTTACAGATATACTAAACAATAGTGATAAAAATAGCGTTAACATTTATACACAGTTTGTTAGAAATAATATGTACAATTAAACGTTTATGGTTTCTTAAGTGCAATTTATAATCGTATCATAAATAGGATTTCCTAGTTGTATTTCGCGAAATGATCGATGCAAGTCAACAAAAATAATATTAATCGAAACTTCTAACCAAATCCAAGCACCTAAAAAGTTAACATATACAGAGAAGTAAATAACCTGTTAAATATATACTGGGCAATATATTTACGTGTTAAAAAATAATTAATAATTTAATACTATATACACTTAAATGTTCAAACATTCCTTAGTGAAGTACCCACCCTTGTACTACAATTTCTACTCGTGTCGTGAATAAGATTCCGTAGTTGTATTTCTCGAAATTATTTATGTAAATTAACAACAATAATTTTAATCGAAAGTTCTAATCAATGCCATGTACCTATATTATACATATATAGAGAGGTAAATAACTGGTGATATAAAGTAATAACCTGTTAAAGATATACTGGACACGTGGTAAAAAATAACATTAACGTTTACAAATAGTTTAATGGAAATACTATATACCTTAAATGTTCAAACATTCCTTAGTGATATACCCTTGTACTACAATTTCTACTCGTGTCGTGAATAAGATTCCGTAGTTGTATTTCTCGAAATTATTTATGCAAATTAACAACAACAATTTTAATCGAAAGTTCTAATCAATGCCATGTACCTATATTACACATATATAGAGAGGTAAATAACTGGTGATATAAATTAATAACCTGTTAAAGATATACTGGACACGTGGTAAAAAATAACATTAACATTTACAAATAGTTTAATGGAAATACTATATACCTTAAATGTTCAAACATTCCTTAGTGATATACCCTTGTACTACAATTTCTACTCGTGTCGTGAATAAGATTCCGTAGTTGTATTTCTCGAAATTATTTATGCAAATTAACAACAACAATTTTAATCGAAAGTTCTAATCAATGCCATGTACCTATATTATACATATATAGAGAGGTAAATAACTGGTGATATAAATTAATAACCTGTTAAAGATATACTGGACACGTGGTAAAAAATAACATTAACATTTACAAATAGTTTAATGGAAATACTATATACCTTAAATGTTCAAACATTCCTTAGTGATATACCCTTGTACTACAATTTCTACTCGTGTCGTGAATAAGATTCCGTAGTTGTATTTCTCGAAATTATTTATGCAAATTAACAACAATAATTTTAATCGAAAGTTCTAATCAATGCCATGTACCTATATTATACATATATAGAGAGGTAAATAACTGGTGATATAAATTAATAACCTGTTAAAGATATACTGGACACGTGGTAAAAAATAACATTAACATTTACAAATAGTTTAATGGAAATACTATATACCTTAAATGTTCAAACATTCCTTAGTGATATACCCTTGTACTACAATTTCTACTCGTGTCGTGAATAAGATTCCGTAGTTGTATTTCTCGAAATTATTTATGCAAATTAACAACAATAATTTTAATCGAAAGTTCTAATCAATGCCATGTACCTATATTATACATATATAGAGAGGTAAATAACTGGTGATATAAATTAATAACCTGTTAAAGATATACTGGACACGTGGTAAAAAATAACATTAACATTTACAAATAGTTTAATGGAAATACTATTTACCTTAAATGTTGAAACATTCCTTAGTGATATACCCTTGTACTACAATTTCTACTCGTGTCGTGAATAAGATTCCGTAGTTGTATTTCTCGAAATTATTTATGCAAATTAACAACAATAATTTTAATCGAAAGTTCTAATCAATGCCATGTACCTATATTACACATATATAGAGAGGTAAATAACTGGTGATATAAATTAATAACCTGTTAAAGATATACTGGACACGTGGTAAAAAATAACATTAACGTTTACAAATAGTTTAATGGAAATACTATATCACTTAAATGTTCAAACATTCCTTAGTGATATACCCTTGTACTACAATTTCTACTCGTGTCGTGAATAAGATTCCGTAGTTGTATTTCTCGAAATTATTTATGCAAATTAACAACAATAATTTTAATCGAAAGTTCTAATCAATGCCATGTACCTATATTATACATATATAGAGAGGTAAATAACTGGTGATATAAATTAATAACCTGTTAAAGATATACTGGACACGTGGTAAAAAATAACATTAACATTTACAAATAGTTTAATGGAAATACTATATACCTTAAATATTCAAACATTCCTTAGTGATATACCCTTGTACTACAATTTCTACTCGTGTCGTGAATAAGATTCCGTAGTTGTATTTCTCGAAATTATTTATGCAAATTAACAACAATAATATTTACGAGAGGTAAATAACTGGTGAATAAATTTATATCACCAGTTAATTACCTCTCGTAAATAACTGGTGATATAAATTAATAACCTGTTAAAGATATACTGGACACGTGGTAAAAAATAACATTAACATTTACAAATAGTTTAATGGAAATACTATATACAGAGAGAGGTAAATAAGCGGTAAAGTATATTCTTGGTATTATATTTACGTTGTATAAAATAATATTAATATTTACGAGTAGTTTAATAGATATACTATGTATCCTTAACCGTTTATATGTACCTAAGTGCAATTTCTACTCATGTCGTAAATAAAATTCCGTAATTATATTTCGGGAAATGATTGATAAAAGTTAACAAAAATAATTTTAATCGAAAGTTCTTACCATTGAAAGGAAATAAAATTTTACATTTAGAGAGATAAATAACCTATAAAAAATTTACTGGACAATATATTTACGTGGTGAAATATAATACGAATATTTATAAATAGTTTACAAGAAATACCATGTTCACTTAAATGTTTATACGTGCCTAAGTGTGTACCCTTGTAATGCAATTTCTACTCCTGTCGTAAATAGGATTTCGTGATTGTACCTTGCAAAAAACTATTTTAGTTCAAATTTCTTATCAAATACGTGTACCTAAAATATTTTCCACATTTTCAAAAAAGTGACTGAAAAATCACAGAGGACGGAAATATTATATGTGAATTTGGAGCTCAGCTTTACTACGTTGTCAATTTCCAGTTAATAATTTGAAAAATGTCAATAAAATCTCAAATTTCTTTAAAAAAACTTACCTATACTAATATACGAAACGCGAAAACTTATATGTATATACGTCTGTTAGCGCTAATCTCTAGAACCACACGTCTGTTTTCAACAATGAAGTATGTTTGGAAAACCCATACTTACAGTAAGATTATAAACTATATTTCATTGCGTTACGATTCTTAGGAGCAAACCAGTGTTAAAAATGTGACAGAAGTCGGACAATACTACTAAATTAATTTGATGACCTTGTAGCATGTATAAATGGCCTTTCAGATCCCTAAAATTTCCGAATCATTTTCCGTACTCTAAGATTGGTGGTGAAAAATTCACATAATCTTATCACGTTACTCTCTATTCGTTTCTTGTATAAGACATTAGTTCACAGTGAAAGGGAGTCATATAGCATTACATAGATTCCTCATAGATATAAGTACTGTTTTTTATTTGAAAGGGTACAAAACACTTTTTTAAAGTACTAATATAGAAGACAATATAGTCACTTCCCTTTCTCTCCTCACTTCTATTTTCTTCGATATGGCTAACATCATTTTTCTCGAATTTTGAAGATATTTAACATTACTCATGTTCATTTTAAAATTATTGGCTGTAAATATTTTCTATTCCGTACTATTTTATCAGATTCCTTTTTTGCCACCATATCACGAGCAAGAATTGTTCCCCATACCTCCATCCCAACCCGATCGATATCATGGCGCTCCACTATACCGTAGTATTGGTACCGTATATTGTGTCCTTGCGAATATACTTCAATGTGATATATCTGTAGTGAATGAAAATCTATAAAAGCCTTATTGTAACAAGTTCTTGTCTTCCTGTTAGATTTATTTTCGTATTTAATGATTGTTTGTTTCCTTACTTATTACGATTTGGGAATCTGCAAAGTGTAAACCATGTATAGCCAATAAAAAAATAAATGTAACTTTTATTATATTTCTACTTATTTTTTAAATAGGGTATGAGGTCCTCGATTCGCCTTAACAGCTCAAATAAAATATTCCTTATTTAAAATAGTCTTGATAAATTGCAATCTTATTTTATACGAAACGATAAATTATTTATAAAGAGTACCTTTGGGTCATCAGGGTTATCAATACAGCATTTGATTAAAGATTGAAAAAATTATAGCATGCTGATTGTTAACTAAAAAGTGGGGGTAAAGAAGTTAACCGCAGCGCTCGCTGTGCCAAAAATGGAAAGTTCGAAAGGCTCTTACCGAATATTATCATAGGCATTATAATTTACTTACATATATTGTCATTTCGTCATGTGTAATTTTGGAATAGATTTAGATAAAATTTAATAAAAATTTGTTAATTCTTGCAAAGTATTGAAAAAATATATTTTGGTCTCAATTAATTTATCACAAAATATCTATTTGAAAAAAATTATTTACGTGTACTGAATAACTTCAAAAATTCTGAATAAATTACAAAGCATTTTTCACTATTTCACCCTAAATTTATAATTAGATGATACAAATTTAAATAACATTTGTGTATATATATATATATATATATATATATATATATATAGAAATGTTAATAATATAAATAAAATAAAATAAAAATGACGATTAATAAGCTACTGAAAAAAAAATTATGTACATTCTTTCATTAAAAAAATCAATAAAATTCAAATTTTTCCTAAACTACCCTCAAACCATACGTTTTATCAATTTATAGCATATTTTCGAAATGGTCATAGTAAATTTTAATCATTCTTAAAAACACAACGAATCAGAATTGAGTTAAAAACAAAAGAACATTACATATAGACTGGGTTCGAACAACTATCATATTATTATTCATTAATAAAAACCTTTATTTTTATATTATTCTGTACTTTCCTACAAAATAAGATAATTAACCTAATACAACATAACGCGATTTTATCTAAAACGCAAATAATACTTACTTTTCTTCGAGAAAAATAACAAAAAACATTTTATATGTAAGTAAAAAACATTTTATATGTAAGTAAAAAACATTTTATATGTATGTATGAAGAAAAATTTTAACGCAGTATCCGGCCACAGTCAATATCTTTTATAGTCATTTTTATTAAATGAAAAATGTTAACGTAGTATCAAGCCACAGTCAATATTCTTTTGTCATTTTTATTAAATGAAAAATTTTAACGTAGTATCCAGCCATAGTCAATATTCTTTACAGTCATTTTTATTAAATGAAAAATTTAAACGTAGTATCCAGCCACAGTCAATATTCTTTACAGTCATTTTTTATTGAATGAAAAATTTTAACGCAGTATCCGGCCACAGTAAATATACTTTACAATCATTTTATTAAATGAAAAATTTTAACGTAGTATCCAGTCACAGGCAATATTCTTTACAATAATTTTATTAAATAAACAATTTTAAAGTAGTATTCAGCCACAGTCAATATTCTTTACAATCATTTTTACAAAATGAAAAATTTTAACGTAGTATCCAGCCACAGTCAATATTCTTTACACTCATTTTATTAAATGAAAAATTTTAACTTAGTATCCAGCTACAGTCAAAATTCTTTACAGTCATTTTTATTAAATGAAAAATTTTAACGTAGTATCCAGCCACACTAGATGTTCTGCTCTAATTTTTATTTTTTTCACGTAAATATTTTGCCAGAGCCATTAATTCGACACGCCTTTGAAGTTGTACATGCCAGGCGGTGCTGATATCACGCACCCGCCGAATGTGTTAGACAAAAATGCATCTTGGCTAATAAGAAATAAAGGAAAAAATATCGACTTCTTAAGCGGAAACGACAGAAACACGAAAATACGTCATTTCTTAGCATCATTCGGAGAACACAATATCACAAATGCGCAGATCTTGTCAAATGTCAAACGGACAATAAAGCGGGATGGAGCTGTCAACACGTACATATTATGACATGGATGTTACACAAGAAACGCATTACCGCGAACTAATATCAAGAGGTACACCGGATGTGGAGAGTGTTATGGAAATCTTTAAGCAAGTTTCAGTACAGTGTGACCGGAAGAAAGGTATAAGAATATACGAGTATATGTAAATTGATTGGAGAAAACCAATGAAATGTGTGTATGGATTAAGACTTCTAAAAGATCAGCAGTTTGCATTCTGTGGACCACACTAAGGAAATGAAACATTTTTAACTAATCGTATATATCTCGAAGTTCCAGCGAGCAATATTAAAGGGTACAGGAAACTTCTGCGCATCTTTATTGAAATCAATAAAATTTTGGTTTGATTTAATTGTAAAGACAAGCAATACCGAAGAAATAAATTATGTTAAAAAACACGTCCTGTAATTAAGCAATCCCTTTTCCATTTAATGTAGAGTCTCATTTTATGTTTAAGACTTTCTCACTTATGGTTAAAATACTACATTAGCATGCACTTCATAATTTCTCGCAAGCTATCTATTGTTATCTTCTTGTAGTACTAATAATAAGTTCGAGAAACATAGTATTTTGCTTTAATGAAAGCGATCTCTCATTTAGCAATAAAATCGCCTAACATATATTTATATAAATTGAAGTGTAAATATATAAACTAATTGATTAATGTTAAAATCAGTTTCGTAATTAAACACAAAGTAGCTTTATTCATCGATATACGGGCGGATTAATTAATGGAAAACAATTATGTAGTATTTATATTTATTTACTTAAACAAGTTTACTTAAGAGGAAATTATTAAAATAAATGCAGTGGGCTTACTATTTATATATATTTACATTACCATAAACATTGAATATTGAATATATTTGGCGTTAATTTTGTAGAAATTCATTGTTCACAATTAAATGAAACTACGTGATGTAGTATTATTTCTACTTTATTTAATTTCTTTACCACGACCTAGGTTTCGTTGTATTGCAATATCTTCAGGTGGGATATTAGCAATGATCTTTGCTTATAGCCCACCTGAAGATGTTGTAATATAACGAAACCTAGGTCGTGGTAAATAAATTAAAGAAAGTAGAAATAATACTACATCATGTAGTTTAATTTAATTGTGGATTACCATAAACAATATTTAATATATGCATATCAACAATAATTGTGTTGAATTCTCTAACGCCATCTATAATCATGACCATGTAATTATCCTCATGCGGTTCATTGATAGTTTTGTTTGTCAATTAATTTAACGTAATATGTATTATTGTACTTATTTTTTGACTTTTCCGATATTAGAGATTTTATTTTAAAATTTAATTTGATTTCCCAATTCCAAGACACAAAAGATATTAAAACTTAAATGAACAAACACTTTACGTTATCACTTTAAGTAATCAGAATCTGATTTAATCGTGTATTATATAGTTGCATTAGATTGAAAATTCAAAATGTTACCCCTTTATTACCATATTAGTTATGAAAACTTCCTTGTCGACACTAAAAAGATTATTGGTGGAGTTTTCATTTATAATTATTAAAAAAATTAATTCAGGAAAGATAAATATTTAAGAAAAAGACAGTGAGATCTGAAGAAAAGATAATAACCAGAAAATGTTCAGAAAAGCGAATTAAACTTGTTTTATTGTATTATTTTTAGTAATCAAGACAAATATTTGATTTATTGGAAAAATTTTAAATCACGATAATATTATGCAGATGGCTATTACCCTTTTTTTATCACACGATTTTAACAAAAGAACTTCTTAAAACTTTAAATTTGATACTATTTAGAAATCTGCATCTGAAAGGCTTTGGACTTAATAATCACACCTATTTATGCAAAGAATAAAACATCATTCTGAATCCAATTAGTTTTCTTTAATTTTCGCATTTTACTAAAGCACCATTATTAATTAAACTCATCTCTACTAGACCTGGCAAGCCAGTAACCCATAATTCGAAAGATAAATCAAGTACCAAAAAAACTCATGGACAAAAAAGATATCTTCCGAAAAACTAAACCCTGAAACGAAAAAAAGCGTTTTTCTCACCGCCCAGTACATCTTTATTTCAGCTGCGACCAAAATAACACCGCCTTTGTGGAATAATTAGTTGGACTTAATACCGTAAGCTCATTATAAGGCTCTTCCGTCATTACAGAGGCATTAAAAGGAAAGTATAATGCGCTGCGCCCAGGTGTAGTACCCGCTCGCTCTCAGCCCGACGGGACTACTCCAGTGTCTCGCTTTTCAAAGCCGATTACACTCGCCCCGTGAAAGCGTTATGAACCACAAAAAGTATTCCATACATTCGTTGATAAGTGAACGTTAATAGAAGTTATAATATCCGCATATAACTACAAAATATAAGAAATGATTGGTTATAAATGTATGCATGTCGATTTGCTAACAAAAATATGGCATTTTGGATATTTTTGGATTGTTCTTTAAATATTTATTAAAATATTGGGTTCATCGTTCCATTATATATTTTATACGTATGGGATTTGCCTTAAGTTTATCTTACGTTGCACCTCTGGTCAAAAACACTTGGGTTTCACCAAGTCAACGTTTCAAGCAGTGGCCAAGCTCCTATTCTCACTATCTGCGCACAAGTGCTTGACCATTTCAATATAATTCTCAATAGCAAGACCACACAGCGGTAAGCTGGCTTCCTGCCCACAGTCAGTTCGCGCGAAAGACAGTTCATCACGAGTCTCTGATCCGACGACACTTACCGTATTCTGATTTGCTAGTTAATTAAATAATTCTAATTCAATAGAATAACTCTTTTTTTGAAAAACCATTCAACAAAAATTGTATTAATACAGAGAATTTGTTCCCTGTCTTCTAACTCTGGCAAAATACCATAACTAATATACAAATATAAAAGATTACAAGGTCACTGTCCATGTTAGAAGTGAAGTTTTTTTTTTTATTTTATTATTCTGAGGAAAAAGGAGGACATTGGAATAAAAAGAGGAAAATATATATTAATGTTCTGCAGTGTCCATATAATACTAACTATAACTTGACTAAATTTCTAAATAATATTAACACAAAGCCCACGCCTGTGTAGAACACAATATTACTTGGAAAATAATTGTGCCCCAATTAAATTTACTTTATTTTGTTGTATTCAGCCCTATAACGAAATAAAAATTCTATAATATATATTGATAACTTAATATTGACGTCACATTTTTTTCATTACTGTTTGATATATCACGTAGTATAAGCCATAGAAACTCTAGCCATCAACATAATGGAATATGCCAACCTCTCATAACAAGAATCACATGACTTTCAAAATATTTAACGACTCAAACAATTCTGGCATGTTTATTTAATTCAGGATAAGCTATTGACAAGATTATTTTGAAAGATATGAGGTATAATATATGAGAAAAAAAAGGCTTACGAAAAAAATTTAACAGACTTCAAATAACTACCGAATAAGAAATGCACTGAAAAATATAAAATTAATGAAAATATGATTACTCAGTTGACATTTTTGCGGTACAATATCGTTTCCGAACCTAAATAAATTTGCAAAATACTGCTACTGTTTTAGATTTTTGAAGTGAAATATTGCATCATCTTCCTCTCTGTCTCTCTCTCTCTTTGTGTGTGTATGTGTGTGAGTGTGTGTAGACATATATGCTAGGGAGAAGAGAAACATCGACTTGGCATCAATTCCAAGGACAAAAGCTGGCGTTAAATAACATAGATACTGAAATCTTGTGAAGCAAAATCGACTGAAATTGGTCGTTTATTTATAAATTAACTAATACGATTCAGTAATTTTCTAATCATCGATTTTCAAATAGGCAGAAAACATTTCTGAAAACTATGAATATACGTTGAAATATTGTATATAATTTATCCTTTTAAAGATATAAATAAAACCGAATATAAAAAGGTGGGTTGGATTAATATTTTTGAAAAAAATATTTCAAGATTCCTTCCAAAAAGATATTTCTCGTAATTTTACAAAATCGACCTCCGCTACAAAACCAAAATAGTTTTCCCGTAATGTGCACATAGAGAATGTTTTCCCATAATGTGCACATAGAGGATTTTAATTCTAGATGGATTCATTCGAAATTTGTCGTTGCAGTTTTTTATCATAATATATAGTTCAGTAATTTTTTTAATTTTCCACAAAATTCCATCACTTTTATATATTCTTTTTCTATTACTCAATATGGAAAAATAAATATTTCAAAAAGTATAATATAACAATATTGTTGATTTATGTCCAATTCTTTTCTTTGAAACTTCTATAATCTGAAGTACCATAAAATAACTTATTTATTCACTTTTTAAACTTTACTGGAACATAGCATAGCCAAAGCCTGAATCTTGCTAAAATTCATTTAAATTTAACGCGACAAGTACGAAATATTAGTGCAATTCTAGATTGTAACTATTAATCTAAGCAATAAGGAGTTATAAAATAATGAACAAACAAAATAAAATTTGTCAAAATCAAAGGTAAACATGCAATTAATATGTAACTTAATAAAACAATACGTAAATGATGAGGGATGGGGTATACAAGGCATTTCAACCCTCTATTTTTATTAATATAATTCCATATAACTTCTGAACAGAGATACTAAAGGCGGACTTTGTATGTTCGTATTTAGTTAATTACATAATTATTTGACATATAGTGTGTCACTTCACGGTGTACAGTCCAGTGCTGAGTGATTGATGGGTCTTATATAGTATAATATAGTGAGGAATATATGTGCTATGTAATTATGGTGGATAATATAGCCTTCTTCGGTTTTATACTTAGTTATAAAGATAGTTGACTCATCACAATACATAGTTATGTGCTGAGGGATTGATGGGCCTTATACAGGGGAATATATATGCTGAGCTATTATGGGGGATAAGACGGTCTTTTTCAGTTTTATAGCTTATTTATGAAGATAGTTTACTCTTCACAGTATACAGTTCTGTGTTGGGGGATTAATGGGTCTTATAACGCACGATATGTGTGCTGAGGAATTACGGAGGATAATAGGGTCTTCTTCGGTTTTCTAGCTTAGTTATGAAGATGGGTGACTCTTCTCAGGATACAGGTTTGTGCTGGTGGATTAATGGGTCTTATAACTCCGAATATATATGCTGAGGAATTACGAAGTATAAGAGGGTCTTCTTCAGTTTTATTACTCAATTACGAATATAGTTAACACTTCACAGTGTACAGTTCTGTGCCGAGGAACTGATTGGTCTTATAGAAGAGAACATATATGCTGAGGAATTATTGGAGATGAGAGAGTCTTCTTCAGTTTTATAGCCTAATTATAAAGATAGTTGACTCTTCACTGTATACAGTTCTGTACTGGAAGATTAATGGATCTTATAGCGCAATATATATGTACTGATTAATTACGGCTGAAAATAGAATCTTCTTTGATTTTATAGCTTAGTTATGAAGATAATTGACTCTTTACAGTACTCGTATATAGGTTTATGCTAGAGTGATAACGGGTCTTATAACACAGGATATATGTGCTTAGGAATTACGAAGGTTAAAATTAAGCTTCATCGGTTTTACAGCTTACCTATGAATATAATTTACAATTCACGGTGTACAGTTCTGTGCTGAAGAATTGATGGGTTTTGTTGAAGAGAATACATATGCCGAGGAATTACAGGAGATAAGAGAGTCTTCTTGCTCTTGTTTATGAAAATAGTTGACTCTTCACTTTCTAAAGTTCTGTGCTGGATATTAATAGGTCTTATAACGCAGAATATATATGCTTAGAAATTACGGTGTATAAGGGAGTCCTCTTCGATTTTATAGCTTAATTATGAAGAAGACTCTTTTTCTCGGTTTTGTAACTAATAGTTATGAAGATATCTTTACAGTATACAGTAATATGCTGAGGGATTGATGGATCTTATAGCGAAGGCTCTATGTGCTAAGAATTTATGGGGTATAAATCTGTATTCTTCGATTTTATAGCTTAATTATGAAGTTAAAGTAAAGTTTTAAGTAAATACTTTGATCATAAAAATAATAGTAAATATTTATAGGAAGTAATTCATTTCCACAGAAAGTTACATAAAATAATACAAAGTACACATTGGGAAGAGAGGAGGAACAGGAAGATAATAAGGGATGAGGTATAAAAAGGAATTCAAACAAGAAATTATATTCCGAAATACTAATTTAGAGTACTTTGAAGAGAAGTACTGAATATTAACTCTGTATGTTTGTATTTATTTGATCCCATAATTATATGGCATATGATATAGATTACAGTTCTTTCCTAAGAGATTATGAAAAATAACAGAAGCTTCCAATTAAACATTGTATTATTTCGCACATGAGTTTAGGTTGTCCTATTGCTTTCCTTCAAATTTGAATTCTCATTTATTTCAAATTTTTCGTTCAATTCATACGATGCATATTTTTACAAATACTTCCGTAATTTTTTTTGATGAACTTGACTTGATTGTGCTGCAAATCAAATGCTGATAGGTATTGAAGTTCTTAAAGCCTTAGAGTAAATAGTTATATAAACTATTTCGTAACCTACCTTTTCTTCTCCATATTCTCATTTATAGGTTGAAATCCTTCATTATCATCTGACGATTTTTTAAATTATCTATGTGCTTCTTAAAGTCATAGAGTGGTTAGTTATATTAAACTAAAGTTATGTGCGCTATATTAAAATAATTTTTCCTTTTTTTTTATTTAATTAGTAAAAAGAATATACCAATAATTTTCTATTAAACATCTCTAAACCTTTTTGTCCATCTTTCACCCATTTTCTATGAACAGATTTTTTATCCTTTCTTCGCTACATTCTCCTTTACATTTTGAATTCCCCATTAATATGAGGCCATTGTTTGGAATTCCTGACGTAACTTAAATTACTAATTCAACCCGATACAATGTTGTTTAAGACCGTAAGCTGAAAAAAAATTGGATACGAATAATATAAATATGAAGAATTGAGACGATTATTCCATAATTAGATAAATGATTCAACCAAATATATAGATTATTCGTGCCAAATCTTTAACCATTCTAGCTATGACCGATGTATAAATATTTGTTAATTTTTTGGAATAAATATGAATCAAATATACAGTTTTTGAAACCGTTCTAATATATCGAGAAGCTATTTAGTTAAATTCAAAGAACATACATCTCCTTAATCCAAGGTGGGTATTTGACAAATATGTAATTTGGTTCGAAGTGAAAGAATTTTTGAAGATATTATGAAAAGTGTGTGATAAAAAATTGAGAAATATACCATGTGAAATGTTAACCAATCAGAGTAAGCCATCGAGTAATCGTTTATGACTAGCAAATCAGTAGTGTGTTTTTTTTACAAGTTTTTGATTATCGTTAATAAAAGCCTGTGTTTTATTGGGCTAATAATAAGGGCCTGTTTATAAGCTCATTAGCTTATTAGATAAAGGATTGTGTTCATGATATAAATGCAAAAGGAAATTTCATATGAGCTACAGAAAGCATGATTTTTTTTTAAACTGAAGTATGAGTGTAACTTAAAAATTATCATAATTGAAATGAAAGTTTGAAAAAAGATATTTTACAAAATCACATAAGTAATAAAACTGTAAACTTTGCGTGTCTACGCGTTTAAACAGTTTAAATAATAATTGCAGATATGAAAGATAAAATGAATTAAGACCATTTTTGTAAGTATTATCCGTTGGTCTGTTTGTTTGTACACGCATCGCCTAAAAGATACAAATCCAATTTAAGTGAAGTTTTTAATAAAAAAAATGTAAGTTCATTTGAAGTAACATTTAGTTATATTTTTATCGTAATCTATTCACTCAATTAGAAAATATATAAATTTAATCTTTTTAATTAAATTAATTAAAATAATTTATATTACGAGTGCAACTACAACAAAGTGTGCTACACACATGATGCTATTTCGTACTCGACAAGTAGTATATACAAAATGTGTAGTATATTTTAAATCACGTAATGAAGTTTTCCACCCGAACATACATGAGCATAACCGCGGAGTGTGAACATGACCAGAGATGAAGTTTGGAATGGGGCAGGAGGGTGGATGCATGACAGCAGACGTCTTTGTTGGTCCTCTTCCGCACATTTTTTTATGTTGTGTACATTCGATGTTAGCTTATTTCGTTCCCTCAATTTGTTTAAAATTTAAATTTGTTGTCAATATTTAAATATGTTGGTAGATTTAGTGTTAAGTAACTTTGATAAGTTTATTATTATGCTATATAAAGTTCATTTCGTGTCCTTAATTTGTTTAAAATGTAAATTTGTTGCAATATTTGTAATGTTTTGATAAATTTAGTATTAAATATAATAATTTTGGTAAGTTTAGTATTAGGCCAAATAAATTAGATTATTTCGTATTTTATTGTCATCTATATATAGATATTCTATTTCTTATACTTGTCCTAAAAGATTTTGTCCCCTAAAGAATATATGTTCCCTTAAAAGATTTTGACCGAGTGAAACACGAGACATTGCTAAAAACGTTCACAATATTTTTTTCAGAAACTTTTTATTTAGAAAGTTGAAATTCGACATAATGACAAAGTATATTAACTCCTACACACCTCAATAACAAAAAATAAAAACACTTAAATTTTTTCATGTCAAATCGTTCAGGGGTTTAATAAAATAATTCAATTTTTTAATTAATATATCATATGGAATACTAATTAAAAAAAAAACAAATTATAAAAATTTCAAAGCTTTTTTAGAATTTTATGTAATATAGTTCAAGATGTCATTGAATAGACCTTTAAAAAATAATTTCCGCTTTCCCTCATCTATCTCTCCGAAACTACTTAAGTGAAAATTAAGAAAAATTCGCCTAAAATTTGCGGAAAATCTGTGACGATTACTCAAAATCTTAAATGAGAATTATACCAGCAAAATATTTCCAAAAAAAAATTATATTATTATATTTAATTAGTTTCTTAGAACTATTATAAACTTTTGAATGCCAAAAGGTGTACAGAACTCTCAGTGCGAATTCGACTCGTACAGGTTTATTTTTATTATTTGCTATAATGAACACACTAAAGCCCGGTTTAAAAGCATAATATTCTACATGTTATGTTTATTTACCAAACTTTGGAAAAACCTTATTTAGGAACATACTCTGATTCACTGCTTTAAATTGAAATAATTCTGGTGTGTGCTAATAACCACGAAAGAAGTGAAAACTTCTAATTTAAAAAATACATATACATGTATGTATGTATGAATATATATATATATATATATATATATATATATATATATATAATTACATTAATATTATATGCTGGATATTGATTCGGCGAATCAAGAACAATGCGAGATTATTATTTTAAAATACAATAACATATACGTATTATATTAAATTATACTCGAATAAAACATTTACCAAAAATAAAACGTAGGTACTTCTTGAAACGATGCACTCCTTGTTAGACAATGAACTCGCTTGACCGATGCCGAAGTGAGCCGAGGTTATCCGTAAGAATGAAACGATAGGTTTATAGAGACTGAAACATATTATAAATACTTTACAGACAAATTTAATTAAATATCTAATTAAATAAAAATTGCCAAAAAAGTAGTTCACTTGATATTCAAAAAAAGTGGGCAAGGCGCGCCTGAAAGTAGTTTTGAAAGAGCCTGAAAGAGCCAAGTTTACCCGATTTAGCATCACCGACCAGAACGTGACAGCTCAGTTTCGTTCACTGCTCAGAAAAAGTACACAGGTGCACCTAAAGAAATTTTCATTTCAAAATGCTCAAAGTTATATTACTCTTACTTTAAGAATAATTCTACAGCGCCTAAGTTATAAATTACTACAAGTATTAATAAACTCAGTACAAACGACAGAATAACTATTCCGAAGTTATTTCGAAAATCTAAATGTCAACGTCGCGTTACATAGACAACACGTAAAATACAAGGTTTTGTCTATGATCGTGAATATAATTAACATCTGTCATATCAGATGATGTCTTTGGAGCATCGTTAAAATTTATGTTATTCTTTGCTTGGGTACCTCCTTGTTGAAGTTTTCCCTTCTTTTTCAGATATGAAAGAGCATGAGATGCTAAAAAAAAACATCAGTGTGAAAACAGCATTAGAACAGCATGAACAAATAATGGTTAATTTAAAATACGAAAATAATGTTATGCAAAATGTCACGATTCCCCTTAAAATGTTCTCACAATAAATGAGAATACTATTTTGATTTAATTTAAAAATTGTCATCAGTAAATACTGCTAAAATAAATTAATAAATATGTGTGCAAAATTTTAAATAATTCAGTTATCTGGAAATGGGTGAAAATTTAATTTAAAAATTCCGTTATTTTGAGTCTCTCTGTTGAAGACTAATTTTCTCTTAATTTTATGAAATTAACGTATTTTCATTAGAACTACACACAACTGTTAAGTTTCAGGATGATATAACAATTAGAGGTGAAAGAAATTCAGTTTTATAGATGTTATTACTACCACTAACTATAGCTAATGCAAGTAGATCTAATAAAAGCACGTTAAAAAATAATTAATTATAAAGTACTTTTCTACACATTGAATGTACGAACGTATATAAAATGAATAAGTAACATTAAGGGTTAACAATTTGTATCAATTGGTCTCCAAAAGAGTTAGATATAATCAACTACTTTTTGGTATTGAATTAGATAATTAGATAATATCTATTACTCAATAATCATAAATTATGGTGACCAAAACTGGTAACAATGTAGGAGGTAATCGAATTATCAAACCTCGTCATTAAGATTTCTGTTAACCGGTACCCATGATTACATGATTCCGTTAAACGAAGATACATAAATCAATTTTATTTACAAACAAATATTCATATAACTAAACAAGACGGATCTATTATGATATATAAGTATATATGTTATCCGCAGATGGATAATTTACTCGCTAACTGAACTAAAGTTACAACAGTTGTTTGTTCTCATGATTTCAATGTAAATATAAACTATTTAAAATTAATAATTTCTAGAAACTATGGGACCTTTAATTTCCGTATTTGTATAAATTTCATTTTAATAATCATATGCAATTACAGACCACTAGTAATTGTAATTGTTTAAACTTAAAATTGTGTAACGGATCAAATATCGCCCACATTTACATATACGATTCGGACACACTAGTAATTGTAATTGTTTAACAAGTGTAAGAGATCAAATATCGCTCCCATTTACATATACAATTCTGACACACTAGTAATTGTAATTATTTAACAGGTGTAACAGATAAAATAACGCTCACATTTACATATACAATTCTGACACACTAGTAATTGTAATAATTTAACAGGTGTAACAGATAAAATAACGCTCACATTTACATATGCAATTCTGACACACTAGTAATTGTAATTGTTTAAAAGGTGAAACAGATCAAATATCGCTCACATTTACGTATACAATTCTGACACACCAGTAATTGTAATTGTTTAACAGGTGTAACAGATCAAATATTGCTCACATTTACGTATACAATTCTGCCACACTAGTAATTGTAATTATTTAACAGGTGTAACAGATAAAATAACACTCATATTTACATATACAATTCTGCCACACTAGTAATTGTAATTGTTTAACAGGTTTAACAGATCAAATATCGCTCACATTTACATATACAATTCTGCCACACTAGTAATTGTAATTATTTAACAGGTGTAACAGATAAAATAACGCTCACTTTTACATATACAATTCTGCCACACTAGTAATTGTAATTGCTTAACAGGTAAAACATATCAAATATCGCTCACATTTACATATACAATTCTGCCATACTAGTAACAGTAATTGTTTAATAGGTGTAATAGATCAAATATTGCTCACATTTACATATACAATTCTGACACACTAGTAATTGTAATTGTTTAACAGGTGTTAACAAATATCACTCATAAAACACTCATTAATTAGAATGACTTCAGATTACATTACTGTTAAATGTGTAATCGGCAACCGATTATAAGTACCCAACTGTGATATCTAATTACTTTTTAATTGTGATATCTGTTTCAAAACAACCACAACAAACAATGCATCTCTTCAACTGATTAAGTACATATAACTACACTAAGACGAAATAATTCCGTGGGGCCAGCCCGCGACTCTCAAACTTGTGGCGTTAGTTTATTGCCAGCAATTTGTCAAAGTCACCCGAAACCGACGCCAGATTCGCTTTCAAATTTCACCATACGATGAGACCGACCGCGAAACTTGATAGTTAATTAGGACATTAACTTAATTGAGGCGTTGGATAAATATTTGTAAGTCACAACGTTATCCCTTTTGTGCTTGGGGAAAAACTAAGATGTACATTTTAACCAGATGTGTGTACTAACCTCTCAAAGGAAAATAATTTTATTAACGTACTAATGCCACAATATTGCTTTAGGAAGCATGTGTACTGCAGTAATTTTAATGAACTAGTTAATTAATTTATTTACACAAACCCCTGTTAAGCACGAGTAGACCTCACACTACGGATTTCATACAAATTTAGGGACTTATAAACATTTTAACGGACATAGTATTCCTATTTAGAATTCACAACGTAAATTTATCGTTTAAGATTTCTTTCACGAGTATATAAACATGGTGCATATTTCAACAATTAAAATATGTTGGATAATAGCTGAAGTTTTCCTAGACAGATTTTATCTATTAATCTTGTACTCAGATTTTATCTATCAATTTCCTAGTCAGATTTTATCTGTTAATTTCCTAGTCAATTTTATCTGTTAATTTCCTAGTCAAATGGTATCTATTAATTTTCTAGTCAGATTTTATCTATTAATTTCCTAGTTAGATTTTATCTATTAATTTTCTAGCTAGATTTTTTCTATTAATTTCCTAGCCAGATTTTATCTATTAATCTTCTAATCAGATTGTATCTATTAATTTGCTAGTCAGATTTTATTTATTATTTTCCTAGTCAGATTTTATCTATTAATTTCCTAGTCAAATTTTATTTATTAATTTTCTAGCCAGATTTTATCTATTAATTTCCTAGTCAGATTTTATCTATTAATTTTCTAGTCAGATTTAAACTATTACTTTCCTAGTCAGATTTTATCTATTAATTTCCTAGTCAGATTTTATCTATTAATCTTCTAGTCAGATTTTATCTATTACTTTCCTAGTCAGATTTTATCTATTAATTTACTAGTCAGATTTTTCTATTAATTTCCTAGTCAAATTTTATCTATTAATTTCCTAGTCAGATTTTATCTATTAATTTCCTAGTCAGATTTTATCTATTAATTTCCTAGTCAGATTTTATCTATTAATCTTCTAATCAGATTTTATCTATTACTTTCCTAGTCAGATTTTATCTATTACTTTCCTAGTCAGATTTTATCTATTAATTGTCTAGTCAGATTTTATCTATCAATTTCCTAGTCAGATTTTATCTATTAATTTCCTAGTCAGATTTTATCTGTTAATTTTCTAGTCAGATTTTACCATACGACGTGATGGATGTTTCTTTCGAAAATAAAGGTGGGACTACACTATTTTTTTTAATTTTTTTAAGTACCTTTGTAAACATGGAATTTAAAATTACGAAAAAACGTCTTTGTATTCCATATAACTTACAAATGATATCACATGATGCAAAAAGAAATTAAAAAAATTTGGTCACTGTATATATATATTTATTACTTATTTATTTATCACCTTTTATTCATAGTACATATGGTGGACTTATTGCTGCATAAGCAATCTCTTCCAGTCAACCATAGCATTGGTATTGAAATTTAGTCGGTAGACTGTAAGAGATTTAAAACGAAAATTCTATATAGAATATTAGACAAAAAAAAACTTTAAAAAATACAAAAGTATAAGTAATACAAACTATTGACATGATTTGGGATGGGAAAGACAGGAAAGGCCAAGGGCACAAAGGAAAAGATTTCAGGGAAGGCAGGACTTTTTCATTCGATGCTTGAAAATATTTAGGGACGTGATTTTTTTGATGTCAGGATCCAGGTGATTCCAAATTTTTGCTGCTTGGACAGTGAAGGATTTTTCGTAAGTGGTAGGGGTATACTTAGGAATAAGTAGGGTGGGTGAACTTTCAGATCGTTTAAATTAACCAGGAAGATTTGGTTGCCGAGGATTTTTAACGTATTAAAAAGAAGTGTAAGTATGTGAAGTTAGCGTAGTAAGGATTTTCAGCCATTTGAGAAGTGACCTGTATTCAAAAATATGATCGTATTTTCTGAGGCCTAAGACGTACCGGATACATCAATTTTGGAAGACGTTCCAAGTTATACAATTATTTAACCCCTATTTAATTGTTATTCTTTTAAAAAAATTATCTTGCGCCAAATATATGAAGTAATAAGTTTTATTGTTAAAATGCAAAAGTAATACAAAAGTTCAAATGACTACGTCGTCTTTTCCTTTTGAAATACAAAACCCTGCTAAACAAGATCATATTCAGTCAAAACCTGTAATAAGGCATTGAGCAGGCAAATATTTAAAAATGCTAGGACAATGTTATCAATTAATAAAATTTTTTACTATATTAAAAGTGCGTGAAGAGCTCTCGATTACAAAATGCCAAAGAATTAAAAAAATTAAAATATTTATGTGAAAATTTAATGAATTACTTTTAAAGTTCAATGTATGGGGTATGGCATCGTTCGAGAGCTAATTATAAGGGTGGTTTAAAACAATTTTTTTCATAATTTAGAATAAATATATTTTCAGAAGTAAGCTGAAATACTACTCTCTACCGTCCTTATTTCCAAAACTACTTAAACTTAAATTTTGAAAACATTTATAGAAGCCTACGCAACGATGATTTTAGAAGTCAGAAATTTAGAGATATACACGACAGTATAAACATAAGCCTCCTAATAGTGTGGAGTGGGGCAGGAGGGTGGATGCATGACAGCAGACGTCTTTGTTGGTCCTCTTCCGTACATTATTTGTTATATTGTGTACATTCGATGTTAGCTTATTTCGTTTCCTCAATTTTAAAATTTAAATCTGTTGTCAATATTGAAATTTTTTGGTAGATTTAGTGTTAAGTGACTTTTATAATTTCGTTTCGTTTCCTCAATTTGTTTAAAATGTAAATCTGTTGTCAATATTTGTAATTTTTTGATAGGCTTATTATAAAGTACAATAATTTTGGTAAGTTTAGTATTAGGCTATATAAATTAGGTTATTTCGTATTTTATTGTCATCCATATGTAGATATTTTATTGCTTATACTTGTCCTAAAAGATTTTGTCCCTAAAGAATATATGTTCCCTTAAAAGATTTTGACCGAGTTAAACACGAGATATTGCTAAAAACGTTCACAATATTTTTTTCAGAAACTTTTTATTTAGAAAGTCGAAATTCGACGTAATGACAAAGTATATTAACTCCTATACACCTCAATAACAAAAAATTAAAACACTTAAATTTGTTCATATCAAATTGTTCAGGGGGTTAATAAAATAATTGAATTTTTTTAATTAATATATCATATAGAATACTAATTAAAAAAAAATTATAAGAATTTCAAAGTTTTTTTAGAATTTTATGTAATATAGTTATAGATATCATTGAATAGATCTTTAAAAAATAATTTCCGCTTTCCCTTATCTATCTCTCCGAAACTACTTAAGTGAAAATTAAGAAAAATTCGCAAAAATTCACAAAAATTCAAAATCTTAAATGAGAATTATACCAGCAAAATATCTACAATAAAAAATAATATTTTATATTTAATTAGTTTATTAGAACTATTAAAAACTTTTGAATGCTAAAAGGTGTATAGAACTCTCAGTGCGAATTCGACCCGTACTTATACCCGTACAGGTTTATTTTTATTATTTGCTATAATGAACACACTAAAGCCCGGTTTAAAAGCATAATATTCTACATGTAATTTTTATTTACCAAACTTTGGAAAAACCATATTTAGGAACATATCCTGCTTTAAATTGAAAAAATTCTGGTGCGTGCTTATAACCATGAAAGAACTGAAAACTTCTAATTTAAATTACATATACATATCTATGTATGAATATATATACATATATATATATATATATATATATATATATATATAATTACATTAATAATATATGCTGAATATTGATTCGGTGAATCAAGAATAATGCGAGATTATTATTTTAAAATACAATAACATACACATACATTATATCAAACTACTCCCGAATAAAATATTAATCAAAAATAAAACGTAGGTACTTCTTGAACCGATGCACTCCGCGTTAGATAGTGAACTAGCTTGGCCGATACCGAAGTGAGCCGAGGTTTCCCTTAAGAATAAAACAATTGGTTTATGGAGACTGAAACATATTATAAATACTTTACAGTCAAATTTAATTAAATATCTAAAAAAAATTGCCAAAAAAGTAGTTTACTTAATATTCAAAAAAAGCGGGCAAGGCGCGCCTGAAAGTAGTTTTGAAAGAGCCTGAAAGAGCCGAGTTTACCCGATTTAGCATCACCGACCTGAACGTGACAGCTCAGTTTTGTTCACTGCTCAGAAAAAGAACACAGGTGCACCATAAGAAATTTTCATTTCAAAATGCTCAAAGTTATAATACTCTTATTTTAAGACTAATTCTACAGTGCATAGGGTTGTGGTATAAAGAAGGTAAAACTTACTACGAGTATTAATACACTCAGTAAAACGATGAATAACGAAACGAAATATTCCGAAGTTAGTTCGACAGTCTAAATGGCAACATTGCGTTTCATAAACCACACGTAAAATATAAGTTTTTGTCTATGATCGTGAATATAATTAACATCTGTCACATCAGATGACGTCTTTGGAGCATCGTTAAAATTTATATTATTCTTTGCTTGGGTGCCTCCTTGTTGAAGTGTTCCCTTCTTTTTCAGATATGAAAGAGCATGAGATGCTAAAAGAAGAACATGAGCTACAAACATTATTAGAACAGCATAAACAAATAATGATTAATTTAAAATACGAAAATAATATTTTGCAAAATGTCACAATTCCCCTTAAAATGTTCTCACAATAAATGAGAATACTATTTTAGTTTGATTTAATTTAAAAATTGTCATCAGTAAATACTGCTAAAATAAATTAATAAATGTATGTGCAAATTTTTAAATAATTCAGTCATCTGGAAATGGGTGAAAATTTAATTTAAAAATTCCGTTATTTTGAGTCTCTCTTTTGAAGACTAATTTTCTCTTAATTTTATGAAATTAATGTATTTTCATTAGAACTACACACAACTGTCAAGTTTTAAGATGATACAACAATTAGAAGTGTATGAAATTCAGTTTCATAGATATTAGTACTATCACTAACTATAGCTAATGCAAGTAGATCTAATAAAAGCGGGTTAAAATATAATTAATTATAAAGTACTTATCTACACATTGAATTTACGAACGTATATAAAATGAATAAGTAACATTAAGGGTTAACAATTTGTATCAATTGGTCTCCAAACGACTTAGATATAATCAACTACTTTTTGGTAATGAATTAGATAAGTTAATCCTGTAATATCTATTACTCAATATTCATAAATTATGTTGACCAAAACTAATAACAATATAGGAGGCAATCGAATTATCAAACCTCATCATTAAAATTTCTGTTAACCGGTACCCATGATTACATGATTCCGTTAAACGAAGATGCATAAATCAGTT